>SJYW01043127.1:142121-170047 GCA_006410735.1 Raphicerus campestris | reverse complement strand
AAAGGGCGGGGGGGAGGGGGGGGCGGGCATAGGAAGATACAGTTTTGCAAGCTACTAGACCACCAGCTACACTCTCTTCACTGCACTGGCACGAATCAGAAAAACTCCTGAAGCTAACATCACAGACCAACACTCCCCAGATTATAGCCGCTTGTCTCCAACCCTCCAAACAAAACAAAAAATCAGACTGACACAGGCACCACGTGAGCACATGCACCTCATACTCTAACAGAACCACCCAACGCACAGAACACTCCACTGCCCACGGACAATCCCTCCTCTCCCTGGTGAGGTCCGAAGCTCATGGGACAGAAAGAGGACACCGGAAGAGGCAACAAGGGAAAGCGGAGATATGCAGCCTCCGTTCCCACCAATAAGAAGGGCCTCAAATCTCCACTTTGGCTCAACCGCGGTTCTCAGCAAACGAGAGCCCTCTCCTTCGCCAGGTTCTCCCACTCTAACACAGAAAACTGCGGCGGGTACTCTCACACAACTCACCCGGGCGCTGCCATGTTGGAGAAAAACTGCACTACATTTCCCATCAGCCTGTTGGGGCGATGAACGGCGCTCCCACAATCCCTTTCGCCTCCCAGAGACTAGCTGAAACTCTGTCTCTGCCGAGAGTCTTTGGTTACTGAGGTGCCTCCTCTCCGTTCCANTTTGGAGAAAAACTGCACTACATTTCCCATCAGCCTGTTGGGGCGATGAACGGCGCTCCCACAATCCCTTTCGCCTCCCAGAGACTAGCTGAAACTCTGTCTCTGCCGAGAGTCTTTGGTTACTGAGGTGCTTCCTCTCCGTTCCAGTGAAAATTACTTTGTCTTTTGAGGGGGTATAGTAAGCATTGTGAGTGCAGCTTATTTGGAGTAGCTTCCCAAATGGACATGGGCAAACATTTGTCTCTCGGGCCCTGATTAGTACCCATCTCCCCCTTGGACTGCGTGCATCTTTTTTTTTTTTTTTTTAATTTTATNAATGTCTAGCATAGAGGAGGAGTTCAAACATGTTATATAATAATAATGATAATAACTGGTATCTCTCACGTAATTGCATGCGCATCTGGTATTTAATTTTAAAAAAACCTCAGAGAATTGCAAAACTTGTCTACATGCTGGAAAATCTACACTGCCTTGCCCATCTCACTTCTGGTGCTCCCAATAAACCATGTGAACTAACCTCATTGCTTCCTCTAAGACAAAATTCAGCACTGTGTTATATTTTCTCCACTATAAATACATAATATCTCAAAAGGCTTTCCCTGCCTGCCAGGCACAAGAATTATGTCTTGCTTAAAGCAAAGCAGGGAGGGGCCAGAGGCAGCCTCCCTGCCTGCGACTCCCACTCTAATGTCTTCTTTTAGAGCACTTCTTAAAATCTGTGACATGTGACAATCAGACATGCAGATATAATGAAACCCCCGATATACTAAATGTAAGTAGAGATTAACTTGATTTAGACAAAACCATAGGCAGAATTCCAACATATTTTCCCAGATAACCTAAGCTGTTCACACTGCACATCAGAGGCCTGCACTTGAGCTTATGTCTCAGAGGATGGTCCTCAGACTAGTTGCATCAGAATCACTGGAGGACTTGTAAAAACACTGAGGTCCATACCCCGTTAGATATAATGAATCAGCTAAAACAAATATATGTTTTAATAGTTTCTCTGAACCCCAGTGAATTATAGTGTCTGTTTGAAAATCTCTAGGTCCAGCACCCAACCATCTGCTTGCTTAACAACCAGTCTTGCTGCTAACCATTGAAGAAAATGATCAACATAGAGAAAAATCTGTTCCAGGGTCACAAACTGTCAAGTTTCTAATGTATTTTGAATTTTTATTTCAGATGAAATGTAATTTTATAAAGTTCAAGGGACCAAGAAGATATGGATGATACAGTGCTCAGATTATCAAATTATTAAAGAACCCACATGTGGGGAAATTAACAAGATGGCACCAGTCAGGTTCTCTCACCCCACACTCTCATGCCCTCTCACCCCATTTCTGTAAACAGTAACTTTGCACGGTTATGTAACAGCTGAGGTCACTTATAGCACAGCACTTGCACATCATGAGGTACTCTCTTGGCCACAGGCTACTTTTGTTTGGAAAGCATACACAAGCTTCAACTGAGTAGCCCTAGGTGCTGCTGCGTTGAGGCTACATTGGAAGAGTGCCATGGTTATGTTATATGAAGTTATGTTATGGCTACATTATGGTTACGTTACGGTTTTGTATGGCTGCTGCTACAGCTGCTACATCAGCCAGGAGAGAGGCTGTGTTATGGATGCCATGCCAGCCAAAAGAGAATAAATGTGCTGCTGTTCCCACGGCTCCTCAAGTCTTCTTCCAGCCTCTTAGCTCAAGCTTTGCCTACCTGGGGTTCAACAAACAGTGTGAACAGTAAGACAATTGACGTTATGAAAAGAATCAATGACACACCATAAAATTATCTTAAAATAATTCTAATTATTGACATTTCTACATCCCATTTTATAGATAAAGCAACTTAAACTGTATAAACTATTTAAGTAGGAAATAGTTTTTAAGACTGATTTGTATTCATGTCTGTGCTCTTATGTGAATAAAAGGGCACAGTTTTATAAATTAAACATATCTATCTACAGCTATCTACCTGTTTGTGAGGTATTAAATATTATACTTAAGATACTTTACTATTTAATCCTAGAAAAAAACAACCCTGGGAATAAATTTTATGTCCTCAATTTGACAAATATGGAATCTGAGGCTCAGCGAAGTTAAGCAACTTTTCCCAGNTCTACAGCTATCTACCTGTTTGTGAGGTATTAAATATTATACTTAAGATACTTTATTATTTAATCCTAGAAAAAAACAACCCTGGGAATAAATTTTATGTCCTCAATTTGACAAATATGGAATCTGAGGCTCAGCGAAGTTAAGCAACTTTTCCCAGATCACATAATTAGTGATTGAAGCAGGACTCCAGCCCAAAGCTCTGCCTCTTGTCTAATTGCAATCATTATGCTCAGGAACACCATTGCAGAGAAAATGCATTTGATATTTTAAAGTCTATCCAAGAGTTATGATTCAAATATAGACATGACAAATGAAAAAATGTTTTATTTCAATGGTTGCATTCCTTAAGCAAACACATGCAGAAATAATTTACACAGTATAACTTTAAACCTTCAATAAATATAGTGTACCCAGAATCTTATTTGAAAGCTTAGATGCTTTATTATTAATTTCTGAAAAAGACAAGCGGCATTAACTATCTTATTTTCTTTCGTTGTTTCAGTTTGTGTCATAAATGATTGGCTGTCACCATTTTCTCAACCAATTTGAAATCATAGCTTCAGGGACCATGTGGGTTACTAGAAAGTTAACCAGACCTAGAATTTAGCTAGACCTTTCCAACATCTCTAAGAAACCTGTTGACACTCTCAGAATGAGAAATTAATAATTAGCATTGATTATGGAATGCTTCCCTGGTGGTGCAGAGGTTAAAGCGTCTGCCTGCAATGTGGGAGACCTGGGTTCGATCCCTGGGTCAGGAAGATTCCCTGGAAAAGGAAATGGCAACCCACTCCAGTATTCTTGCCTGGAGAAGCCCATGGATGGAGGAGCTTGGTGAGCTAGAGTCCACGGGTCGCAAAGAATCAGACATAACTGAGTGACTTCACTTTCACTTTTCACTTTATGGAATGCTTCATGAAATTTAAACATAATAGAAATAACTTTGAGAAGTCATTTGAAACAAGAAACTTAGTGAAACTGAATTATTGAGGCAATAATAAAGGTAGACCATGATCTCAAGTCAAAATGTTTTCCATGCCTGTGAAAATAATTGCTTGGGGTTTATGAGTCTCTGACATATTTCTTATGCTTCTGTTATAAATTCCTCCATAGTTTTGAATGCTCTTCCAATTTAGAGTCCAATGACTATATATATTATCGTTGACAGTGGCGTCATGTCATTGTTTATTGCTGTTTTGTCTGACTCTTTGTGACTCCATGGACTGTAGCCCACCAGGATCCTCTGTGCATGGGATTTCCCAGGCAAGAATACTGAAGTGGGTTGCCATTCACTTCTCCAGGGGATCTTCCTAACCCAAGGATCTAACCCACATTTCCTGCATTGGCAGGTAGATTCTTTACCACTGAGCCACCTGGGAAGCCCAGCATAATGTTAATTGGTTCTACTCTAACCCAAGGAGATTGGGGTGGATAGGTAATTAGATAAGCCTTGGACGAGGGTTCAGGAAACAAAAGGAGTTAGTGACAAATTGTTAAAGAAATAGGAATCTAGAACCTAAAGAACTATAGTAAGCTCATAGCCATATTGCTTTAATATAGCAGGTACTTTTGATCAGGAGATAGCAATAGTGGAAGCAGGAACTTACAGAAACAAAAGAGAAAGCAACAACATTTGGAATGATTTGGGAGAATGGCACTGAAACATGTACACTATCATATAAGAAACGAAGCGCCAGTCTATGTTCAATACAGGATACAGGATGCTTGGGGCTGGTGTACGGGATGATCCAGGGAGATGGTGTGGGGTGGGAAGTGGGAGGGGGCTTCAGCATTGGGAGATTGTGTACACCTGTGGCTGATTCATGTCAATGTATGGCAAAACCGATACAGTATTGTAAAGTAGAATAAAGTATTAAAAAATAAATAAATAAAAAGTTCCATAACCACCAAAGTCTTCTGGCTGACATGGAGGCCTTTAGGAGGTTCCACTTCACTGAAGTGATCCCAGATATTCTCCCATTTAGAGGACAAATAGAAATCTAAGTACTAAAATCAAATTAGAAATAGTGAGCAACTGTTACCAAGCCATGGTAGCAAAATGTTTCTCAGAAGCCAGCCTCATTTAAACCAAGAAAAATAAACTATAATTTGATCAAATACAAAGAACTATAATAAGAAACAGAAAGATAACAAGGATTTAAGACTCAAGTAATAGAACAGAGCCAAAGCAAATCTGACTGGGAACAAAAGACATTGACACAGTGGTCAGTGCCAAAACTCTAAACTGGGCACCTGGTTCTGACAATTACTAGNTTTTCCCAACCCAGGGGTCAAACACTGGTCTCCCATATTGCAAGCAGGAAGGCAAAAGGGTCCTCAACTCTTGAGGGAAGCTTGACATCAATGATCATGGCCAGCCCTGGACTGAGCAGGAGCACCAAAGTGCAGGGGCAGGCTCCAGTCCGGGCCTGGCTGGGCTGTGACATTAACTACAGGGAATGATGAGCCAGGAACGATGCAAAGCTATGGTCCATGCCATGCAGGGCCACCCAAGACAGACAAGTCATAGTGAAGAGTTCTGACAAAACGTAGTCCACTGGAGAAGGAAACAGCAATCCACTCCAATATTTTTGCCTTGAGAATTGACAATATGAAAAGGCAAAAAATACGACACCAGAAGATGAGCCTCCAGAGTTGGAAGGTATCCAGTATGATACTGGGGAAGAGTGGAGGGCAGTTACTAACAGCTCCAGTAAGAATGAAGCAGCTGGGCTAAAGCGGGCATGATGCTCAGTTGTGGATGTGTTTGGTGGTAAAAGAAAAGTTCGATGCTATGAAAAACAATATTACATTGGAACCCAGAATGTTACGTACATGAATCAAGATAAACTGGACATGGTCACAGAGGAGATAGCAAGATTGAACATTAACATCTTAGGAATCAGTCAACTAAAATGGACTGGAATGGGTGAATTTAATTCAGATGACCATTATATCTACTACTGTGGGCAAGAATCCCTTAGAAGAAATAGAGTAGCCCTCATAGTCAACAAGAGTCAAAAATGCATTGCTTGGGTGCAATCTCAAAAACTGATATCAGTTTGTTTCCAAGGCAAATCATTTAACACTACAGTAATCCAAGTCTATGCCCCAACAACTGATGCTGAAGAAGCTGAAGTTGACTGGTTCTGTGAAGACCTACAAGACCTTTTAGAACTAACACCACAAAAAAAGATGTCCTTTTCATCACAGGGGATTGGAATGCAAAAGAGATACCCAGAATAAAAGGAAAACTTGGCCTTACCAGTACATAATTAAGCAGTACAAAAGGCTAACAGAGTTTTGATGAGAGAACATACTGGTCATAAAAAACACCCCTTTCCAGCAACACAAGAGATGACTCCACATATGGACATCACCAGATGGTCAATACCAACGTCAGATTGATTTAGTTCTTTGCATCCAAATATGGAGAAGCCCTATACAGTGAGCAAAAACAAGACCAGGAGTTGACTGTGGCTCAGATCATGAGCTCCTTATTGCAAAATTCAGGCTTAAATTGAAGAAAGTAGGGAAAACCACTAGGTCATTCAGGTATGACCCAAATCAAACCGCTTACAATTATACAGTGGAGGTAATTAATAGATTCAAGGGGTTAGATCTGGTAGACAGAGTGCCTGAAGAACCATGGACGGAAGTTCATAACATTGTACAGGAGGCAGTGACCAAAACCATATCCTTCAAGCTAGGCTTCAGCAGTTCATGAACTGAGAACTTCCAGATGCACAAGCTGGGTTTCAAAGAGACAGAGGAACCAGAGATTAAGTTGCCAAAAAATCGTTAAATCATGGAAAAAGCAAGGGAGTTCCAGAAAATCATCTATCTCTGCATCATTGACTATGCTAAAGTCCTTGACTGTGTGAATCACAACAAACTGGAAAATTCTTAAAGAAGTGGGAACACCGGACCACTTTACCTGTTTCCTGAGAACCTTGTATGCAGATCAAGAAGCAACAGTTAGAAGTGAACATGGAACAACGGACTGGTTCAAAATTGGGAAAGGAATATGACAAGGCTGTATATTGTCACCCTGCTTACTTAACTTACATGCAGAGTACATCATGTGAAATGCCAGGCTGGATGAAATCACAAGCAGTAATCAAGATTACTGGGAGAAATAGCAACCTCAGACATGCAGATGATAACAGTCTAATGGCATAAAGGGAAGAGGAACTAAAGAGCCTCTTGATGAGGATGAAAAAGGAGAGTGAAAGAGCTTATTTGAAACTCAGCACTCATTGGGAGATCGTGTACACCTGTGGCTGATTCATGTCAATGTATGGCAAAACCAATACAGTATTGTAAAGTAGAATAAAATATTTTTTAAAATAAATTAAAAAAAAATGAAACCCAGCACTCAAAAAACTAAGATCATGACATCCAGTCTGATCACTTCATGGCAAATAGAAGGGGGAAAAGTAGAAGCAGGGACAGATTTTATTTTCCTGGGCTCCAGATCCTTGNAATAAATTTAAAAAAAATGAAACCCAGCACTCAAAAAACTAAGATCATGACATCCAGTCTGATCACTTCATGGCAAATAGAAGGGGGAAAAGTAGAAGCAGGGACAGATTTTATTTTCCTGGGCTCCAGATCCTTGCAGATGGTGACTGCTACCATGAAATCAAAAGAGAGTTGTTTCATGACAAACCTAGACAGTGTATTAAAAAGCAGAGGCAACACTTTGCCAACAAATATTCATATAGTCAAAGCTATGTTGTTTTTAAGTAGTCATGTACAGATGTGAGAGCTGGATCATAAAGAAGGCTTAAAACCAAAGAACTTACGTTTTCAAATTGTGGTCTGCAGAAGACTCTTAAGATTCCTTTGGACTGCAGGGAGATCAAACCAGTCAATCCTAAAGGAAATCAACCCTGAATATTTATTGGAAGGACTGATGCTGAAGCTGAAGCTCCAATACTTTGGCCGCCTGATGGGAAAGCCAGATCATTGGAGAAGAGCCTGATGCTGGGAAAAATCAAAGGCAAAAGGAGAAGAGGGTGGCAGAGGATGAGATGGTTGGATAGCATCACTGACTCAATGGACATGGATTTGAGCAAAGGCCAGGAGATACTGGAAGACAGATGAGCCTGGCAGCAATTCAAAGGGTTGCAAAGAGTTGGACACAGTTTAGAGACTGAACAACAACAAACAGAGAACATCATAGTTCTAGCAGGAAGTGCCTACAGTGAGGTCCTACATGGAACTGGAGGTTGATGCTGCAGCCAATAGTCAATCAATGAAGATGTAGCCAAGGTTGACAAAAATCCAGTTCTACTCAAAGAGGGTATGAAAAATGTAACCCCTATTTCTCCAAACCATGTAGTTTCTATAATCAAGCATGGGCTGGGGAGCCACAGTTTCAAGTTATGTACAGGTGTTGGAAAAGGAAACATAAAGCAGGCCTGACAGGAGAGAATTTAAGGCTTTAATGTGGAGCTGAGCCATCTCCACCCTTGGTGTATACGGGGCATGTGACTGCAAAAGTCTGACTGCTACAACTGGTACAGGTCAGCTGTAAACAGCTGGGGCTTGAGCACTTCTTTGCTGTGATACACACCAATTTTTCTTGGAGAAAGACTTCCAGCCTAGGATTTAAAAACTGTTTTACTGCTCCTCTCTCACACTCTTGCTGTTTTCCTCCCTACAACTTTGTCAGGGCCTATCCATGAATGCCATCATGGGCATCACACAGCAAGTTGCTTACCCCTTGAGGCAAATGATCTTCAGCCTTATTTTCATGTGACTGGTAAAAGAGTTCATGACTAGATTCTAGGCCCCCAAAAGCTAGAAAACAGTAAGTCAACATCAAATAGCTAGCCAAGATTTCTGTAACTTCCTCCTCACATGTCAAATCACCCAGGAAGTAGGCTTCACTGTGATGAGATGTCCCATTTTCCTGGGTCTTCAAGAGTTGGTCCTCCTCTGTAAGAAAGGAATGTAAGACCTCACAGCAGAATTCCCTTTCAGCAACTGCTGGTTTAAATGCCCTAGAGCATATTGTTGGGCTTCCCAGGTAGCTCACCTGCAATGCAGGAGAAACTGGTTCTATCCCTGGATTGGGAAGATCCCCTGCAGAAGGATAAACTACCCACTTATCCCTTTTTGGACTTCCCTGGTGGCTCAGATGGTAAAGAATCTGCTTGCAATGGGGGAAACCTGGGTTCGATCCCTGGGTTGGGAGGAGGGCATGGCAACCCACTCCAATATTCTTGTCTGGAGAATCCCCATGGAAAGAGGAGCCTGGTGGGCTACAGTCCATGGGGTTACAAAGAGTCAGACTTGGCTGAGCAACTAAGCACAGAGCATATTGTTTCCAGGGTAAAGTCAAGGCCTGGAAGGCACAGGTGAGGCTCAGAGTCCACTCATGTTATTCTTTGCAAGTTAGGTTGTCAAAGGCAACTCTCCAACTCCTCTAAAGCCCTAAAAGATACACATGTACTCAGGTAAGGATAAAACACATTTGGTAGTGTAGCAGCAACTAAAAACAGGAGAAGCCACCAGCAAGAAGAGTCAGGATCTCTTCAACTACTGTTGGCAGGGTCTGCTTAAACGCCAGGGGAAGATACAGAACTTCACATAGAAACTAAACATCAGTCCACCAGTGTTGCTCGAAAACAGTATATTCAGAAAGCAGGACAGACTTGTAAGTGACATGCAAGCAACATAAGGTAGCAAAATCATCACAAAACAGTGACAAAAGGAAGAGAGATCCAACAGCAGGCAAACCTTAGAATTCCCAGCAGGTATCCTCACCAGGAAGTCCCTTCCTGACCCAGGGATCGAACCCCTGTCTCTAGAATCTCCAGCACTGGCAGTCAGGTTCTTTACCACTAGTGCCACCTGGGAAGCCACACCAGGAAGTCCACCAGGAGGTAAAGGGCTTGAAGAGTTTACAAGCAAAGTGCTCTCCTTTGGAGAACTCCTAAAAGCAAAGCAGGGTCTCCCTTTTCATAGAAAGCAAATTTGTTCCCAGGACATGGGTTCAGAAGTAGTGGGCAGGAAGCACTTTCAAAGGGCTCCCAGACTAAACCTGAAACTGAGCAGCAGGAAGGAGCCTTTCAGAGGCTTTCAAATCCCTGATGGGGGAAGCAGCAGGGGCAACAGCTGCTTTGGGTCTACAGGTACGCTCAAAAGGCTCCCACTGGGAGAACAAGCCAAGCCTTCAGGTCACAGAGATGGAGGGGGGCATCTGATTTATACCTCTTAGAGAGGTCAGGTAGGCTCCATCTCCTGGTTTCTTTCAACTATTCAAATTTTACATTGTTAATTCAATTTTTCTTAATCAAGCTATAAACTCTTTGAAGCCCACAACTTATACTTTTGTATCTTACCCTCTGGCATCCAGGATTAAGTACTGCACATAAGTAGTACTAACATATATTTGCTGACTCATTCTACTGCTGATTTAAAGGCAGCATGGTACAACAGAGAAGCACCCTGCATAGAAACACAAGTATTTAATTCTGGCAAATCTTGTCACTTTTCTGCACTTCAGTTCTTTCTGCCCCTTCATGAATATGCATGTACCATAAGCTTAAAACTTCCCCAGTTTTGTTGTTCTGAGAGACTCTGCTTTGGGAAGATCCTTGGTGTTCTCCCTACTTGCTGCAAGTAATAATAAATATTTCCTTCTCCTAATCTTTGGCCTAGTTGTGTCTTTTGGCTTGACACCTAATAATAGGTGAACCCAGTTTGGGGTAAAACTGTTAATTTTTAAATTACGTTTCTTTGAGACTTACAGTTTCTTAAACATGCCTCAGGTAGTCATCATGCACAATGGGAGTGCAAAGAGGAAAGGGACACTGGCCCATGACCACTTTATTGAGAGCAGATTCACTTTTGTTGGTTTTACATTTTGGAGTTCAGAGTTGAAGTTTCATTTGTAAGAACATTGTTGAACCCAAGTTCAACAAACTGTGAGGCCAAACAAACCAAAACATCAGAATCTGGAGCAGAGAAAGCCTTATTGCAAGGGCCAATAAATCAAGGAGATTGGAGAGGTAGGTGGGTGGGTGCTTATGGTCTAATGACCCAAACTCTCCATGACTGAGTTCTTACCTACAAAATTTCAGGTGAAGTCTGACCTTCCTCTGAGTGATGGGTGGTAAGGTAACACGGTGGTGTTTCTGAAATCCCAGTCACAGCCTCTGGTTCCATCCCGTCTGGGGTCCTTGTGCTTATGTTCAGCCGGAAGTTATCCTCCACCTGGTGGGGGGGGGGGGGTTAGTCCCTATAGGAGAACTCAGAAGTGTATCCCGCTGTCATGTATACCCCTTGAAGAGGAACCAGGATCCTGCCTCATGGCTGCACTATTTTTCTTGACTGCCTTTCCTTTGTTTCTGTAATCCCTTAAACCCCTTACTCCCCTAACTCTGCCTTTGGAACTCAAGGAAGCTCTAAGAGGCTGAAACATTCCTACAAACAAGAAACAGGAGACATGGAAAGCCTTTTTAAAAAAAAATCTGGGTGGGTTCTACTGGGTCCTGTTTGGTTTCAAGAGTTCTGTGACGAAATTTTTTGAGTCACCTGACTCAATTATTTCAAAGGTCCTTTACACTTTAACATGATTTTGTAATTTCATAGACATTAGAGTCTTATTAATTGAATTCCATCCTAGTGCAAGAACAGTGCTTCCCTTTACCCTCACTCTCCATTTTTGCAGAGCTTCAGTTCAGTCATTTCAAATGTGTGACAACTTCCCTTTCCTCCAGCCTAATTAGTGTTGTAATTTTCAGGAGCGTTATCTGAGACACCGCTATCTCTGCTAACCTTAGATACATCTCTGCTTCTTTTGGTTTTTCCCTTTCAATGATGTTTTTACCTCTTACTTCTTACTACTACTTCTTTGGTGGCATAATGTTTGTTTTTTTCACCCCTCTGCCTATTCATACCCAAGGGTTCTCAAAACCACTAAGAAATTTATGTGAGTGATATCTGTAGACTAACAGACTCAGCAATGGAGAAGGAAAAATGATACAGGAAGAAGAAGTGGAAAATACAAAANGAGTTCTTACCTACAAAATTTCAGGTGAAGTCTGACCTTCCTCTGAGTGATGGGTGGTAAGGTAACACGGTGGTGTTTCTGAAATCCCAGTCACAGCCTCTGGTTCCATCCCGTCTGGGGTCCTTGTGCTTATGTTCAGCCGGAAGTTATCCTCCACCTGGTGGGGGGGTGGTTAGTCCCTATAGGAGAACTCAGAAGTGTATCCCGCTGTCATGTATACCCCTTGAAGAGGAACCAGGATCCTGCCTCATGGCTGCACTATTTTTCTTGACTGCCTTTCCTTTGTTTCTGTAATCCCTTAAACCCCTTACTCCCCTAACTCTGCCTTTGGAACTCAAGGAAGCTCTAAGAGGCTGAAACATTCCTACAAACAAGAAACAGGAGACATGGAAAGCCTTTTTAAAAAAAAATCTGGGTGGGTTCTACTGGGTCCTGTTTGGTTTCAAGAGTTCTGTGACGAAATTTTTTGAGTCACCTGACTCAATTATTTCAAAGGTCCTTTACACTTTAACATGATTTTGTAATTTCATAGACATTAGAGTCTTATTAATTGAATTCCATCCTAGTGCAAGAACAGTGCTTCCCTTTACCCTCACTCTCCATTTTTGCAGAGCTTCAGTTCAGTCATTTCAAATGTGTGACAACTTCCCTTTCCTCCAGCCTAATTAGTGTTGTAATTTTCAGGAGCGTTATCTGAGACACCTCTATCTCTGCTAACCTTAGATACATCTCTGCTTCTTTTGGTTTTTCCCTTTCAATGATGTTTTTACCTCTTACTTCTTACTACTACTTCTTTGGTGGCATAATGTTTGTTTTTTTCACCCCTCTGCCTATTCATACCCAAGGGTTCTCAAAACCACTAAGAAATTTATGTGAGTGATATCTGTAGACTAACAGACTCAGCAATGGAGAAGGAAAAATGATACAGGAAGAAGAAGTGGAAAATACAAAAGGAAATAAGGAAAGCAAGAAGAGTGATAGAAGAAGGAGGTATGTATGGTCTCTGTGTAACCAAGCAGGACACTATGTGGGCTTTCTGGGACAGACCTTTCCTTCCATGTCCTCTGCCTGCCTCTTGCGGTAGAAAAGCTATAGTCTCTCAGTCGTCCCCTGACTTACAAAAGCCTGTCTCAACAATTAATGGTTGAAAGTGCTACTAAAGAGTGAGTTCTTGTCTCATTACAAAAAGGATTCAGAGATAAAACATGGAGGTCAAGAAAAAAAAGCAAGGATTTATTAAGCACTTTATTACACTCAAAAGGGAAGAGTGGGCAGACTCATATGAGTAGCTACCATGAACTTCTTTGGCAAACTAGTTGTATGGGGGTGAAAAACTGAATGGGCAGAATATTCATTGGGGAGGGATGGTTTGAGGGTCATATTTCTTGATTTTCATCCCAGCTCTATCTTCCCAAAGAGGGGAAGGATTTTTGTCCTTACTTACCCTCGGACAGCAAGGAGATTAAACTAATCAATCCCAAAGGAAATCAACCCTGAATATTCATTGGAAGGACTGATGCTGGAGCTGACACACCAATACTTTGGCCACTTGATGTGAAGAGCTGACTTATTGGAAAAGACCCTAATGCTGGGAAAGACTGAAGGCAAAAGGAGAAGGGGACGATAGAGGATGAGATAGATAGCATCTAACTAGATAGTCTAGTTAGATAGACTCATTGGACATCAATTTGAGCAAACTCTCTGAGATAGTGAAGGACAGGGAAGCCTGGCAAGTTGCAGTTTCATGAGGTCACAAAGAGTCGGACACGACTTAATGACTGAAGAACAACAAAAGCCTTGATCAGAAGTGTTACCACATCAGTGCATGATGGGTACTACTTATCTGCAAGGCTAATTCCATTTTAATAAGAGAATAAGCAAAAGGTTACATTTATGCAGGCTGAAAATTCCTGTATTTTTCCACCTATCTTTGTCTACTTCCAGGACACCTATCTCCTCAAAGTATATGGCTTCCTGTCAGTCCCAGGTTTCTGCTTTCTTTGCTTGCCAAAAGACTCCTGTTGTTTACAAGATATATGGTTTCCTGCCATTTAGCCTGGCCTCCTGTCTCTGCTCATATTTAGTGATTGCTGTTTGTTGTTTTCGTTGCTAATTCATATCTTACTCTTTTGTGACCCCTCCAACTATACTCATCAGGCTGCTCTGTCCATGGGCTTTCCCAGGCAAAAACACAGGAGTGGGATCTTCCTCATGCAGTGATCAAACATGCATCTTCTATATTGGCAGGCAAAGTCTTCACCACTGAGCCACCTGGGAAGCCCATATTTAGCTATATATCGGTTCTAATAAAAAGATGTGAATATGTAGCAGCTGGGCAAGGAGAAGTGGTAACAATTTAAACATCACAGAATCTTTAGTTCCTTTCTGAAATACACAGATAACAGTACCTGATGCACATTTCCTAAATTGTTTTACAGATACAAAAACTCCACGAAATGGAAGTTAACTATTTGACCAGGAGCACATAATAGCCCGCAGACCTACACAAGTCCCAAAACTGATAACGTTAGCCCTTGTGACATGGCCCTGTTACCTCACCATCAACCAGTCAGAATTGTACATGATTTGATCACATAACTTGTGAGTCCCCCATGCCTGTCACCTTGCTTTTAAATTTGCATTCCTTAAACCCCTCAGGGAGTTCAGATATTTTGAGCATGAGCTGCCCTGGACTCCTTGTCTACCACTGTCTCCCTCTCTCCCTGTCTCCCTGTCTACCAATATTTACAATAAATACTGTACTTTCTTTCACCACATTGTGGTCTCAGACTGGCTTTACTGTGCCTGAGTGAGAGAACATAACATCTTGGTATACAGTGATATTTATTCTTTTCTTCTGCTTCTCTAAAACATACTCCAAACTGCCATTAAATATGGCACTGCTTTGGCTACCAATTTTTAAAAACTCACACTTTTTCTTTCATCTCATCAAATAGCAGTCAACTAGCATGATTTTGAAAGACAATTTCACATAGTAGGTCACATGTGGACTCCATAGATAAATGATCTGGAATTTTGCCAGCTGTTATCTTGATCTCTCTGTACTTCAGGTTCTTTAATGTGGGATAATAATAGATCTCACCTTCACAACTGTCATGATGATGAAATAAGATGATACAAGTAAAATATTCTGGCACAAACTAAGAACCTTATTCTGAAAAAAATGTTTTGCTTTACAGCTTCATCCCCACCTTTTCCTAACACATGTTCCTTTGTAAATGCATTGGCCCACTCTCTCGTGGCCTCACCATGCCTACCGCAGCCTAATAAATGTTAATGGTAAACAATAGCAATCATTGCTTCTCTCTGTGGAATGGCTATTATTCTTGCTGTTTTGCTAGAAAAATACTAGTTTCACTCAGGCAAAGAAAGGCCGTAACCACATCATAATATATCCACAATAGGCCTGTTTAGGAGGTTTAGCCTTGGGCAACAAACAACTTTTATAATTTTATTGCAAGAATATAAAAAACAAGTGAGCTACAGTTCATGCTTTTACATAACTTGGCTTATCTCCAATGTGTCTGACTCTTAATCAGATGTGCACTTAAGAATCACCTGGGAGTTTTTTAAAATAATATATACCTGGGCCCTGTCCCTAAAGGATTCTGATTCACCAGGCCTAGGTGATGTTCTGGCATGTTTATTTGGAATTGTTTACCTAAGTGATTCTGATGTAAAACTAGTGTTCCAAGTATTGCTGGCTCATTGCGTTCCATTCAACAAAAGCAATTTCAACTACTGGAGTGAAAAAAATCATCCACAATTTTTATGGCCTCTCCATATAAGTACGTATACCAGCGATTTCTTAACAAATTATCCAATCACAGAAATAAATGTCTAATAGTTTAAGTTTATGATCATGAAATTATGAATTATGTTCCATTTGGATTGAGGTACCAGCAACTCTTCAGATGAGGTTTATTGCCATTTTAATGAGAAGAAAAGGGAGCCTTTGTGGATAAGATGGCGGCTCCATCAAACCACCTGTAGTGCTGGGAAGCCTCAGACCAAACATTCAATCAGACTAGAACTCAGCCCCACTCATCAGCAGACAGACTGCTTAAAGTCTCCATGAATAAACATAAAACTTGATTAAAAAAAAAAAAAAAAAAAACCACAGACCCAGACACAGCCCTACTCACTAGATGGACAAGACCCAAATCTACCCACCAGAGAGTGGGTGTAAGTCTCTCACATGAGGAAGTTTGCACAAGTCTCTGCTACTGCTACTGCTGCTAAGTCACTTCAGTCGTGTCCGACTCTGTGTGACCCCATAGACGGCAGCCCACCAGGCGCCCCCGTCCCTGGGATTCTCCAGGCAAGAACACTGGAGTCGGTTGCCATTTCCTTCTCCAGTGCATGAAAGTGAAAAGTGAAAGGGAAGTCGTTCAGTCATGTTTGACTCTTCATGACCCCATGGACCGCAGCCCACCAGGCTCCTCTGTCCATGGGATTTTCCAGGCAAGAGTACTGGAGTGGGGTGCCATCACCTTCTCCACAAGTCTCTAGACAGCCTCATTGACCGGGGGGCAAGGAGCAGAAGCTAGAAGAACTACAACCCTGAAGCTTGTGGAATGGAAGATGCAAAACAGAAAGCTAGATAAAATGAGATGGCGGAAAAATATGTCACAGATGAAGGCGCAGGATAAAAACCCCAGAAGAGTATTGTATGAAAGGAGAGAAGGTTAGCACTCCCCTTGACAAGGATGGAAGATGCTCTCAGGCCTGACAACATGTGTATGCTTAAGGCATTGTCTTCTACTTTGTGGCAGCTAAGCACGGTTTATTATACACATACAATGGAGAAAAGACAGTCTCTTTAACAAGTGGTGCCAGGAAAACTGGTCAACCACGTGTCAAAGAAAGAAACTAGAACATTTTCTAACACTATATGCAAAAATAAACTCAAAATGGATTAAGGTCTAAATGTGACATCAGAAACTATTAAACTCGTAGAGGAAAACATAGGCAGAACACTCACTGACATAAATCACAGCAAGATCCTCTATGACCCACCTCCCAGAGTAGTGGAAATAAAAACAAAAATAAACAAGTGGAACCCTAATTAAACTTTAATTAAATCAATGAACTAAAGGAAATCAGTCCATAATATTCATTGAAAGGACTGACGCTAAAGGTGAAACTCCAGTACTTTGACCACTGATGTGAAGAACTGACTCATTGGAAAAGACATTGATATTGGGAAAAATTGAAGGCAGGAGGAGAAAGGGACACCAGGGNAGAACCTTATTCTGAAAAAAATGTTTTGCTTTACAGCTTCATCCCCACCTTTTCCTAACACATGTTCCTTTGTAAATGCATTGGCCCACTCTCTCGTGGCCTCACCATGCCTACCGCAGCCTAATAAATGTTAATGGTAAACAATAGCAATCATTGCTTCTCTCTGTGGAATGGCTATTATTCTTGCTGTTTTGCTAGAAAAATACTAGTTTCACTCAGGCAAAGAAAGGCCGTAACCACATCATAATATATCCACAATAGGCCTGTTTAGGAGGTTTAGCCTTGGGCAACAAACAACTTTTATAATTTTATTGCAAGAATATAAAAAACAAGTGAGCTACAGTTCATGCTTTTACATAACTTGGCTTATCTCCAATGTGTCTGACTCTTAATCAGATGTGCACTTAAGAATCACCTGGGAGTTTTTTAAAATAATATATACCTGGGCCCTGTCCCTAAAGGATTCTGATTCACCAGGCCTAGGTGATGTTCTGGCATGTTTATTTGGAATTGTTTACCTAAGTGATTCTGATGTAAAACTAGTGTTCCAAGTATTGCTGGCTCATTGCATTCCATTCAACAAAAGCAATTTCAACTACTGGAGTGAAAAAAATCATCCACAATTTTTATGGCCTCTCCATATAAGTACGTATACCAGCGATTTCTTAACAAATTATCCAATCACAGAAATAAATGTCTAATAGTTTAAGTTTATGATCATGAAATTATGAATTATGTTCCATTTGGATTGAGGTACCAGCAACTCTTCGGATGAGGTTTATTGCCATTTTAATGAGAAGAAAAGGGAGCCTTTGTGGATAAGATGGCGGCTCCATCAAACCACCTGTAGTGCTGGGAAGCCTCAGACCAAACATTCAATCAGACTAGAACTCAGCCCCACTCATCAGCAGACAGACTGCTTAAAGTCTCCATGAATAAACATAAAACTTGATTAAAAAAAAAAAAAAAAAAAACCACAGACCCAGACACAGCCCTACTCACTAGATGGACAAGACCCAAATCTACCCACCAGAGAGTGGGTGTAAGTCTCTCACATGAGGAAGTTTGCACAAGTCTCTGCTACTGCTACTGCTGCTAAGTCACTTCAGTCGTGTCCGACTCTGTGTGACCCCATAGACGGCAGCCCACCAGGCGCCCCCGTCCCTGGGATTCTCCAGGCAGGAACACGGGAGTGGGTTGCCATTTNTGCTACTGCTACTGCTGCTAAGTCACTTCAGTTGTGTCCGACTCTGTGTGACCCCATAGACGGCAGCCCACCAGGCGCCCCCGTCCCTGGGATTCTCCAGGCAAGAACACTGGAGTCGGTTGCCATTTCCTTCTCCAGTGCATGAAAGTGAAAAGTGAAAGGGAAGTTGTTCAGTCATGTTTGACTCTTCATGACCCCATGGACCGCAGCCCACCAGGCTCCTCTGTCCATGGGATTTTCCAGGCAAGAGTACTGGAGTGGGGTGCCATCACCTTCTCCACAAGTCTCTAGACAGCCTCATTGACCGGGGGGCAAGGAGCAGAAGCTAGAAGAACTACAACCCTGAAGCTTGTGGAATGGAAGATGCAAAACAGAAAGCTAGATAAAATGAGATGGCGGAAAAATATGTCACAGATGAAGGCGCAGGATAAAAACCCCAGAAGAGTATTGTATGAAAGGAGAGAAGGTTAGCACTCCCCTTGACAAGGATGGAAGATGCTCTCAGGCCTGACAACATGTGTATGCTTAAGGCATTGTCTTCTACTTTGTGGCAGCTAAGCACGGTTTATTATACACATACAATGGAGAAAAGACAGTCTCTTTAACAAGTGGTGCCAGGAAAACTGGTCAACCACGTGTCAAAGAAAGAAACTAGAACATTTTCTAACACTATATGCAAAAATAAACTCAAAATGGATTAAGGTCTAAATGTGACATCAGAAACTATTAAACTCGTAGAGGAAAACATAGGCAGAACACTCACTGACGTAAATCACAGCAAGATCCTCTATGACCCACCTCCCAGAGTAGTGGAAATAAAAACAAAAATAAACAAGTGGAACCCTAATTAAACTTTAATTAAATCAATGAACTAAAGGAAATCAGTCCATAATATTCATTGAAAGGACTGATGCTAAAGGTGAAACTCCAGTACTTTGACCACTGATGTGAAGAACTGACTCATTGGAAAAGACATTGATATTGGGAAAAATTGAAGGCAGGAGGAGAAAGGGACACCAGGGGATGAGATGGTTGGATGGCATCACTGACTCAATGGATATGAGTTTGAGCAAGCTTCAGGAGTTGGTGATGGACAGGGAAGCCTGGCATGCTTCAGTCCATGGGGTTGCAGAGTAGGTCATGACTGAGCAATTGAAATGAAATGAACTGAACTGAACTGAATTGAATTAAATTTAAAAGATTTTGCATAATGAAGGTAACTATAAGCAAGGTGAAAAGGCAGTCTTCAGAATGGGAGAAAATAATAGCAAACAAAGCAACTGACAAAGAATTAATCTCCAAAATATAAAAACAGCTCATGCAACTCAATACCAGAAAACTTAACACCCAAACAAAAAGTGGGCCAAAAAACTAAACAGACATTTCTCCAAAGAAGACATATAGATGGCTACTAAACACATGAAAAGATGCTCAGCATTGTTCATTATTAGACAAATGTAAATCAAAACCACAGTGAGGTATCATCTCATGCCACTCAGGATGGCTGCCATCAAAAAGTCTATGTACAATAAATGCTGGAGAGGGTGTGGAAAAAAGGGAACCCTCTTACACTGTGGGTGGTAATGTAAACTGGTACAGCCACTGTGGAGAACAGTGTGGAGATTCCTTTAAAAACTGGAAATAGAACTGCCATGCAACCCAGCAATCCCACTACTGGGCATACACATCAAGGAAACCAGAATTGAAAGAGACACATAAACCCCAATATTCACTGCAGCACTGTTTACAATAGCTAGGACATGGAAACAACCCAGATAGCCATCCATGGATGAATGGATAAGGAAGTTATAGTACATACACACAATGGAATATTACTCAGCTATTAAAGGGAACACAATTAAGTCAGTTCTAATGAGGTGGATGAAACTGGAGAATATTAAACAGAGTGGTTAAAGCATCTGCCTGCAATGCAGGAGACCTGGGTTTGATCTCTGGGTCGAGAAGATCCCCTAGAGAAGGAAATGGCACCCCACTCCAGTATTCTTGCCTGGAGAATCCCATGGGTGGAGGAGACTGGTAGGCTACAGTCCACGGGGTCGCAGAGTCGGACACGACTGAGCGACTTCACTTTCACTTTCAGTAAGTCCGAAAGAGAAATACCAATACAATATATTAACACAGATATATGAAATTTAGAAAGACGGTAATGATGATCCTATATGCAAGGCAGCAAAAGAAACACAAATGCAAAGAACAGACTCTTGGACTCTGTGGGAGAAGGCAAGGGTGGGACGATTTGAGAGAATAGTATCTAAACATGTATATTACTATATGTGAAATAGACAACCAGTACAAGTTCTGTGCATGAAGCAGGGCACTCAAAGCTGGTGCTCTGGGACAATACAGAGAGATGGGGTAGGGAAGGAGGTGGAAGAGGGGTTCAGGATGGGGGAACACATGTGCACCCATGGCAGATTCATGTCAGTATACGGCAAAAACCATCATAATATGTAAAGAAATTATCCTCCAATTAAAATAATTTAATTAAAAATAAATAAACAGAAAAAAATTTTAAAAGAAAGAACATGTTGAAGTGCTGAAAGAATAAACAAATATTCACAGGAAACAAAATAAAAAATGGACAAATGGGTCTGCATCAAACTTTAAAACTTCTATTTATAAAAATACACAGCAAACAGAATAAAAAGGCAACTTATGGAATAGGAGAAAATATTTACAATCATTTACCTGATAAACGATATCTAGAATATATAAAGAACTACAACTCAACAAGATATTACTTTGTCAACAAAGGTTCGTCTAATCAAGGCTATGGTTTTTCCTGCGGTCATGTATGGATGTGAGAGTTGGACTATAAAGAAAGCTGAGGGCTGAAGAATTGATGCTTTGGAACGGTGGTGTTGCAAAAGACTCTTGAGAGTCCCTTGGACTGCAGGGAGATCCAACCAGTCCATCCTAAAGGAGATCGGTCCTGGGTGTTCACTGGAAGGACTGATGCTGAAGCTGAAACTCCAATACTGTGGCCAACTCATGTAAGAGTTGACTCATTTGAAAAGACCCTGATGCCGGGAGGGATTGGGGGTAGGAGGAAAAGGGGATGACAGAGGATGAGATGGCTGGATGGCATCACTGACTCGATGGACATGAGTTTGAGTGAACTCCAGGAGTTGGTGATGGACAGGGAGGCCTGGCATGCTGTGATTCATGGGGTCACAAAGAGTCGGACATGACTGAGTGACTGAACTGAACTGAACAACTCAACAAGAAGAACTAACTCAATTTAAAAATCAGCAATGGCTCTAAAGCAATTATCCTTCAATAAAAAAATAAATTAATTTTAAAAATCAGCAAAGGACTTGAAAAAACATTTTTCCAAATGTGATATACAAATGGTGAATAAGCATACAAAAATATACTCAAAATAACTAACTGTCAGAGAGATTTAAACTCAAAGCACAATGAGATATTACCTCCACACCATTAAGACAGCTGCTATTAAACAAAAAGAAAAAGAAGTAAATATTGGTGGGCATGTGGAGAAATTGGAACCCTTGCTCCAATCCTGATGATAAGATTGCAAAATGGTACAACTGCTATGGAAAACAATATATGAGTACCTCAAAGAACAGAAAATAAATCTACCATATGACCCAGCAATCCCACTTCTGGATAGATATTCAAAAGAATTGAAAGCAGGGCCTCAAAGAAACATTTGCATATCTAAACTTAAAGTAGCATTACTTATAATAGCCAAGAAGTAGAGTCAACCCAAATGTCCATCAAAAGATAAATGGATAACGTGTGGTATATATATAGAATGAAGCCTGAAAAAAGAAAGAAATTCTGTTACACGATGTAACATAGATACATTTGAGGACATTATGCTAAGTGAAATACTCCAGTTACAAGAGGACAAATATACGTATGGCTGAGTGCCTTTGCTGTTCACCTGAAACTAACACAGCATCGTTAACTGGCTATATATCCCAATACAAAATAAGAAGTTTAAAGTTTGGGGAAAAAAAAGAGGACACATATTATATGATTCTACNGAAATAATTCAGTTACAAGAGGACAAATATACGTATGGCTGAGTGCCTTTGCTGTTCACCTGAAACTAACACAGCATCGTTAACTGGCTATATATCCCAATACAAAATAAAAAGTTTAAAGTTTGGGGAAAAAAAAGAGGACACATATTATATGATTCTACTTACATGAGATACTTCAAGAAGTCAACATCATAGAAATAGAAAGTAGAATGGGTTTAGGCTTGGAAGAGGGGGGACAGGAAGAACTGCTTTTAATGGGTATTGAGTTTCAAATGTGCAATATGAAAAAGTTATGGAGATCTATTTTACAATCATGCAAATATATGCAACACTACTGAACTGTACACTTAAAATTTATCATATAGTAAATTCTATATGTGTTTTTAATCACAGTAAAAAAAAAAAAAGAGAACAAATGTTAATCTAGGGGACAATGGTGGAAATCACTGCTGTGAAACAGAATAAAGAAATGAAAAGAAATTAAGACAGTGTAAGAGAGATGGGGGACAATATTAAATGTACCAGCATTTGCATTATAGAGATTACAGAAAGAGAAGAGAAAGAAAAAGAACCTCAGAAAATATTTGAAGAGCTGAAAATTTTCCTAACATGGGAAAGGAAACAGTTTTCCAAATTCCAAGCAGGATAAAACCAAGGAGGAACATGCTGAGACACATCGTAATCAAATTGACAAAAATTAAAGGCAAAGAAAAATATTTAAATCAACCAGGGAAGACAACAAATAAAGAACAAAAGAATGTCCATAAGGCTGTCAGCTCATTTCTCAGTAGAAATTCTGCAAACCAGAAGGCAGTTTTACAATGTATTTAAAATGACAAAAAGGAAGAAACTACAACCAAGAATACTCTACCCAGCAAGGCTTTCACTCAGATTTGACAGAGAAATCAAAAGCTTTACAGACAAGCAAAAGCCAAGAGAATTCAGCACCAACAAAACCACTATAAAAGAAATGCTATAGGAACTTCTCTAGGCAGAAAAAAAAGGACATAATTAGAAATAAGAAAATTATAAATGGAAAAAACGCACTGGCAAAGGCAAACATACAGTAAAGGTATCCACACACAAATATGATATCAAAACCAGAAGTTGTGAAGAGAGAACAAATGCAAGATATTGGAAATGCATTTGATATTAAAAGACCAACAACTTAAAACAGTTTGTTTTTTTTTTGTTTATAGACTGCTATATCAATACCTCATGGTAAGTACAAACTGAAATTTTACAATAGATATACATAAAAAAGAAAAGGAATCCACACACAATACTGAAGTTGGTCATCAAATATCAGGAGGAGATAACACAATAAAAAGGGAAAAAACTACAAAAAGAACTCACAATTAACAAAATGGCAATAAGAATATGCATATCAATAATCACCTGAAATGTAAATGAATTATATGATCTGACAGATGAAGACTGACTGAATTTTATATATATATATATATATATATATATATAAAACAATATTCATAGAAATACTGTCTACAAGAGAACCAGTTCAGATCTAGGTATACATACCAACTGAAAGTGAAAGGGTGGAAAAAGATACACCATCAAAAGGGAAATCAAAAGACAACTGGAATAGCAACACTCATATTAGATGAAATAGACTTGAAAATAAAAACTATTACAAGAGATGAAGAAGGACATTACATCATGATGATGAGATCAATCCAAGAAGAACCTATAACAATTTTAAATACATACATACCCATATAGAAGAATCTCAACTTACCACCATAAAAGGAGAAATCAACTCTACACAATAATAGTGGTGCAATTTAACACCCCACTATCATCTCCTTTAGGATGGACTGGTTGGATCTCCTTGCAGTCCAAGGGACTCTCAAGAGTCTTCTCCAACACCACAGTTCACAAGCATCAATTCCTCAGCCCTTAGCTTTCTTTATAGTCCCACATCCATACATGACCACTGGAAAAACCATAGCCTTGACGGACCTTTGTTGGCAAAGTAATGTCTCTGCTTTTTAATATTCTGCCTAGGTCGGTCATAACTTTCCTTCCAAGAAGTAAGCATCTTTTAATTTCATGGGTGCAATCACCATCTGCAGTGATTTTGGAGACCCCCAAAATAAAGTCACCAGGGAGATCCATCCATAAAGTGGTCAGATGGATCTCCCTGGTGGCTCAGATGGTAAAGCTTCTGCCTGCCATGCAAGAGACCCAGGTTCGATCCCTGGGTTGGGAAGATCTGTTGGAGAAGGAAATGGCAATCCACTCCAGTAATCTTGCCTGGAAAATTCCATGGACTGAGGAGCCTGGTGGGCTACAATNTACTGTCTACAAGAGAACCAGTTCAGATCTAGGTATACATACCAACTGAAAGTGAAAGGGTGGAAAAAGATACACCATCAAAAGGGAAATCAAAAGACAACTGGAATAGCAACACTCATATTAGATGAAATAGACTTGAAAATAAAAACTATTACAAGAGATGAAGAAGGACATTACATCATGATGATGAGATCAATCCAAGAAGAACCTATAACAATTTTAAATACATACATACCCATATAGAAGAATCTCAACTTACCACCATAAAAGGAGAAATCAACTCTACACAATAATAGTGGTGCAATTTAACACCCCACTATCATCTCCTTTAGGATGGACTGGTTGGATCTCCTTGCAGTCCAAGGGACTCTCAAGAGTCTTCTCCAACACCACAGTTCACAAGCATCAATTCCTCAGCCCTTAGCTTTCTTTATAGTCCCACATCCATACATGACCACTGGAAAAACCATAGCCTTGACGGACCTTTGTTGGCAAAGTAATGTCTCTGCTTTTTAATATTCTGCCTAGGTCGGTCATAACTTTCCTTCCAAGAAGTAAGCATCTTTTAATTTCATGGGTGCAATCACCATCTGCAGTGATTTTGGAGACCCCCAAAATAAAGTCACCAGGGAGATCCATCCATAAAGTGGTCAGATGGATCTCCCTGGTGGCTCAGATGGTAAAGCTTCTGCCTGCCATGCAAGAGACCCAGGTTCGATCCCTGGGTTGGGAAGATCTGTTGGAGAAGGAAATGGCAATCCACTCCAGTAATCTTGCCTGGAAAATTCCATGGACTGAGGAGCCTGGTGGGCTACAATCCATGGGGTCGCAAAGAGTCAGACACGACTGAGCAACTTCACTTCACTTCTTCAAAATAAAGTCTGACACTTTTCCCATCTATTTGCCATGAAATGATGGGACTAGATGCCATGATCTTAGTTTTCTGAATGTTGAGCTTTAAGCAAACTTTTTCACTCTCGTCCTTCACTTTCATCAAGAGGCTTTTTAGTTCCTTTTCACTTTCTGCCATAGGGTGGTGTCATCTGCATATCTGAAGTTATTGATATTTCTCCTGGCAATCTTGATTCCAGCTTGTGCTTCCTCCAGCCCAGCATTTCTCATGATGTATTCTGCATATAAGTTAAATAAGCAGGGTGACAATATGCAGCCTTGACGCACTCCTTTTCCTATTTGGAGCCAGTCTGCTTTCCACATCCAGCTCTAACAATGTACAGAGCAAATAACAAATGAGAACCTACTACATGGCACAGGGAACTCGACTCAATGTACTGTGATGACCAAAATTGAAATGAAATCTGAAAAAGAGTGGATACATGTGTGTGTATAACTGATTCGGTTTGCTGCACAGAAGAAACTAACACAACATTGTAAGCAACCATAATCTAATTTTAAAAAAAAAAACCCATAGGACACAGCAAAAGTAGTTCTAAGAGGGAAGTTTGTAATAATGTAATATTACCTTGGAAACTAGAAAAACTTCAAACAACCCAACTTTATACTTAAAGCAACTGGAGAAAAAAAACAAACAAAGCACAAAGTTTGTAGGAGGAAAGAAATCATAAAGATCAGAGCAGCTATAAATGAAATGAAGATGAAATAAACAATTGAAAAGATCAATGAATCTAAAAGCTAGTTCTTTGAAGAGATAAACAAAATTGATAACCCTTTAGCCAATCTCATCAAGAAAGAGGGAGAAGGCTCAAGTCAATAAAATTAGAAATGAAAAAGGAGAAGTTACAACAATCACCACAGAAATACAAAGAAAAGATTACTACAGGCAACTATACATCAATAAAATGGACAACCTAGAAGAAGCGGACACATTTTTTAAAAAGTACAATCTACCAAGATTGAACCAGGAAGATAGTAAATATGAACCTCCAAGCAAAAGTACTGAAATTGCAATTGTGATTTTAAAACTTCAACAAACAACAGTTCAGGACTTTCACAGGTAAGTTCTATCAAACATTTAAAGAGTTAACAGCTATCCTTCTGAAACTATTCCAAAAAAATCTCAGAGGGAGGAAGTCTCACCAACCCATTCTTTGAGGCCACCATCACCCTGATACCAAAACCAGACAAAAATACAACAATAACACAAAAAGAAAATTACAGGCCAATATCACTGATGAACACAGACACAAAAATCCTCAATAAAATGTTAGCAATCTGAATCCAGCCATACATTAAAATTATCATATACCATGATGCAGTATCCCAGGGATGCAAAATTTTTTCAGTAACTCCAAATCAATTCATTTGATGTAGCTCATCAAAAACTTGAAGAATTAAAAACCATACAATCATCTCAATAGAGGCAAAAAAGCTTTTGGAAAAAATCAACACCCATTTATGATAAAGACTCTTCAGAAAGTGGGTATAGAGGGAACATATCTCAACATAATAACGGCCATATATGATAAACCTATAGCTAATAACATACTCAGTGGGGAAAGCTGAAAGCAATCTTGTCCACTCTTACCAATTTTATTCAACATAGTTTTTGAATTATAAGCCATAGCAATCAGAGAAGAAAAATAAATAAATAAAAAGAATCCAAATTGGAAAATAAGTTAAACTGTAACTGTTTGAGGATGACATGATATTATAAATAGAAAACTCTAGAGATGCTACCAGAAAACTACTAGTCTTCATCAACAAATTCAGTAAATTTTCAGGATACAAAATTAATACACAGAAACCTGTTATATTTCTATGCACTAAAAACAAAAGATTAGAAAGAGCAACTGAGGAAACAATTCCATGTGTGCATGCTAAGTCACTTCAGTCATGTCTGACTCTTTGTGACCCCATGGATTGTAGCCTGCCAGGTTCCTCTGTCCATGGAAATATCCAGGCAAGAATACTGGAGAGTGTTGCTGTCCCTCCTCCAAGGGATCCTCCCAACCCAGGGATGGAACCCCAACTCTTATGTCTCCTGCATTGATGGGTGGGTTCTTTACTACTAGCACTATCTGTGGAGCCTGAAACAATCCCACTTACTATCATAGCAAAAAGAATAAAATACCTAGGAATAAACATACCTGAGGACACAAAAGACCTGTACTCCAAAATAAAAAGAATATAAATCTTTCTTATTTTTGATGAAAGAAATAAAAAATATCCCAAACAGGTGGAAAGATATACCATGTTCTTGGATTGGTAGAGTCAACATTGTGAAAATGAATATACTACTCAAAGCAATATAAAGATTCAAGGCAATCCCTCTCAAATTACCAATGGCATTTTTCATAGAACTAGAACAAAAAAATCTTA
>SJYW01043127.1:97010-140311 GCA_006410735.1 Raphicerus campestris | reverse complement strand
AAAAAAAAAAACCCATAGGACACAGCAAAAGTAGTTCTAAGAGGGAAGTTTGTAATAATGTAATATTACCTTGGAAACTAGAAAAACTTCAAACAACCCAACTTTATACTTAAAGCAACTGGAGAAAAAAAACAAACAAAGCACAAAGTTTGTAGGAGGAAAGAAATCATAAAGATCAGAGCAGCTATAAATGAAATGAAGATGAAATAAACAATTGAAAAGATCAATGAATCTAAAAGCTAGTTCTTTGAAGAGATAAACAAAATTGATAACCCTTTAGCCAATCTCATCAAGAAAGAGGGAGAAGGCTCAAGTCAATAAAATTAGAAATGAAAAAGGAGAAGTTACAACAATCACCACAGAAATACAAAGAAAAGATTACTACAGGCAACTATACATCAATAAAATGGACAACCTAGAAGAAGCGGACACATTTTTTAAAAAGTACAATCTACCAAGATTGAACCAGGAAGATAGTAAATATGAACCTCCAAGCAAAAGTACTGAAATTGCAATTGTGATTTTAAAACTTCAACAAACAACAGTTCAGGACTTTCACAGGTAAGTTCTATCAAACATTTAAAGAGTTAACAGCTATCCTTCTGAAACTATTCCAAAAAAATCTCAGAGGGAGGAAGTCTCACCAACCCATTCTTTGAGGCCACCATCACCCTGATACCAAAACCAGACAAAAATACAACAATAACACAAAAAGAAAATTACAGGCCAATATCACTGATG
Source organism: Raphicerus campestris (assembly GCA_006410735.1). NCBI lineage: Eukaryota > Metazoa > Chordata > Mammalia > Artiodactyla > Bovidae > Raphicerus > Raphicerus campestris. The sequence continues at coordinate 139,570 of SJYW01043127.1, read as the reverse complement.
AACACAGACACAAAAATCCTCAATAAAATGTTAGCAATCTGAATCCAGCCATACATTAAAATTATCATATACCATGATGCAGTATCCCAGGGATGCAAAATTTTTTCAGTAACTCCAAATCAATTCATTTGATGTAGCTCATCAAAAACTTGAAGAATTAAAAACCATACAATCATCTCAATAGAGGCAAAAAAGCTTTTGGAAAAAATCAACACCCATTTATGATAAAGACTCTTCAGAAAGTGGGTATAGAGGGAACATATCTCAACATAATAACGGCCATATATGATAAACCTATAGCTAATAACATACTCAGTGGGGAAAGCTGAAAGCAATCTTGTCCACTCTTACCAATTTTATTCAACATAGTTTTTGAATTATAAGCCATAGCAATCAGAGAAGAAAAATAAATAAATAAAAAGAATCCAAATTGGAAAATAAGTTAAACTGTAACTGTTTGAGGATGACATGATATTATAAATAGAAAACTCTAGAGATGCTACCAGAAAACTACTAGTCTTCATCAACAAATTCAGTAAATTTTCAGGATACAAAATTAATACACAGAAACCTGTTATATTTCTATGCACTAAAAACAAAAGATTAGAAAGAGCAACTGAGGAAACAATTCCATGTGTGCATGCTAAGTCACTTCAGTCATGTCTGACTCTTTGTGACCCCATGGATTGTAGCCTGCCAGGTTCCTCTGTCCATGGAAATATCCAGGCAAGAATACTGGAGAGTGTTGCTGTCCCTCCTCCAAGGGATCCTCCCAACCCAGGGATGGAACCCCAACTCTTATGTCTCCTGCATTGATGGGTGGGTTCTTTACTACTAGCACTATCTGTGGAGCCTGAAACAATCCCACTTACTATCATAGCAAAAAGAATAAAATACCTAGGAATAAACATACCTGAGGACACAAAAGACCTGTACTCCAAAATAAAAAGAATATAAATCTTTCTTATTTTTGATGAAAGAAATAAAAAATATCCCAAACAGGTGGAAAGATATACCATGTTCTTGGATTGGTAGAGTCAACATTGTGAAAATGAATATACTACTCAAAGCAATATAAAGATTCAAGGCAATCCCTCTCAAATTACCAATGGCATTTTTCATAGAACTAGAACAAAAAAATCTTAAAATTTATATGGAGATAACCGAAGACCCCAAATAGCGAAAGCAATCTTGAGGAAGAAAAATGGAGCTGCAGAAATCACACTTTCTGACTTCAAATTATACTACAAAGATACTAGTCATCAAAACAATGTGGTATTGGCAGAAAAACAGAAATAAAGATCAATGGAACAGGATGGAAAACCTAGAAATAAACCCATGCACCTATGGTCAATTAATCTGTGACAAAGGAAGCAAGAATATATGATGGAGAAAAGACAGTCTCTTCAATAAGTGGTGCTGGGAAAACTGGACAGCTACAAGCAAAAGAATGAAAGTAGAATATTCTCTAATCCCATACACAAAAGTAAACTCAAAATTGATTGAAGCCCTAAATGTAAGGCCAGATACTATAAAACTCTTAAATAAAAACATAAGCAGAACACTCTTTGTTTTCAATTGCAGCAACAGATTTTTCAATCCATCTCCTAGAGTAATGGAAATAAAAACAAAAATAAGCAAATAAGACCTAATAAACTCTAAAGCTTTTGCGCAGCAAGGGAAACCATAAACAAAATGAAAAGACAATCCACAGAATGGAAACAAATATTTGCATACAGTTCAACCAACATGACATTAATCTCCAAATCGCTCATGCAGCTCAATATCAAAAAAACAAACAGTCCAATGAAGAAATAGGCAGAAGACCCAAACAAACATTTCAAAGACACTGAAATGGCCAAGAAACACATGAAAAAATGCTTAACATTTCTAATTATTAGAGTATTGCAAATCAAAACTAAAAGAGTTATTACCTCACATTAGTAAGAATAGCCATCGTCGAAACGTGCATGCTGAAGTCCATGGGATCACACAGAGTCAGACATGACTGAGTGACTGAACTGACTGACTTTAGTAGGTACTCAAGAACAGTTTGTTGAAGTTAAAGAATTATGAATTTATAAATAATGTTTCTGCATTTCAAAAATGCTTCATAGAAGAAACACCCTTTTTACAATAACAACAGAAAGAACAGAAACTCTAAACCCAACTGTTACATGGAATTTCAAGAACGAAAAGTCAGATTTTCAAAGGCTGCTCTAGCTTTTCACNTTCTGCATTTCAGAAATGCTTCATAGAAGAAACACCCTTTTTACAATAACAACAGAAAGAACAGAAACTCTAAACCCAACTGTTACATGGAATTTCAAGAACGAAAAGTCAGATTTTCAAAGGCTGCTCTAGCTTTTCACCGAAATATTTAAACACACCAGGCCATGAAATATAAAGTTATAGAATTTTATATGACACACCACTGAACTAAGCAGAGACATGCAATTCAGTGGAATATTTTTACTATATGTAGGAAATTTCTGGGCATACTAAAGAAAGATATATCAGTGACACTCCTTCCAAAGGGGTCCTATCGAAATCTGCTCATATCTGTAGTTTACCACTTATTCTTCAGCATTAAATTCACCTTTTCCATGATGTTTTCTGCTTCTAGGGATTTTTGAGGGCAGGCTTCACGTTAATTATCTTCTGTCTTCATTGCCCACCAATAAATGCTGAATGAAAATAGAGTATCATCATAATCTTCATGTTTTTCAGTTTCTGTATTAAATTAAAAAAAAGAAATGTCTCCATGTATATGGTAACATATTTTATAAACCAAATATTGAGACTTATCATTTAAAATACAATCTGACAATGAAAATACTTGAGATCTGAAGAGTCTTAGAAAATTCTGGACAGATGAATACCTCAGTCATGTTAACAAAAACCTGAATCAAATTCTTCTCCACCACATATATATCATGAAAAGAAAAAACCCTGCTTTCTTTATTATATCTTCCCCTCTTTCAACAACAGGCTGATAGATTCTGAAGAAAAAAAATTTATTTAAAGCACTAACATCTATAACAAACTTAATCTTCAGTGTTGTGTTACTTGAAAATGAATTAAGTACATAGATTTTCAAAGAATCAAAATTATTGGGCTTTGAAATATAAAAATTCTGTTCCACAGATGCAAATAAGCCTTCAGTTTTCATGTTATTTTAAGATAATAGAATATAGAAGATGAAGCAAATGTATGATACATATGTGGGGTAAACAGTACCAAAATATTTTTGGAAGAACAATTAATTCACAATATGTGTTAGAATAAGAAATGTGTTATTATATTGTGTAATAGCTATTTGTTATAACTTTTGTTACAGCTATATTTCAGTTGTATCTTTTCAAATCATCTGTTTTAAGTGTAATTATGCTTGAGACTTTTTTCTTTCACTTTTTTTTAAACTCTGAATTATATGTCCTGCAGAATTCTCTTAAATAAACTAGGTCCTGAGTTGAATTTTTCACACTATCCACAATGACCAAATAGATTGTTCCCAAAAGTCAACAAAATGCTGTTTGCTGGCAGATTTACCATGATAAAGAATATAAAACAGGTAGGCCGTTATTCAATGAAAGTTGTATGTGAGATCAGAATTATTTAAGCTATTTAGGTATCTAGTCCTAAAAATGTACAGATATAAAATTTTTGTTTATGATTCCTGACCCTCACTCATTTCCCCCCACTACCTCCAATGGACACTATTTTTTTCCCTAGTGATGGGGACTGTCTCTTTTTCTAAAAATAGAGACTTCTATCCACAATGGATTAGAAACAGAGGAACCACTTCCTTGTCATGCTGGCCACAGATTTCCTGACTGCAACTTCCAAGTCAATGCCAGAAGTAACAGGGAGTTGGATGTTGTTGAATATGCTCTGAGACTCTTGGACCTTGATTTCTTTAAGCCTGATCATCAGATATATGAGTTCTAGTTTTCAGCAGTCTTTGATGGTGTCATCANGTTTACCACTTATTCTTCAGCATTAAATTCACCTTTTCCATGATGTTTTCTGCTTCTAGGGATTTTTGAGGGCAGGCTTCACGTTAATTATCTTCTGTCTTCATTGCCCACCAATAAATGCTGAATGAAAATAGAGTATCATCATAATCTTCATGTTTTTCAGTTTCTGTATTAAATTAAAAAAAAGAAATGTCTCCATGTATATGGTAACATATTTTATAAACCAAATATTGAGACTTATCATTTAAAATACAATCTGACAATGAAAATACTTGAGATCTGAAGAGTCTTAGAAAATTCTGGACAGATGAATACCTCAGTCATGTTAACAAAAACCTAAATCAAATTCTTCTCCACCACATATATATCGTGAAAAGAAAAAAACCCTGCTTTCTTTATTATATCTTCCCCTCTTTCAACAACAGGCTGATAGATTCTGAAGAAAAAAATTTATTTAAAGCACTAACATCTATAACAAACTTAATCTTCAGTGTTGTGTTACTTGAAAATGAATTAAGTACATAGATTTTCAAAGAATCAAAATTATTGGGCTTTGAAATATAAAAATTCTGTTCCACAGATGCAAATAAGCCTTCAGTTTTCATGTTATTTTAAGATAATAGAATATAGAAGATGAAGCAAATGTATGATACATATGTGGGGTAAACAGTACCAAAATATTTTTGGAAGAACAATTAATTCACAATATGTGTTAGAATAAGAAATGTGTTATTATATTGTGTAATAGCTATTTGTTATAACTTTTGTTACAGCTATATTTCAGTTGTATCTTTTCAAATCATCTGTTTTAAGTGTAATTATGCTTGAGACTTTTTTCTTTCACTTTTTTTTAAACTCTGAATTATATGTCCTGCAGAATTCTCTTAAATAAACTAGGTCCTGAGTTGAATTTTTCACACTATCCACAATGACCAAATAGATTGTTCCCAAAAGTCAACAAAATGCTGTTTGCTGGCAGATTTACCATGATAAAGAATATAAAACAGGTAGGCCGTTATTCAATGAAAGTTGTATGTGAGATCAGAATTATTTAAGCTATTTAGGTATCTAGTCCTAAAAATGTACAGATATAAAATTTTTGTTTATGATTCCTGACCCTCACTCATTTCCCCCCACTACCTCCAATGGACACTATTTTTTTCCCTAGTGATGGGGACTGTGATGGGGACTGTCTCTTTTTCTAAGAATAGAGACTTCTATCCACAATGGATTAGAAACAGAGGAACCACTTCCTTGTCATGCTGGCCACAGATTTCCTGACTGTATCTTCCAAGTCAATGCCAGAAGTAACAAGGGAGTTGGATGTTGTTGAATATGCTCTGAGACTCTTGGACCTTGATTTCTTTAAGCCTGATCATCAGATATATGAGTTCTAGTTTTCAGCAGTCTTTGATGGTGTCATCAGTAATATTAGCAAATTTCACTATTCACCTTAGAATCAGCAATAAGCAGTTAAAATATTTAATACACTTGAGCTTCCCTAACACTGAGATCCAGGAAGTTGTCTGGGCTTTGACCATGAAGAGAACTGATGTCATATGGAGCAATGTCTAGCCCAGNGGATCAGCAATAAGCAGTTAAAATATGTAATACACTTGAGCTTCCCTAACACTGAGATCCAGGAAGTTGTCTGGGCTTTGACCATGAAGAGAACTGATGTCATATGGAGCAATGTCTAGCCCAGCACCATTCACAAAGCACATGGTATTTCCATTTAATTTTATGTATTTTAGTTCACATCTGATAACTTATTAGTAGATGTATTTTTAAATTATTGTCCATGGCAAATACATCTTTTTGTAGATATAGTGAATTGTCTTCAAAGTTTATCTTGGCATCAAAACAGACAATGTGTTCTTCTGGAATTTCACCAAAAAGTTTTACTTCAACCTAAGTAAGATAAATTTCTAGCAAAAAATTACATAACAAATCTGATTCAGAGCCTGGTTTTCCTGGACCCATAGAAGCCTAAATTTTCTCCTTTCTGCTAAACTTGACTGTTCTTCAAAACTGTTTTAAAAATGTAAATTTTTCCCTTAAAAATAGAGTCTGGTAAGGAAGTTGCCACTGATTGAATGTCAATGTCCCTGCCTGAGGCTGCCCATCTGCAAAAGCCTTTGTAATATGAGCCCATTAAAATTTCCAAGTAGGAGCATTATACACAGTGTCAGTATATTTGAACTATTATCTTGTTGTCTAACACTAGTTTCTTATTCTTAGATTTCTGCAGGATCATCCATCTTTCAGAGATTAATTAAATTTTCTTGTACCTGAGAACTAAGACTCATACATGTTTTGAGCCTACATTGTCATACTGGAATGACATATTAAACAAATGCCAAGCACAAAGGAGTCTGACTGGGTTGATTGAGATGAGAGTAGAAAGAGGCCTAGTAGCGATTTAATTCTTTATTGGAAACAAACCTGAATAAAAATCCCAGCTCTGTGTGTGTGTGTGTGTGTGTGTGTGTGTGAATGTGCACATATGTTTCTGGTTACTTTTTGCAGTTTTTTTTCCTTGTAGTTGATTTCTAGTCTCATAGCATTGTGGTTGGAAAAGATGCTTGAATATTATTTCAGTTTTCTTAAATTTTATTGAGACTTGTTTTTGGCCTAGCAGGTGATCTATGTTGGAGAATATCCCATGTGTACTTGAAAAGAATGTGTATTCTGCTGCTTTTTGATAAAATGTTCTACACATATCTATTAAGTCCATTTTGTCCAATGTGTCTTTTAATGTCAGTGTTTTCATATTGATTTTTTTTCTGGATGATCCATCCATTTATGTAAGTAGGATATTAAAGTCTCAGACTATTATTTTGTTACTGTCAATTTCTCCTTTATGTCTGTATGTATTTGCTTTATGTGTTTAGGTGTGCTTATGTTGGGTGCTATGTATTTACAATCGCTATATTTTTATGTTGGATTGATCTCTCAATCATTATATATTATCTTTCTTTGTTTCTTGTTACAGTCCTTGTTTTCAAGTCTATTTTGTCTGCGATTCATGGGGTCGCAAAGAGTCGGACACAACTGAGCGACTGAACTGAACTGAACTTGTATATAACTTGTTACTCTTCCCTTTTTGCTTCTAATATTCCCTGTTTTTAAGTACTACCATTTTAATTACTATGTGTCCTCTTTATGTTGATCTTATTTGGAACTCTCTGTGCTTCCTGAACCTGAATGTCTTGTTTCATTTTCCAAGCTAGGGAAATTTTTAGCTCTTACATTTTCAAATATGTTCTTGTCCCCTTTCTATTCTCTTTCTAGGATTACTACTCCAGATTTTTAAAAAATTTCCATTTGCCTGGAATGTCTTTCTTTATCCCTTCACTTTTAATCTGTGTGTGTCTTTAGATCTGAAGTGAGTCCCTTGTAGGCAGTAAATATATGAGTCTTGTTTTTGTATCCATTCAGCCACTCTATGTCTTTTGACTATAGCATTTTGCCCATTTACACTTAAAATAATTTTTGATAGCTATGTACTCACTGCCATTTTGTTAATTATTTTGGAGTTGTTTCCATAGTTCTTTTCTTTTTCTTTTGTTCTTTTACCTTGTGAATTGATAACTATCTTTAGTGTTGTACTCCTTTCTCTTTGGTATTTGTATCTATTGTAGATTTTTGGTTTGGGGTTACCATGAGGTTTATTTATAGCAATTTAAATATATACATAATTATTAATAGGTGCTGATCTCTTAATTTCAAGTGCAATTTTTAAATCCTGCATTTTTACTCCTTGTAACATATTTACTATTTTTGACATTATATTTTACATCTTTTTGCTTTGTGTGTTCCTTAACTACTTATTGTAAAAATAGATGATTTTACCACTTTTGTATGTTACCTTCCTTCTATCTTTATACATGGTTGATTTACTACCTTTACCATATTTACCTTTACCAATGAATTTTTCCTTTCATAATTTTCATGCTTTTAGTTGTGGCCTTTTAATTTAGAGAAATTCCTTTAACATTTCTTGTAAAATTTGTTTCATGGTGATGAACTCTTTTAGCTTTGCTTCTCTATAAAATTTTTCTATCTCTCCTTAAAATCAGAATGAAAACTGTGCCAGGAATTCTTGGCTGCAGGTTTTTCCCTTTCATCACTTTAAATATATCATGCGACTTCCTTCTGACCTGCAAAGTTTCTGCTGAAAAGTCAGCTGATAGCCTTATGGGAGTTCCCTTGTGAAGAAGGCTGAGCGCCAAATAATTGATGCTTTTGAACTGTAGTGTTGGAGAAGACTCTTGAGAGTCCCTTGGACTGCAAGGAGACCCAACCAGTCCATTCTGAAGGAGATCAGTCCTGTTCTTTGGAAGGAATGATGCTAAAGCTGAAACTCCAGTACTTAGGCCACCTCATGCGAAGAGCTGACTCATTGGAAAAGACTCTGACGCTGGGAGGGATTGGGGGCAGGAGAAGAAGGGGATGACTGAAGATGAGATGGCTGGATGGCATCACTGACTTGATGAACGTGAGTCTGAGTGAACTCCAGGAGTTGGTGATGGACAGGGAGGCTTGGTGTGCTGTGATTCATGGGGTCGCAAAGAGTCGGACACAACTGAGCGACTGAACTGAACTGAACTTGTATATAACTTGTTACTCTTCCCTTTTTGCTTCTAATATTCCCTGTTTTTAAGTACTACCATTTTAATTACTATGTGTCCTCTTTATGTTGATCTTATTTGGAACTCTCTGTGCTTCCTGAACCTGAATGTCTTGTTTCATTTTCCAAGCTAGGGAAATTTTTAGCTCTTACATTTTCAAATATGTTCTTGTCCCCTTTCTATTCTCTTTCTAGGACTGCTCTAATGCAAATATTATTATGCTTAGTATTGTCTCAGAGGTCTCAGACTATTTTCATCTTATTCTTTTTTCTGTTCAGCTTCAGTAATTTTCATTACTCTGTCATCCAGCTCACTGATAAATTCCTCTGTATCATTTAATCTACTGGTGACTCTTTCTAGCATGTTTTTCATTTTAGTTATTGTATTCTTCATCTGTTTGGTTCATTTTTATATTTTCCAACTTATTAAAAACTTCTAACTTTGTTCATCCTTTCTTCTCTCAAGTCCTTTGATCATCTTTACATTCAATACCTCAAGTTCATAGTTCAAGGTATTTTATCCATCTTTGTATCTCCAGCATCTAAGATAGTGTATTATACATGCTAAGTAAAGTGTTAGTTGCTCAGTTGGGTCTGACTCTTTGCAACCCCATGGATTATAAACTCTCTGTCCATGGAATTATCCAAGCAAGAATACTGGAGTGGAGGCGCTCAATAAATGATTATTAAGTGAATTACATTTTGGACCAGTCTTTAAGCCAACTGGAAAGCCTTCTGCAGATCATGTTTTGAGAACTACTGCCATAGCAACATATCTATAAATCTTCCTTTATTTTATTTAAAGCATTCCCTAGCAGAATGAATAACTCATGTAATCTCAGTCACAGTTTTATCAACACAGATATTAAAAGCTATTCTGGGTCCAACTCTCACTTCTGTTTAGGACACAGAACTCCATAGGCCTATAAAATTTGTTCTATTAGAAAAGAGTGGTCTTAAATTAATTTTTAAATTTTACACAACAGTTAAGCAATGGCCTAATGATTTTTAAGCCCATAGTTTTCATTTCTACTTTCATTATGAAACTGATACATTCAACACATACATCTTCTACTATAAATTCTTCAAGTAACAACACTTAAGACCAAAGCTAGATTAAAAATAAATAAATGGGCCATGAATCCCACTCCACCCACAAAATGATCCAAGCAGGAAATTTCTGCTTACCCATTGCTCAACCTAACCTTGCTAAAGAAAGAGACCTTTGGGTGGAGAAGTTCTTATGCAAATAAATTCCTAAGGATGATGCTCAGTAAGAGAGTCACCTGTCTGGAAAAGACAAAGCCCTGTGTCACTTGTAATGGACCAATCTAGAGTCCAAATAGATGACAGAGTGTAGCATCTCTTAGGTCTTCCCTTCCTCCTCAGTTCCACTGCTGAGGCAGACTTTAGAGGCACAACTTCTTCCTCCATGGATCTCCTACTTATCACATCTAAATACTACATCAGGTGATTTCAGTTTCTTCAATTACCTCTCTGTGAATCTCATGGTAATCTGGTAAATATGCTCTTTATGTGGAAATAGTGGCAGGTGGATTCATGGCTAACATTTATGGACCACTGCTGCTGCTGCTGCTNTACTCCAGATTTTTAAAAAATTTCCATTTGCCTGGAATGTCTTTCTTTATCCCTTCACTTTTAATCTGTGTGTGTCTTTAGATCTGAAGTGAGTCCCTTGTAGGCAGTAAATATATGAGTCTTGTTTTTGTATCCATTCAGCCACTCTATGTCTTTTGACTATAGCATTTTGCCCATTTACACTTAAAATAATTTTTGATAGCTATGTACTCACTGCCATTTTGTTAATTATTTTGGAGTTGTTTCCATAGTTCTTTTCTTTTTCTTTTGTTCTTTTACCTTGTGAATTGATAACTATCTTTAGTGTTGTACTCCTTTCTCTTTGGTATTTGTATCTATTGTAGATTTTTGGTTTGGGGTTACCATGAGGTTTATTTATAGCAATTTAAATATATACATAATTATTAATAGGTGCTGATCTCTTAATTTCAAGTGCAATTTTTAAATCCTGCATTTTTACTCCTTGTAACATATTTACTATTTTTGACATTATATTTTACATCTTTTTGCTTTGTGTGTTCCTTAACTACTTATTGTAAAAATAGATGATTTTACCACTTTTGTATGTTACCTTCCTTCTATCTTTATACATGGTTGATTTACTACCTTTACCATATTTACCTTTACCAATGAATTTTTCCTTTCATAATTTTCATGCTTTTAGTTGTGGCCTTTTAATTTAGAGAAATTCCTTTAACATTTCTTGTAAAATTTGTTTCATGGTGATGAACTCTTTTAGCTTTGCTTCTCTATAAAATTTTTCTATCTCTCCTTAAAATCAGAATGAAAACTGTGCCAGGAATTCTTGGCTGCAGGTTTTTCCCTTTCATCACTTTAAATATATCATGCGACTTCCTTCTGACCTGCAAAGTTTCTGCTGAAAAGTCAGCTGATAGCCTTATGGGAGTTCCCTTGTGAAGAAGGCTGAGTGCCAAATAATTGATGCTTTTGAACTGTAGTGTTGGAGAAGACTCTTGAGAGTCCCTTGGACTGCAAGGAGACCCAACCAGTCCATTCTGAAGGAGATCAGTCCTGTTCTTTGGAAGGAATGATGCTAAAGCTGAAACTCCAGTACTTAGGCCACCTCATGCGAAGAGCTGACTCATTGGAAAAGACTCTGACGCTGGGAGGGATTGGGGGCAGGAGAAGAAGGGGATGACTGAAGATGAGATGGCTGGATGGCATCACTGACTTGATGAACGTGAGTCTGAGTGAACTCCAGGAGTTGGTGATGGACAGGGAGGCTTGGTGTGCTGTGATTCATGGGGTCGCAAAGAGTCGGACACAACTGAGCGACTGAACTGAACTGAACTTGTATATAACTTGTTACTCTTCCCTTTTTGCTTCTAATATTCCCTGTTTTTAAGTACTACCATTTTAATTACTATGTGTCCTCTTTATGTTGATCTTATTTGGAACTCTCTGTGCTTCCTGAACCTGAATGTCTTGTTTCATTTTCCAAGCTAGGGAAATTTTTAGCTCTTACATTTTCAAATATGTTCTTGTCCCCTTTCTATTCTCTTTCTAGGACTGCTCTAATGCAAATATTATTATGCTTAGTATTGTCTCAGAGGTCTCAGACTATTTTCATCTTATTCTTTTTTCTGTTCAGCTTCAGTAATTTTCATTACTCTGTCATCCAGCTCACTGATAAATTCCTCTGTATCATTTAATCTACTGGTGACTCTTTCTAGCATGTTTTTCATTTTAGTTATTGTATTCTTCATCTGTTTGGTTCATTTTTATATTTTCCAACTTATTAAAAACTTCTAACTTTGTTCATCCTTTCTTCTCTCAAGTCCTTTGATCATCTTTACATTCAATACCTCAAGTTCATAGTTCAAGGTATTTTATCCATCTTTGTATCTCCAGCATCTAAGATAGTGTATTATACATGCTAAGTAAAGTGTTAGTTGCTCAGTTGGGTCTGACTCTTTGCAACCCCATGGATTATAAACTCTCTGTCCATGGAATTATCCAAGCAAGAATACTGGAGTGGAGGCGCTCAATAAATGATTATTAAGTGAATTACATTTTGGACCAGTCTTTAAGCCAACTGGAAAGCCTTCTGCAGATCATGTTTTGAGAACTACTGCCATAGCAACATATCTATAAATCTTCCTTTATTTTATTTAAAGCATTCCCTAGCAGAATGAATAACTCATGTAATCTCAGTCACAGTTTTATCAACACAGATATTAAAAGCTATTCTGGGTCCAACTCTCACTTCTGTTTAGGACACAGAACTCCATAGGCCTATAAAATTTGTTCTATTAGAAAAGAGTGGTCTTAAATTAATTTTTAAATTTTACACAACAGTTAAGCAATGGCCTAATGATTTTTAAGCCCATAGTTTTCATTTCTACTTTCATTATGAAACTGATACATTCAACACATACATCTTCTACTATAAATTCTTCAAGTAACAACACTTAAGACNTTTTCATTACTCTGTCATCCAGCTCACTGATAAATTCCTCTGTATCATTTAATCTACTGGTGACTCTTTCTAGCATGTTTTTCATTTTAGTTATTGTATTCTTCATCTGTTTGGTTCATTTTTATATTTTCCAACTTATTAAAAACTTCTAACTTTGTTCATCCTTTCTTCTCTCAAGTCCTTTAATCATCTTTACATTCAATACCTCAAGTTCATAGTTCAAGGTATTTTATCCATCTTTGTATCTCCAGCATCTAAGATAGTGTATTATACATGCTAAGTAAAGTGTTAGTTGCTCAGTTGGGTCTGACTCTTTGCAACCCCATGGATTATAAACTCTCTGTCCATGGAATTATCCAAGCAAGAATACTGGAGTGGAGGCGCTCAATAAATGATTATTAAGTGAATTACATTTTGGACCAGTCTTTAAGCCAACTGGAAAGCCTTCTGCAGATCATGTTTTGAGAACTACTGCCATAGCAACATATCTATAAATCTTCCTTTATTTTATTTAAAGCATTCCCTAGCAGAATGAATAACTCATGTAATCTCAGTCACAGTTTTATCAACACAGATATTAAAAGCTATTCTGGGTCCAACTCTCACTTCTGTTTAGGACACAGAACTCCATAGGCCTATAAAATTTGTTCTATTAGAAAAGAGTGGTCTTAAATTAATTTTAAAATTTTACACAACAGTTAAGCAATGGCCTAATGATTTTTAAGCCCATAGTTTTCATTTCTACTTTCATTATGAAACTGATACATTCAACACATACATCTTCTACTATAAATTCTTCAAGTAACAACACTTAAGACCAAAGCTAGATTAAAAATAAATAAATGGGCCATGAATCCCACTCCACCCACAAAATGATCCAAGCAGGAAATTTCTGCTTACCCATTGCTCAACCTAACCTTGCTAAAGAAAGAGACCTTTGGGTGGAGAAGTTCTTATGCAAATAAATTCCTAAGGATGATGCTCAGTAAGAGAGTCACCTGTCTGGAAAAGACAAAGCCCTGTGTCACTTGTAATGGACCAATCTAGAGTCCAAATAGATGACAGAGTGTAGCATCTCTTAGGTCTTCCCTTCCTCCTCAGTTCCACTGCTGAGGCAGACTTTAGAGGCACAACTTCTTCCTCCATGGATCTCCTACTTATCACATCTAAATACTACATCAGGTGATTTCAGTTTCTTCAATTACCTCTCTGTGAATCTCATGGTAATCTGGTAAATATGCTCTTTATGTGGAAATAGTGGCAGGTGGATTCATGGCTAACATTTATGGACCACTGCTGCTGCTGCTGCTAAGTTGCTTCAGTCGTGTCCGACTTTGCACAACCCCATAGAGGGCAGCCCACCAGGCTTCCCCGTCCCTGGGATTTTCCAGGCAAGAACACTGGGGTGGGGTGCCATTGCCTTCTCCGTTATGAACCACTATGGGACAACAATTATGCTAAGCACTTAACAAATAATTTACGAATTTAATTCTGCCAGCAACAACACAGGGTAAATATCCTTTAGTTTATTATTATTATCATCCTCACTCTAGAGATAAAACTGAAAGAGGTTAAGGCCAGGTTGCTTAACTTCCAGACTAGTACCTGAACATTATGTAACACTGCTGTAGCAAATGTCACCAAACACAATTAATTCAAGCAATTAACTGTGATACAGGGTGGGACCTGGGACCTTTGCTGCAGTGATGTAATGCTTGCACCTGGACAAACATCTCCTTAAGCAACAAAATACAAAGAAACTATAAGAGACTAAAAATAACTGTAGGCATACATAATTGGAACAAATTGGGCACAAAAAGATATAAAAAGACCAAAAGACCCAAATGCCACTTCTGAAGAGCTAGGTGCGCAAAAGCCAGGTGTCAGAAGCAAGGTACTGTGCATGGCCTCCACACTTAACACCACTGAAAGAATAGACAAACACTTAAGCTACCCCTCCTGCCTGACCCATGGACACACCCCTACCCTTATTCCATATAAGAAACTAGCTCGCCCCCACTTTGAGAAGTGGGCAAGGAAAGCTATTACTTGTTTTCACTCCTTCCTGCAGCCACAGTAGCCTCAGTAAAGCCTTCTCTGAATTTCTTGTCTGGCATTTAGTCAACTTGTATTGACTGGGGAAGGCCAAGAATCCTGGTTGGTATCAATTGCTTTCAAACTACCTGAGTATAAGTCCCTGGCAGTTTGGCAGCCCATGAGGACTTCCTGAATTAATTCAAAGATATATTAGTCCCAACAAGTCTATAACCTGAAATTCTATAAACCTCTCTATGTGTCATCCTACTAGGTTGTCTATTAGCTGTATTTTCCCAGAGTTTATTAACTGATAAGAAATGCTTTGTTTTTCTTGTGATAAAGCTATGTATCATAGTAGTTTTCCTTGAAAGAGTACCTAGTAGTCAGCTAAAAGATAAAGGATATTTTATGATGGGGATATTTTATTGGTATAGACTAGCTCAAGAAAGGAAGAGAATGCCTACTCTATGGAGATTGACTAGGAAAAGGAAAGAAAGGCTCAGATGGGAAAGAGTCTGCCTGCAATGCAAGAAACCCAGGTTTCAGAAAGATCCCCTGGAGAAGGAAATGATAACCCACTCCAGTATTCTTGCCTGGAGAATTCCATGAAACAGAAGAGCCTGGTGGGCTACAATCCATGGTGTCACAAAGAGTCGGACATGACTAAGTGACTAACTTACAATAACAAGCTAATTCCTAGGGCGATGACGCTCAGTAGTCTTTTTTGTCTGGTGCAGTGGGGAGAGCTGGATGTCCATTTTTAAAAACATGGTGGGTTGAGAATATGGAAAAGAAAAAAATTTTAAGGATAGCTGCTGTGAATTGGAGGAGGTAATAGTAATACTGATTTATAGATGATAGATTGTGGCTCTAGCTAAAACACACAAATTTGAAATGAACTGTGGCTAGGATTTTCTTCCACAATGCTCTGTGGATCCTTAAGGGTAGAAATCTGTGAATTTGTGACTGGAGGGAAATTAATGGAGGAGGAAAGGGAAAAACTGTCTCCAATCCTAGGCTTATTAAGAAGACTAATAAGAAAAGATTATATAGTCTAAGAAATTGAGAAGAGTTGATAACCTGTATATATTCATTCATTATTTCACAATCTTTTATGGAGGATCTAGCACATATTAGTTATCTGTTAAATTCTTTAATACAAGGATGAATGAGATCCTGCTCCGAGTTAAACATTAATACATGGCAAGGCTGTCTCTAAATACCATGGAATACATGTATACAAGTATATTTTGGAAAAGTTGGTTCTAAGTGGTGCCAAGGCTATCTCACATTCAGACTATAAGAGAAACAGAGAGAAAAGCTTAAGTTATTCAGACAGTAGGTAGAACCACTCAACTAATACATGGCAGAGAATAACTAGGAACATAAACAGAGGTCAAAGGTGGTAAGAAGGTGAAGGTTTAGGAAGTAAACGATCCTGGAAGAGATGTTTGAGATGTAGGAGATATGAGAGTCCAGGCTGAATCTGGCCACTGGAGAAATGCCATTCTTTGAGGTTAGAAAAAATATACATAATTTGGTGTGGGGATTAAACTCTATGGATTTCCCATACCCCTTCCAATTCATCATTTGAATTGCAGGTCCCCACCTGCAGAGGAGTTAGCTGAAGGAGTCAAATGAAAAGAATAAAAATAATTGGCAGGGATCCAAGTCCATGTAGTTTGGTTGACCAAGTGCTATCATTATTTTTACTGATATTTTTGAGAGAAGGAATCAAGGCCTATAGATTAATTTGATGAACACAAGGACAAAATGCTTGGTTTGTGTTATTGGAGATTATTTACTTTGTAGGTGTTTATTGCCAATCTTCTTCAAGCTAGATTTCATGCGCTATGAGAGCAAAGACCATGTCAGTCTTGTTCATAATTGTTTGCCCAGAACAATGCCTGCACAGTAAATTGTTTTACATTGCTTAAACAATAGCAGTAGACTGTGATAAGTGCTGTAACATCAGAATGCATTGGTGCTCTGGAAGCAGAGCATTAGCTTTACCTTGGAGTTAGGGGAAGCATTCTGAAAGAAGGTGGCATTTGAATGTGAAGAATGGATAGGACTTTTTAAAGTGGAATGGAAAGAGAAGAGTCTTCCAGAAAGTTTGGAACACCATAAATAAAGGCAAAGCATTACGAAACACATGGAATGTTCGGGAGCTATTGAAAAGTTTACTTTTTGAGCACTGGTACTTTAAAATGTATGCAGTATCAGTGGAAAGTAAATTTCTTTTCATGCAAGTATACTTTACTTTATGGAATAGCAATAAAAGAAGAATATTAAATTACTTTAAAAATCGACTTTGGAGTGAAATTCTTTTGTCATGTGGATAAACCTGCCAACAGCAAATATCTCCTAAAAAGCTTTTCCTTCCAAAGAGGACTCATATATGGCCGCCCAAAAGGTTTTATTTAAAATGTATGAAGAAACTGAAGATTATAAAGGGAGGGATAATGCTTCTAACAACAATAAAAAAAAATTAGAAGGATAAAGGGTAATGGTTATATGATATGAGGAAGGAACACAATTTGTTCACCATTTAAGGACTATCACTAACCTAACCTTTCATAAAAACTGTATGGTGGAGGTGGAACCTACAGGAACTTTATTCAGTGAACATTTACTCTGTAACAGGTGCTTTGCAATCATTGTCTCACTTAATCTTCACACCAGTCCACAGAGGAAGTCCAGAACTCAACATTTTATAGATGAGGTAACAGAGAGAAAGAAAAGCTGGGTAAACTACTCGAGTAGTAAATGAAACCGAAATCAAGGCCTACCTCCAACGTCATAGTCTTTCCCCTACTCTATCCTCCTTCTAACTTAAGAAACTGTTTAATTAGAGAGAAAAACGTTCTTCCTTAATACGAAACACAATACAAAGTAAAGGCACAGGTCTCCGTGTGTGTGTGTGTGTGTGTGTGTGTGTGTGTGTGTGCGTTGAGTTCAGAGCCAAGTCCTCCTGCACTGTGAAGCAAAGTTCCCCAGACAGCCCCAGGTCTTGTTCATAATTCATCCTTATAATTAACCCCAGGGTTAAGGTATTGTTTCTGAAACCTGATAAAAATGCAAATATGTAACCTGAGAGGATTGACGCGACCTCAGTTACAAACCGAACTAAAGAGCTGGCTGTTTAACTTGACCGAACTGGTCTAGTAATCGGGAAAGGAGGGTACTGCTGAGGGAGGCATCCCTGCAGGTGAAGACCCCAGGCTAAGGAAAGCAGGTGAGGGGTGAATGTCTGGACTGGAGAGATCTCACTTGGTAAAATAAGCTAAGCTAAAAAACAAACTTGGCGCTCTGAACAATTCTCTGAGAAGGAAGCGAGGAATACACCTTGCCTTCTGATTCCAGGATTCTTAGGAACCCCATAGACAAGCCTCCTGAGGTTCACCATCTTCCAGCCTGTACTCCTTGCTTTCTGCCCAAGCAGCCAGGTCTGCAGATTTAACCCTTCCCCTCCAGACACCCGCGCTCCCTCCCCCGCGACTGGGCATGCTCAGTGGCCTCCCAGATTGTGCTTCCAGGGAAACCTCCGCACGCCCTACCCGGGGCTGCTCTCGGTTGCTTGCTCGCCGCCCGCCGCCCGGGGCCCATTCCAGCTTGCTCAGCTCCTAGCGACCCAAATTCCGGCCCTGCCCCCGCCCCGCCCGCGTCCGCAGCTAGTGCGGCAGCCGCGGCCGCCCTGGTCCAGGCTCCGCGCTGGGACCGACCTCGTCCAGCGCCGGGCGGAGCGCGCAGCCGGAGCGCTTGGGAGAAGAGATGGAGACCCGACTGCAGCACGCCGGGACCTGCTGAGCTTCTGCGGCTGCCGAGTTCACGTGAGTAGCGGCGTCCTGGGGCGACCCACCGCGAGGCGCGAATGCCCTTGAAGAGGAAAGAGGTGGCGGCGAGGACGCGAGGCATCGCGCGGGCTGTGCAGCGTGTGGGGCGCAGCAGGAATGCTGCGGGTGTGGGCAGAGGGTGTTGGAATGAAAAGTGCATAGTACCTCGGTGCAGGGGCTTCGTGGTCACTGAGGACCATCATCTGTCCCCTCATCTTGCCACCCCAAATTAGCACCCGGGGAATACAGGTAGGCAGGAGAGGCTGTTTACATCTTGGCTGGGGCGCTAATCACCTATTGACCGAACGCCGAAGGCTTTTGAGGAGGCATGGTCGGCAGAGATCAAAATAGGAGCGGAGACGAGCGCGGCCGGGCCGGGCGAGTGGCCCGTCGGGATCTCGGGGCCCCTTGCCCCACTGCCTGAGGCCCCAGGGGCAGTGCAGGACTTCGGGTTGGCGAGCCGCAGAGCTGGACGGTCATCAGCGCCCGGAACCCGGGGACCTGTCTTAGGAGCTGACGCGCGGTGCCTCCTACTACCAGGAAACCCCTCACTTATGAGAACATCTCTTTCCTAGGCGGGTAGAACTGAACAGGCGACTGGGGAGCGACGGCTGACAGAGCTATTAAAAGCAAAACAGTTAAGAGTGGTGGTGAGCTGTGCCATTGTGACTGCCTTTCGCCGCCCCCCCCTGCCCCCGCCCCCCAAGTGTGGGTGCTCCTATTCACCGCGTTTCCTCCCGACCTCTGAGTGGCGAGTCTGGTAACACACCTTATAAATATTTCAAGAACGACCTCGTAGGCTCGGTTGCCTCAGATCAAGTTTAATGAATATGTTTGTCAGCCTTTATGCTCTGCACAGGCTGGTAGAAGCCCCGTGCCTCAGTTTGCCAGATCTCATCCCTTTCCTATACCAGCTAGGAAAAAGATACTGCCAACCCCCCGGTGAGCTTTAGATTGGTACCCCGTAAATTTGAGTCTGTCGTTCGGAAAGACCAGTCTTGGGCAGATATCCAAGCGTTCTGCATCTCTGCAGTGTGCGTGTTGAGCCTGGAGCTTGACAAACCGGAGCTTCCAATATGGTGGAAAGCAGGTAATATGCTTATGTTGGAATAAACGTCTTAATTCATTATCATCTTAAGACACCAAGTAGTTACACAGAATTAGTCATTCTCTCTCCTAGAAGTTGAATCTGAGATCTAGTTGAAATTTTGAGGAAGGCAAAATTTATTTTCGTCTACAACTGGGAGGCGTTTATCTCTCCTAAATTCTTCCGTGGGAATAAGAAATGAAAGTCTTTTCCATAATCACTGTCAGGAATAATGAAAGAACACAGTAATGTAGGAAACTTTCAGGATTGGAACAGCAGTAGGGCATCTTTCCTTACACTTTGGATTATAACTTCCACTATAACACACACACCATTAATGCTCTACAGTGGTACTACTTTGCTGAAGAAACCTACTTTTTTCCTCCCTTAGTGAGACTCTTAGTATGTCTCTAAACAACTTGTGAGGAATTCCTCTGTTGACCAAGATTTCAAGCCTCTAAGATTTACATTATGCTGAAAGAGACAAGTCTCTTCTCTTGTAAGACCATGCACATTGAAGCCGAACAATTCAGTGTACAGATATTTTTCATTTAGAGAAGACTTTTCTAGCAAAGACCCACTGCAGTTACATCACAGGCTCCACCTCCGCCTCCCAGGCTGCTTCTCCCCAGCCTGTGAGGACAGTATGTCTCACTGTGCTTGATGAAGAAAAGGAATCCCCAAATGAAAGACATACATTTCTCACGTTGTGTTTTCAAAATTAAAATTTCAAAAAAAAATTTCATTATTAATACATAAATGTAAGGACTTAATTCAGAAATAGTATTGATAATGACTCTGAATATCAGCTTTCAAAGAAATCTGGGGCAACATTACAGTATTCTCTGTGCTGAAATTATTGAATGATGGTATTAGAAGGGAATTCTATGAAATTAATAAAATAAGTAAAAATTTTGTATAAGAAACAGCATTTCCTAAAGTATGTTACTGACTTGCTCAGAAAGTAACCCAGTATCATTAACAGACATAAAATAGGGCCAGTTGAGAAGTCTGCAGAGCTCAGATATAAGCCTCCAGGTGCTCTAAAGAAGCATTCTTTGAGTCCTGTGAGAATTTTTAAAGAGTCACTGGTAAAGCTGTCAGATTTAGGAAATAAAAATATAAGCTGCTCATGAGTTAAATTTGAATTTCAGATAAACAATGAATAATTGTTTTTAGCACAAGTATATCCCGTGCACAACTTGAGGTATGCTTATACTAAAAACTGTTTTATTTGTTGTTCCTTTGAAATTCAGTTTTGACCGAGCTGCCTGTATTTTATCTGGCAACTCTATACTCACTGGAAATGTTTCGGTCCTCTTTTTGGGGTCACTGTGTTTTGAAAAATGAAAGTGGAGCAGAAATCATATGCTTTTGTACAGATAATCTGGGACAAGTCCAGTTCTGGTTCAGGCTATTGAAAATAACTCAGGCTTAAAAGTGAGATGCATACACATCCTGATTCACCTTGTACAGCAGAAACTAACACAACATTGTAAAGCAATTATATTCCAATTTAAAAATTTTTTTAATACTTTTAAAAAGTGAATCGTTCAACACATCTCTGCTTGCTAGATTTAGTGAAAGGTGCCAAAAGATACAAAGATAAGTAAGGGAAGTGGAGGTAGAGGAAGAGCTGTGTATCATAAGATATGTGACTTCCAGGGTCCACTCAAGGAACCTGGGAAAGACACTGAAATCTGCTTAGCGGCTCTAGTCAAAAACGATGAACAGTTTGACAGGTCTGACCTTGAATGAGAGAGATCTTACCCTGGGAGGCAAGGAATAAAGAAATTCATGCCTTTATACCTAATGGAGTGGAGCTAGAGGTTGACAGCCTCAGTCAGAGGACAAAGAAGCCTGCTAAGAATGAGGAAAATGAAAAGGGAACGCTAAAGGACATTACATAGTTGGTGATGGGAATGGAAAAGGGAGCTGAAAAGGGACAAGTCCAAGGATTGATAAACGGTACTTGGGTGAATGCATCTCACTGCATTAAAAAAAAAATTGTTCATTTGCCTTTTGAATAATACTTAAAGGGCTTCTTCACAGTTCTGCAACCTTCCTGGTTTCCTCAGGTTAAAAAAAAATCATCAAACAAATCTGGTGTATAGCATTTTAAAGTTTTGTTATTTTTATGTAAAAGATGATATTTAAATTTGATATTTCTGATGCTGATCAATATTTGGTTGCTTTCGTGCAAATTCCTGAAATAAGCAGATGTTTTGGCTTTAGCAAGTCTGTTGCTTCAAATAGGAAAAGATACTAAATTGCAATCATTTTCTGATTTAGTCCAGCTATCTTTAAGGAAGCAGATTCTGATAATGGAAAAAAATGTAGATTTTACAGAAATAGAACTATATGAAAATGGCCATATGCTTATAGTACTAGCGAATACCTACTCAGAATATTTCAAATGTAATTAATTCCAAAAACACACGACTTATATTTGTATCTTTGAAGACCCAGTGGGTACTTTCACTATTGATCATTATAGGAATTTTCCAGGAAAGTTGAAGATCAAACCACTATGGTCCAAGTGGAGAACAGAAAATCTCCTTTTTCTGAAGTTTCCTGTTTGCCAGTCTCAAGCAAATGATGATAGAGTGCCATTCTAGACTGCACGTCTATCAACAGATATAGTTATCTCTAGGGACCATCTTCAGAAAACCTTCATATGACTGAATATCCATGCAGTGCTGTGCTGTGCTTGGTAGCTCAGTCGTGTCCAACTATTTGGGACCCCATGGACTGCAGCCTGCCAGGCTCCTCTGTCCATGGGGATTCTCCAGGCAAGAATGCTGGAGTGGGTTGCCATACCCTCCTCCAGGGGATCTTCCCAAGCCAGGGATCAAACCCAGGTCTCCTGCATTGCAAGCAGATTCTTTACCCTCTGAGCCACCAGACTCAAGAATGCTAGAGTGGATAGCCTACCCCTTCTTCAGGGGATCTTCCTGACCCAGGAATCGAACCGGGGTCTCTCGCATTGCAGGCGGATTCTTTACTAGCTGAGCTACCAGGAAAGCCCTGAGTATCCATATGTATGGTTAAATTTCTACTTTATATTACAGTAAATAAGCATATAAAATATAAACTTTAAATTATGGTAAGTTTTTTAAATCACAAAATTACTCTATGCTAAAATGCGTAGTGAAGCAGTTAATTCAGGTTTTTCTTAACAAATGATTATTTCTTAAAAATAGAACAGAAAACACTCTATTTCAAGTATTTATATTGTTCCTCTTTGTAGTGTCTGGCAAACATATCCTGCCTTATAATTCTGATAGTACATAAGAAAAAGAGTGATCAAAGACATATTGAAGTTGCCAAAATCTCAAAGCAATTAGACTACAGTTTCTATTTTCAGCAGGGTTTCACTTATTAAAGTGATATGACTTATTAAAGAAAGCCTTACTTCGGTGATCTCTAAAGACAGCTTATGCGAACTGTCACCCAGAAAGAGCTTTAACTGAAATTGTGTGCTCACTTCACATTCTAAGTCTTCAGTAAATAGTCTGAATTTAGAGAATCTGAAGACAGTATGTTTTTGCATCCCAGGAACTTTTAGCCCTCCAGTTCATTTATGCTGACCATGAGCAAGTCTTATTTAACTTCAGTTTCTGTGCTGAAAAATGAAAGATATACACATTTCAAAAGAGAATATTGTGTCAACTCCAATCATCTTTGTCTATGAAATAAACATTAACTGTGTTCTAAGGGATAAATAACTTCAATCTCAATGTAATTAGACAATTTCTATATTGTCTGTGTACAATCTGTAATGTTTTTGATGCCATCAGAATAATTCAGAATTTGCTATGTTTGATCTTTTGCTTTTTTTTTATATAAATCAAGATGATTGTGGTAAATGTTTAAGGAGAGCTCATTAAGCCCCCTTAAAATCTGCTTCAAATAAGCTAATGACTACATATTCAAAAGTCTTTACATAACTTTTAAATGCAGTTTCCATTTTAATTATTAGGATTGGGACTTTGTTAATTAGAATGTATGGTATAAGGTCTTATTTCAGCTGATATAACTCTCAGTCCTTTTTCCCTTTTATACGTAAAGCTGCCATATGTTTAGAAGCTTTCATTCATGATAAAACTAATAACTTATTTATACCACGGCTGCTTTTTGGTTTAGGAAATGTCATCAATGATAACATAAATTCTGCTCCCTATTTTTTTTTTTTACATTACAGTTTGGCATTATAAATATTTTAAGTGTAAATCAGTCTCTGGCATGAATTAACTATACAAGTATATTTCTTCCTTTTGCTTCAGAAGAAGAATCAAGATGCTGTACCCTTCAGTATTTGAAAGCCAGATTTTCTGAAGATTCTGTATTCTAGTAGAGCAGTTACATTTTAATTTCAGATTTTCTGCAGTCTTAGAATCCATTTAGATTAGCAAATATCTTAAAACAGTTGTTTTTAATTGAGAAGTTTTATATATTCTTTAAAATGGTAAACATTTATCTAAGCTATTTTAATTAATATATATTATACACATCATTAATCATAACAGTTGTAAATAAATATTCACCCAACATAGGACCACCTAAATACATAACTTAAAACTTTGAAAGCTTACATTAAAATATCTGGCATAGAAATTTGATTTCATATTCTGTCTCATGGATGATCTGTATGTAGCCCAATATGTGAACTAGTACATGAAAATCAAGATATAAAACAGAAGGATTGGATTATAGTTTTGATGCTTTATATCAAATATTTCTTCTATTATTCCTTTAAAGTGTAGATAACCTAGAATATTTAAAATAGGGCCAGACTCATCAAAATTTTACATCTGCACCAACCTTCTGGAATACATCTGTCAACTAGACTCTTGAGTAATCTTTGTAGATGAAATGAAAAAATGAGACCTGGGATGATATCTAATAGCTAGATTCATCAGCTGTAACCAAAGAATGTTTCTAAGTGTAAAAGCCAAATAGAAACTTATTTCTGTTGGCCTGCTTCAGATCTCTTCCCTTGACCTTGATATTTCTACAATTTTATCAGTGACTCAGATATACTTGGGCTTCCCAGGTGCTGTCTCTTATACACATCTAGATGTGTATAAGAGACAGGCTCTGAGCCGCNCTGCTTCAGATCTCTTCCCTTGACCTTGATATTTCTACAATTTTATCAGTGACTCAGATATACTTGGGCTTCCCAGGTGGCTCAGTGGTGAAGGACTCCCCTGCCAACACAGGAGATGCTGGAAAGACGTGGGCTAAATCCCTGGGTCAGGGAGATCCTCTGAAGGAGGAAATGGCAAGCCACTCCAGTATTCTTGCTGGGAAAATCCTATGGACAGAGGAGCCTGGCAGGCTACAGTCCATGGGGCTGCGAAGAGTCAGACGCAGCTGAGTGACTGAGCACATACACACAGAGATAGACTATACATATATCAGGTTTGTTGATAATGCAAACCTCCAAGAACTAGTGAATTTGAATGACAATTGGGGTTACACTTAATATCCCTTAGCCCAGAGCAAGAGCTGAAACTAAAATTATGTGCATAAAGAGTTGGTTTCATTTAGTTTCTAAAATTAGTTGCCTAAGGTCAGGGAGTGGAAGTCCTTCTTTAACAACAGTTTGAGTTGTAAAAGTTAGTTCACCTGAGTATTAACCAACAGTACCGAAGAAATTAATACTTTCTTTGGTTGCATTCATAGAGTCCATATGAAAAAGATCAAAAATAGACACTATTAATGCACTGTACTGAAAGTGATGCATGTTGGGCCATCTATCGGGAAATGAAGGAAGGGAATGCCTGACTCTTGTGAGCCTGGGTAGGATGTTGGCTCATATGACCTTAAAAGCACCTCCTAAATCTGATTATGCATTTTACATTGAGTTCTTAGGCACTTATATATGAATCTGCCAACATCTAATTAACTTAGTAACATTTATGTAGCACATAACTATTGTATATCCTTTCCTTGATTAATAATGAATATCTCTTCTCATTCTTTTCTACTTAAAGATTATTCCTTAGATAATTAACCAGTCATCACTTAAATGCTTCTACTTTGCGACCACCAGTGGGTTCACCTAGTTAAGATCAGACTTGAAGTTCTTAGATAAAATAATGTGCTCTTTGAATAGCCACAGAGTAGCCACAAAGGATCATGTCCAGGTTCTAAAATAAAAGGGCACAAACTAGACGAAGATGAAAGGCAGACATGTATTCACTCAGTGTATTCTATGTGTACTCTGCAGTGTGTTTTGGCTTTCAATATTTGTTTATAGAGGGGACATCCATCTTTACCCTTGAACACTGCTGTCTGAACCCCTTTCCTATGTTGAGTGGGCTGTCTCAATTATGAGACAGAGGCCACTTCTCACTATAGCAGCTAAAAGTGCCAGATGCTTTCTCTCCCAGGCATCCTTGTGTGGGATAAGACATGGACTCATCAGAGACATGGACCCAGACTCTGCCCCAGCGGCACATATTTTTTTGGCATATTTTCTTGGTCAGACAATCCTGGGGAGGGGTCAGTGAAGCCAGCTATTGAGTCTGGACCTGATAATGGAAGTAAAGGAATCTGTATTAGACTGGGCTCTGTGTTGTCATTTTAAGCATTATTTTTGTCTACGTAACCTCTAAACCCGGTTCTCCAGCCCTCCTGGAAATTCTGCAGATTACCTTCAAATTCCTTTTCTGCTTAAGGCAGAGCTAGTTTCCATTCCTTGTGATAATAAAAAACCCTAACTTGTACAAGGCAAACAAGTCCAAACTTACATCGGCATCTTAGTTGGTCCCTGGGATCTACTGAGTACAAAGTACTCTGAAAGGCTCAAAAGGAAATATTTATTCATTTTCTGGGTATTTCTGTAACAAGGCATCTTGCTTGGTATTTTGTAGGAGAGGCAAGAAAAACTGGTATTTTCAAATTAGTGCTATGAGGACAAGTAGGAGAAGGTAGGGATGCCACTGTCAAACTTTGATAAAGGCATATATTCTTTGAATTCCTGACTCTCAAGATTGATTTAGTGTAGGGATGAAAGGTTGGGCTGAGAAAGAATGCTTTGGGGGAAAAAAATATATGTTTCATCAATTCTAAGAGTCAAATTGTTTTCTTCATCTTAACATTTATGAAATTAGAAAACATTAGAAAAATTAGAAAACAAGTGTTGTAATTGCCACCTTTTTCTCCTCAACCCATCTAACATATTTCACCAAATCTAAGATGTCATTGAATATATACTACTACATTTTTACATTAAGAAAAAAGGTTCTGTAAGTAATTACTAAAAAATGATGATATGTAACAGCATACTGGGGGCTCTAGAGTAGATTTAAAGAGAACTTAAGATAATTAGGTCATTACCATCTTTCTAAACTGAGATGACCCAGAGGAATGGTATGGGGAGGGAGGAGGGAGGGGGGTTCAGGATGGGGAACATCCTGTGGCAGATTCATGTTGATGTATGGCAAAACCAATACAATATTGTAAAGTAATTAACCTCCAGTTAAAATAAATAAATTTATATTAAAAAAATAAAAAGTAAATGAAAAGCATTCATTTTAAAATACAAAACAACAAAAAAAAAGATAATTAGGTCAATCATGGAAATGTTTTGAGTTAAACACCAAATTCTGTTTCATTGTTCTAGTAGTTTCCCAAAGTTGTTAAAGAACAGTAGATTTATGTTATAAACAAATTCAGGTGCTAATCATTTTAGCTTTGTTTGACTATAAAATATGCCTGATTCTCAGTTTGTGATTGCACATTTATTTTTGACGACTTTTCTATTTGTACAAAAGTCAACAGAATAACATAATGGATCCTAGTATTCAGCAATTATCAATTCTTGAATCAATGCTGTTCGATTTTTAGCCCCTACTCTCTATCCACCCAATTTTATTTTGGAGCAAATCTCAGACATCATACCATACCATTTGTAAATATTTCAGTGTATATCTCTAAAACACATACTCAAAATATTGTTTCTACTTTCCTCAAAATAAAATTTATAGTTTGTAGAACCTTTTTAAATAAACAAATTGTGCGTTTATTTTAATTAGGTTTTAAGCTACCTTTTGGGGGAGGTTTTTAAAAAGAAAACCATATGAAGACTACTTCAGTGTCCACTGATTTCTTTTTAAGACATTTATATGATGCTAGTAGGTCATATCATAATCCTGCAGTAATATCTGTCTTGATTTTCTACTTTGCAACTTTCTTTTGAATATGTTCTGTAGTTGAAGATTTGTTTAAAGAATATACTGCTGTTCTTGCCATTTCCAAAGCAACCTTCAGAAATGTCATATCTATTCTGTTATTAATTTTGGCCCCAAGAGGAGGATTCCTAGTTATTACATCAAATGACTTGAACTGTGTCAACATTTGTCAGCTCAAACTCTTCTACTTTCCCATTAAATATTTTCAGTACATTTTAATTTGTGTCAGATTCAACAAACAACCTACAGTGTGTGGTCTGGTAGCATGCTATTCTAAAGTAACTTGGTCTTTTTAAATCCATCTACTTGATGTAAGCAACTGACTAGTTCTTTGAACCTTAGTTTCTTCTTTTTTGTTTTTTTAAAGTATGGATTCACAGGGTTTAAGGCCATTGGACCTCAGGAAGCTGGAAACACCACCCTATGTATGTCACATTTTTTTTTAAGTTTTTTTAAATCAAAGTAATACATATCATTTAAAACATCGTACAATTATACCTGTCTCTTATACACATCTTTGAGTGGGCTCTGGAAATTCCAATGACGGGATCCTGCTCCACAGTCTGTACAGGACACTCCTGTGTCCCTCAGAACCGTCAATAACTGATAACTCTCCCTGAGTATCCAGCCATGGGATGCCCCNCAGTTATACAATATTATAATGTAAAATAGACCTGTTGTCCAGTCCTTCTTCATTCCGCATGTGTTTCTCAAGTATACTGACTTTAATTCTTTTAGCTTATTTTCTGGTATATGCCACCTTACTTTTAAATAATATGCTAATATTGCTATTTCTCAATATTTAAAAATATCATATCTACTGATTTTCTACTATGGAAGTGAAGATTTAACTTTCATACCTAACATCTTTCCCTTATATACATTCTTTTCTCTTTCTTCAGTTCTCCCATTATCTCTGTTTTTCTCTAAGAGAATTTCACATGTATCTTGGTTTGGATGGTTTTCTGAAGGGTAAATTTGAGGACTAGTAATCTGTCTGCCACTGTTCTGGGAGCTGAATGGGAGAAGAAGGCTGGATAAATCTCACCTTTATCATGTAGATTTTCATTTAACTTCCTAATATTCAGTATAGAGCTCAGCTTCATTTATTGTTTCTAGAAGCTCAGAACCTATTTAGCTCATCCCCTTCTAGAGTTAATCTCACTTCTTCTGATGGAATGGTGAGGAGTTATGCCTATTCTCTTTAGGTGGGGAGATCTAGGCCCTAACTTATCCTTATGAAAACTTTCAATCAAGTTTTGTTGATTCATTCTGCATTCCCATTTTTAGAGGAGTTTGGCACCCCTACCTCCTGAACGTGACTGCTATTCTGTACTCTGAATTATATTGCCTTTGGGTTACTTCCTTCAGTGTAGGTTTAGTCAGGTAGGTGAAGTAAATTACCATTTGCTTATCTTTCAGCTTCCAGATTCTGCTGACATTTCATGTGCACTCCTATTGCCCTTAACCTTATGAATTTATGCTTTTTTACTTCTTTACGTTAGTTGGATTCAGTTCAGTTGCTCAGTCGTGTCCGACTCCTTGCAACCCCATGGACTGCAGCATGCCAGGCTTCCCTGTCCATCACCAACTTGGGAAGCTTGCTCAAACTCATGTCCATTGAGTCCGTGATCCAACTATCTCATCCTCTGTCATTGCCTTCTCCTGCCTTCAATCTTTCCCAGCATCAGGGTCTTTTCAAAGGAGTCAGCTCTTCACATCAGGTGGCCACAGTGTTGGAGTTTCAGCTTCAGCATCAGTCCTTCCAATGAATATTCAGGACTGATTTCCTTTAGGACTGACTGGTTAGACCTCCTTGCAGTCCAAGGGACTCTCAAGAGTCTTCTCCAGCACCACAGTCCAAAAACATCAATTCTTCAGTGCTCAGCTTGCTTTATAGTCCAACTCTCACATCAGTGACTACTGGAAAAACCATAGCTTTGACTAGATGGACCTTTGTTGGCAGAGTAATGTCTCTGCTTTTTAATATGCTGTCTAGGTTGGTGTTAGTTGGATTATGTGTTGGATTACATATGTTTTATTTGTCATGTTTTGATGGAAGTCTATAAACATGTTTAGATGGCAAGAATACATAGAACTATACAAAAATGATCTTAATGACCCAGATAACCACAATGGTGTGATCACTCACCTGAAGCCAGACATCTTGGAATGTGAAGTCAAGTGGGCCTTAGAAAGCCATCACTACAAACAAAACTAGTGGAGGTGATGGACTTCTAGCTAAGCTATTTCAAATCTTAAAAGATGATGCTGTGAAAGTGCTGCACTCAGTATGCCAGCAAATTTGGAAAACTCAGCAATGACCACAAGACTAGAAAAGGTCAGTTTTCATTCCAATCCCAAAGAAAGTCAATGCCAAAGAATGTTCAAACTACCACATAATTGCACACATCTCACACACTAGCAAAGTAATGCCCCAAATTCTCCATGCCAGGATTCAACAGTATGTGAACCGTGAACTTCCTGATGTTCAAGCTGGACTTAGAAAATGCAGAGGAACCAGAGATCTAATTGCCAGCATCCATTGGGTGATAGAGAAAGCAAGAAAATTCCAAAAAAACATCTGCTTTATTGATTATGCCAAAGCCTTTAACTGTGTGGATCACAACAAACTGGAAAATTCTTCAAGAGGTGGGACTATCATATGACCTTACCTGCCTCCTGAGAAATGTGTATGTAGGTCAAGAAGCAACAGTTANTTTTACTTTACAATATTGTATTGGTTTTGCCATACATCAACATGAATCTACCACAGGTGTACACATGTTCCCCATCCTGGAACCCCCTCCCACGTCCCTCCCCATACCATCCCTCTGGGTCATCCCAGTGTACCAGCCTCAAGCATCCTGTATCCTTCATCGAACCTGGACTGGTGATTCGTTTCTTATATGATATTATACATGTTTCAATGCTCTTCTCCCAAATCATCCCACCCTCTCCCTCTCCCACTGTTTGCTTCTCTTTATCACCATCTTTGGTGTGCCAGTTCAGGTCACAACCTGCCAGAATTTATCTAAACAGTCTCCTAAGTGATTCTTGACAAAATGAGCTTTTACTGTAGGGGAGGATATAATAAGAATGACACAATGTTAATACTAGAAATGAGTAGCAACTCATTGATTAGATATTACATTTAACAATGCTGTGCTTCAGTTGATTCATTTCTTAGAGCAACCCTTCTAAAGGTACTTGATTTCTCTCCCCATCTAACTGAACCCCAGAGTGATTAAGCAACTTGTCTAAAGGTATTTGGCTATTGGTGAAACTCAGACATGAATTCTGTCTCCAAAACTTGTGCTCTTAACCACCATGCATATTCTCTGCCATATTTGACAAATTTCCCTTAAATAGTAAGGATCCTTTGTAGTANGGGAAAGGTATTTGGCTCTTGGTGAAACTCAGACATGAATTCTGTCTCCAAAACTTGTGCTCTTAACCACCACGCATATTCTCTGCCATATTTGACAAATTTCCCTTAAATAGTAAGGATCCTTTGTAGTATTAAGCTAAGTTGCCTTACCCAGAAAAGGCTTCCCCTGTGGCTCAGTGGTAAAGAATCCACCTGCAGTTCAGCAGCTGCAGGAGATTCAGGTTCAATCCTTGGAGGAGAGCATGGCATCCCACTTCAGTATTCTTGCCCGGGAAGGTCACTGGACAGAGGAACCTGGTGGATTACAGTCCATTGGGTCATAAAGAGTAGGACACAACAGAAGCAACACAATTCAGCACACATGCGCATGTTACCCAAAACAGTACTGGCACACAAATATTCAAGAACTTTTTGTTTTGTTTTAATAGAAAGACTCAGGAACCACAATGTACAGGTCATGAAGCTGAAGTATTATGATACTTCATTTATCCTGCATCGTTATGAATGAGTTTCTTTTTTTAGGTAAACCAGTTTTCTAGCTAACTGAAATTAAACCATTAAGTATAATTTTTTACATTTAAAATANGAAAGACTCAGGAACCACAATGTACAGGTCATGAAGCTGAAGTATTATGATACTTCATTTATCCTGCATCATTATGAGTGAGTTTCTTTTTTTAGGTAAACCAGTTTTCTAGCTAACTGAAATTAAACCATTAAGTATAATTTTTTAAATTTAAAATATTTATTTTAATTGGAGGCTAATTACTTTACAATATTGTATTGGTTTTACCATACATCAACATGAATCTGTCATGGGTGTACATGTGTTCCCCATCCTGAACCCCAAATTTTTATAAAAATCTTTCTGAAATGTACTCCCTTACTTTATTGCCTTAGTATTATGACAATCCTAATTTAATATTATCCTGATGACAAAAAGTATTGTTAGGAACAACAAATGTTGCATATGCTATTTATCATTTCCTTTGGGCTGTAGTTTTAATTACCATTTATATGATGAGGAAACCCAAATCTTTGGATACAACTAAGATTTCTCTCCTGACCTTTCTCTCCTGACATGTATATCTACAATCCCTCTTGAGCCTGAAAATTCAAAATGAACCTAATATCCCCAGATACACCCAGACCTCATCTTCATTTCCCAAATTTGATGTCTTACTGGAAAATTCCACTGTCTACCTAGTTGCTGGCCATAAACATGGGCATAATGTTTGACTCCTCCTTTTCCTTCACTGCTGCTGCTAAGTCCCTTCAGTCATGCCCGACTGTGCAACCCCGTAGACGGCAGCCCACCAGGCTCCACCATCCCTGGGATTCTCCAGGCAAGAACACTCAGTCAGTTAACAAAAGTCCTATTGTTTTTACCTTCTAAATATCTCTCAGATCCATCACAATTTGTCTCTGTCTTTTGCCTTATCCTGCCATTATTATGTTTTCCTAGATGATTGTAACAACCTTAAAAATGATGCTGCTACTGCTACTGCTGAGTCGCTTCAGTCGTGTCCGACTCTGTGCAACCCCATAGATGGCAGCCCACCAGGCTCCCCCGTCCCTAGGATTCTCCAGGCAAGAACACTGGAGTGGGTTGCCATTTCCTTCTCCAATGCATGAAAGTGAAAAGTCAAAGTGAAGTCGCTCAGTTGTGTCTGACTCTTAGTGACCCCATGGACCGCAGCCTGCTAGGCTCCTCCGTCCATGGGATTTTCCAGGCAAAATTACTGGACTGGGGTGCCATTATGCACCTACTTATATTTCACCACAATTTATTCTCCATACTACAGTGAGATTAGATCTTTAAGACTACAACTCTGATCATGTCACATTCCAGTCTGTAACTTTCAGTAGTTCTTCACTGCTCATGGAATAAGTTTCAGAGGTCTTTATTAGCACATAAAACTTTCAATGACCTGATCCTTTCTTGACCATCCATATTTTGCCATCTCAGTTTTTACCTGTTCTCACTGAGCACTGCTGCTGCTGCTAAGTTGCTTCAGTCGNTATATTTCACCACAATTTATTCTCCATACTACAGTGAGATTAGATCTTTAAGACTACAACTCTGATCATGTCACATTCCAGCCTGTAACTTTCAGTAGTTCTTCACTGCTCATGGAATAAGTTTCAGAGGTCTTTATTATCACATAAAACTTTCAATGACCTGATCCTTTCTTGACCATCCATATTTTGCCATCTCAGTTTTTACCTGTTCTCATTGAGCACTGCTGCTGCTGCTAAGTTGCTTCAGTCGTGTCCGACTCTGTGCAACCCCATAGACGGCAGCCTACCAGGCTCTTCTGTCCATGGGACTCTCCAGGCAAGAGTCCTGGAGTGGGTTGCCATTGCCTTTTCCACTCATTGAGCACTACACTAGGTCATATTGAATGTTTTGCCCTCATACATTGTGTATAATATATTCTTGCTTCTAGGATTTTGCATGTGCTATTTGGGGGAACCCCCAAACCCTATATCTAAGGTAAGCATCTCTTACATTCACTGTCACAGCACCCATTTTCACTTGTAATATTGTGGTTAAGTACCAATTTGTTTTTGCATTGATACACCGTCTTCTCTCTTCCTTAAGACTGTTGGGTCTGGAAGATGGAATTCATACCTCTTGTTCACCCTGTATCCTTAGTGCCTAACTCTGTGTTTAGAGCATAGTAGGCACTAACATATTGTAATAATTTTTAAAAATAGCTTTAGAGTCATCGAAGCATTACAAAGATACTGTAGAGTTTCCTTGTACTAGTGCACAGTTTCCTCTGTTGTTAATTTTGTGTGTGTGTGTGTGTGTATGCATGTGTGCTCAGTTGTGTCCAACTCTTTGTGACCCCGTGGACTGTAGCCTGCCACGCTCCTTTGCCCATGGAATTTTCCAGGCAAGAATACTGGAGCAGGTTGCCATTTCCTTCTCCAGAGGATCTTCCTAACCCAGGGATTGAACCCGTATCTCTTGTGTCTTCTTCATTGGCAGGCAGATTCTTTACCAGCTGAGCCATTACTCAGCCACAAAAAAGAACAAAACTGGGCCATTTTTAGTGAGGTGTAGAGTCTGTCATACAGACTAAAGTCAGAAAAAGATAAACAAATACCATATACTATCATATATTAACATATATGTGTGAAATCTAGCAAAAAGGGTACAGATGGACCTATTTGCAAGGGAGGAATAGAGACGCAGATGTAGAGAATGGAGGTGTGGAAACGGGATGGTGGAACAAATTGGGAGGAGTAGCACTGAAGACATACACTCCATGTGTAAACAGATGGCTGGGGAAGCTGCTGCATAGCACAGGGAGCTCAGTTTGGTGCACTGTGATGACCTAGAGGGGTGAGATGGGGGGAGTAGGAGGAAGGTTCAAGGGGGAGGGGATATACGTATACACATAGCTGATTCACTTTGTTGTATAAAACAAAGAAACTACAACAACATTGTGAAGCAATTATACTCTAATTTTTTAAAATCTTATATTAATATGCTACATTTGTCACAACTAATGGACAGATACTGATCCCTATTAACTGAAATCTCTGCTTATTCAGATTTCCCTAGTTTTAACTTATTGTCCTTTTTCTGTCCTAGGATCTGATCCTTGATATCACATTGTATTTAATAATCATAATGCCATAGGCATCTCTTGACTGAGACAGCTCCTCAGACTTTCCTTCTTTTGGGGGATCTTGAGAGTTTTGAGCAATACTGGTTATTTTCTGGTATAGCCCTCATTAAGTATTTGTCTGATGTTTTTATCATGATTAATCTGGGTTTCAAGGAGGAAAACCACAGAGGTAAATTGCTATTATTTTTCTTTTTTTTAAGGATTTAATTTTTGCCCCTCTAAACCTGAAATACACTGATGCTCCAAGAAAGTGCAAGGTTTTATCAGTTTTGTCAAAGATAAACATCACTGGTTAACAACTTTCATATATTCACAGACCTCATCTTCAATACTATGACATACTTTCTCACAATCACACTGCCTCAATTTTATATCTTTGTAGTTTCCTATTTACCCAGCATCCCAAACACTGAGTCTCACACTCAGAGACATCAACGCCTTCCTAAGCCCAACCCTATTCCAAACACATATTCTAAGTACCTAGCCAAAGCACTGTACATAGCTCACAGATCTCAGCTGTTCACCCCCCACAACTTCTGCATCCTAACTCCACAGGAGTACAAGTCACAAGTCCATGGAGAAAGTCCTATGTCATGTATAATTTTGTCTGAATCTGGACATCTAGAAGCTGGACCAAAACTCTTAGGATTCCTTGGAGGTAGCCAGACAAGGTCAGTATGTCAGTGTGGACTGGGCAGACCAGCACCTGAGAGAAGGGATGACCATCTCCCTTGTGGGTCCAGCAAATTTGTGGTTTGGGGCTGCATTTCTTAAAGTGCCATTTCATTACATTATGTCAAGGGTATATACTGTCAACATGAATTATCACTGTAATTTTAATCATCCACCCAAGTTAATATTTGTCAGCTTTCTCAACTGTAAAGTTACTACTTCTCCACTTTCCATATTGTACTCAGGAAGTCACTACAGGCCTACTTCAGAGATTTTTCAGGCCTGTTTCTAAACCAATGCAATTAAGTGAATTGTAAGAATTTTTTGGTTTGCCAGCACATTATGTTTAAACTATACTGTAGTCTATTAAGTGTGCAATGGCATTATGTCTAAAAAATGTACATGCCTTATCATTAATGTAATGTATTTATTGCTAAAAATACTGGCCATCATCTGAGCCTTCTGTAAGTCATAATCTTTTTTCTGGTGGACTGTCTTACCTTGATGTTGATGGCTACCAACTGATCATGGTAGTGGTTACTAAAGATTGGAATGACTATATCAATTTCTTAAGACAACAGCACAGTTTGGTGAATCAATTGACTCTCTCATGAACATTTTCTCTGTTGTGTTTGATGGCATTTTACCCACAGAACTTCTTTCAAAATTGAAGTCAATCTCTCAAACTCTGCTTCTGCTTTATCAACTAAGTTTATGTAATAATCTAAATCCATTGTTGTCATTTCAATAATCTTCGCAGCATCTTCACCAGAAGTTGATTCCTTCCCAAGAAACCACTTTCTTTGCAACTTCTCATCTGCTCAAGTTTTATGAGATTGCAGCAATTCAGTCATAGCCCCAGACTCCACTTCTAATTCTAGGTCTCTTACTGTTCCCACCATATTTGCAGTTACTTCTTCCACTGAAGTCTTCAGCCCCTCAAAGTCATCCATGAAAGTTGGAATCAAATTCTTCCAAAATCCTGTTCATTATAAGTGTTCTTAGTAACATCTGGAATGATGAATCCTTTCCAAAAAGTTTTCAATTGACTTTGCCCAGATCAATTAGAGTAATCACCATCTATGGGGGCTATAGTGTTACTAACATATTTCTTAGATGTTAAGACTTAAAAGTTGGAATGACTCCTTGACCCCGGGCTACAGGATGGATATTGTGTTAGCAAGCATGAGAACAGTATAGACCTCATTTTATATCTCCATCAGTGCTTGTGGGTGACCAGGTGTATTGAGTAGTAATATATTTAAAGGAATCCTTTTTTCTAGCAAGAGTTCCCAACAGTGGGCTTAAAAGAGTCAGTAAACCATGTTGTAAAGAGATGTGCTATCATCCAGGCTTTGTTGTCCCACTTATAGAGCATGGGAATAGTAGATCTAGCCTAATTCGTAAGGGCCCTAGGATTTTCTGAATGATAAATGAGCATTAACTTTAAGGTCCCCAGCTGCATTGGCCCTTAACAAGAGAGTCAGCCTGTCTTTTGAAACTTTGAAGTCAGGCAATAACTTCTCCGCTTCATTTCTGAAAGTCCTAGATGGCATCTTCCAGT
Organism: Raphicerus campestris; assembly: GCA_006410735.1. Classification (NCBI taxonomy): domain Eukaryota; kingdom Metazoa; phylum Chordata; class Mammalia; order Artiodactyla; family Bovidae; genus Raphicerus; species Raphicerus campestris. The sequence goes on along the minus strand of SJYW01043127.1, from coordinate 102,486 downwards.
AGAAGACTGTTCTGTCTACATTGAAAAGCTGCTTCATGAAGCCACATTCATGAGTTATCTTAAGCTTCATACTTTTTAATAGACACAAAAGTACAAAAAACAGTATACAGACCCACCAGTCAGAATGAACACATTTACCATTTGTTTTGCTTTTTAATAAATAAAATATTTTAAAAATTGGAGGCCATTATCCCACTCCCAATCCTAAAACCCTCCCTGTTCTCAGAAGCAACCACAATCTTAAGTTGACACGTAACATTTTTTTCATGCATAAAATATATACAGAAATTGCTGTGTATTAAAATACTGCAAAACTCCCAACTAACAAAAGTCTAGCCACCAGATGGCTTCAAAAGTTCTACCAGACATTTAGAGAAGACTTAATACCTATCCTTCTTAAATTACTCCAAAAAATTATAGAGGAAGAAATTCTTCTGAATTCATTTGATTAACTCACTGTGATACCAAAACCAGACAAAGATATCACACAAAATGAAAATTAAAGCCAGTATCACTGATGAACATAGTCACAAAAAACTCAAGAAAATATTAGCAAATTGAATCTAACAATACACTAAAAGGATCATTTACAATACTCAGTGGGATTTATCTCAGGGATGCAAGTAGCCATAAATCAATCAATGTGCTATACCATATTAGCAAATTGAAGAATAAAAATTGTACTGTTGAGAGGGACAAGAGACAAGATGGTGGAATCTTAAGAAAGAAAAACGGATTCAGACTATACTACAAAGCTACAGTCGTCAAAACAGTGTGGTGCTGTCAGAAAAACAGAAATCAGTGGATCAGGATGGAAAGCCCAGAAATAAATGCACACTGTTCAGTTCAGTGTCCTACTCTTTGCGACCCCATGAATCGCAGCACACCAGGCTTCCCTGTCCATCACCAACTCCCAGAGTTCACTCAGACTCATGTCTATCAAGTCAGTGATGCCATCCAGCCATCTCATCTTCTGTTGTCCCCTTCTCCTCCTGCCCCCAATCCCTCCCAGCATCANAGAGAAGTAGGGGATTAAGAGAGATTAATATAAAATACTATGTATATAACAAATAAGCTATAAGGATATATCGTACAGAACAGGGAATATATTGAATATTTTACAATAAGTATAAATGGAATATAACCTTTAAAAATTATTAATCACTATGTTGTACCTCAGAAACTTATGTAATATTGTAAATCATCTATACTTCAACTTGAGAAGAGACTGGCTTTTGTTTTGGCTGAATTTCCACATTCCTAGGCTGTTCTAGTTGGTAATTGTGTCTCTACTGAAAGCCCTTGTCCACACATTTAGTTTCTTGCCTTGTCTTTGTTGCAACTAGTGTTGTTTTTCTCTCTTTCATTGAGGTAACTTCATTCTGCTGTTGCTCTCAGCCCCTCTCTCTTCTCTGTATGTTTCGTCACATCTCATCCCAAGTTACTGCTTTGTAGGCCGCTGCTGGTGTCCTTCCTTGTTGGAAGAAGACCATTACCTTGATATTGTGGATTTTGTGAATGTGTGTTGTAAACTGACATGCATGAAAGAAATATATAATTTCACCATTTTATTTAGAGTGCCCTCCAGAGATGCGGTTAGGGACATATTATTCATTTGTTTGGAGTACTTGCTTTTTAATCAGCTTTTTTTTTTTTTTTTTAGCTTAAAAAACATCACCAGTTGCTTCTAGTTATTTTTTGAGTTATACTTCTGAAAGGTTGAGGCTACCAGATTTAAGACCATCTGACATCTGGAAATCAGAATAGTTAATTTATTGGTTCTTCATTTTTATCTTTCATATAAATACTGTTCTTCAAGATATAGGAACAGTATCCAAAATAGATGAAAAGTTTACTATTGAAGAGATTGCTCATGAAACTAACAATTTCTCCAGCAAATGACTTGAAAGACATTGTGTAATTACAAAGATTAGCTTTAATCTCCACCCATTGAATTGCATTGTTGTGTGGTCAGTTTGGTTGTTAAAGTTTTGGTTACATAGCACCTTATCTGCTTACTAAGGTTAGCAGAAATTTGGGATTTGATTTTTCTAGCCCCATTAACAATATATCTAATTTCTTTCCACAGTTTACTTTGACAAAGGCAAATTTGGAGACAATTACTTAAGATCAGTTTGTATAACATCTGGATAATCAAAATTGTCACAATGAAGCACTTCCTGAGGTGAGTATTTATAGTTTCCTGGATGATCCCTATGAAATGGAGAGATTTCCTTAACAATTAGTATAGTATTTCTGTTCACCGTTTGTGATCCTATAAGCAGGTCTCCTTGGATTGCATGAAATAAAGTTCTATTTTGGCTAAGAATAATTTGGCCGTAGAGTTCCTTCTGCTAACTTTTTATGCATACTGATGCTAAGAGAGAACACTTGCAAGTAGGAGATTGCAAGAGATTACAAGAGCACTTGCAAATAGGAGATTACAAGAGAATATAGGCACAAAAGCATGGGGCAGGTATACTTGGATGCTTTGTGTTTATAAAGCCCAAAGGTTTAGGTTTGAGGAATTAGTCAAGGAATCAGTATAATTTGTATAGAATCATTTTCTTTGAAAAAAGTAATTTTAAATATAGATTTTGGTTGGCTGGCCAATCCATACAAGCATTTTCAAATCTTCATTTTTGGAGAAAAATATATATTCTAAGCTTTTCTTTTCCTGCCTCAGTGATGCCTCTGAAATCTGCATTAATTTTTGGTTCCCTGAATATTATGTTGTAGAGGGTGCCATATATGTTTGTTTATTTTAGAATGATCTTGTTTTGTTTTGAAAGCCATTTAGTTGGACATATGGTCATAATTATTTTTAAGAGTATTGACTGTCATTCACAGTTCTATAAATAAAATGCTCAGAGAAATTTTACTTTAAAATATGACAAAATAAAGCTAATTTGGTCCTGAATGTTACAAAATAAAACACACCTTCTATAATATTGAGTTTCTTTCCTACAAGATGGTGACCTACCTATATTTCATATTCTCATCCCTTGTTCTGGCTATTTTCTCTAGGAAAATAATTAGTTGGCTTATTTATTTTAGGAAATGATTTAATTCTTTCAGTAGATGCAATTTAAAATTTTCTTTTTCCCACTGATTTTCATTGCATTGTTATTTCTGGAACACCTAAATCATTTGTGTGGAATTCACTATGTTTTGGTGTGGCTACTGGTGTTTATCCAATCTTAGAATTGTGAAAACCTCTCAGAAGGTTAGAATTAAATTATTTACATATATTAGCATTTATTTTGGAGAAGGCAACGGCACCCCACTCCAGTTCTCTTGCCTGGAGAATCCCATGGACGGAGGAGCCTGGTGGGCTGCAGTCCCTGGGGTCGCTGGGAGTCGGACACGACTGAGCTACTTCACTTTCATTTTCATGCATTGGAGAAGGAAATGGCAACCCACTCCAATGTTCTTGCCTGGAGAATCCCAGGGATGGGGGAGCCTGGTGGGCTGCTGTCTATGGGGTCGCACAGAGGCGGACACAACTGAAGCGACTTAGCAGCAGCAGCAGCATTTATTTTGTTGTACAAAATATTCCTCAACCTGTTTATTTTAGATGTGTAAAAAGATAGTATATGAAAAATCATCGGGACATTTACCATCAAAGTGTTAAACTCATACATTTTTGGTTGCCATGGCAATTAACCTATCTGTTTATATATTCATGAAAAATTAGTAAATGTAAATCTCCCTTGAATGTAAATGTGGTATTTTTTAGTTGTAGAATCATATTAACAGAGAGCTTTAGTATTGGTTGAAGATTAGGAGTTCCTTTTGTAAAGGGGGTGATAGTGGTGAAGCATATATCAAGACTTGGACTACTGAATCTCTTCTTCAATGTTTTATTTGTTTTAAAAAACTTGAGTGGCCTCAAATCCAGCCATTTAAAGAGAAATAGCATTTGTTTCTATTAGTTTATGTTAAATTGCATAGGTATAGAGATTGTATTTTTAATATTAATTTGCATTGATGATTTAAAACTGATACAGTGGAAAATCTACCACTCTAATTTCACACAGAGCAGCACCAAGGGTGATGGAACTGGCATATCCCTATCAGTTATGTGTTTTGATACAAATTGTTCTCTTTTAACTTGGCACATTTGTTTAATAAACATGACTTAACATTGACACTGAAGCTAGGATAATAAGCTACACATCAAGAAAGAAACGAGGATTTTCTCATTAATCCTTGGTTTTGAAATAACAAAAGGAAACTCAGTCATCATTTCTTCTTAGTTGATTATTGCTTTTGACTTTAATTTTTGTTTTTAATTCTTTTTATTAAGTTATAACTTGTGTGTATTCATTATATGTTAATGTTTGTGGGATTTGGAGGAATAAGAGGGCAAGGAGCAAGAATCCTACATCATAGGCTCTATCAGAGCATTTAGACTTCCTTCTGTTCCCTGTGGTCCGTTCCTACAGATGCTGGACAATTTGGCAATGTTTTCATTGGAACCAAAGAGAAAGTTACATAAATATAACTTGAACAAATCATCTGTTAATTCCTGAGCTCAGTAAATATATTATGCAGAATAAGGTGCTGACTTTCACTGAGGAGAATCAGCATCATTTAAAAGCCCACAGAGTGATTCATCTACTTCTGAGTTACTCTAGAATGAACAATTTCTGAGGTCATGTACAGCCTCAGAAGAAATGAAGTTAATCTTAAAGAAAGCAAGTGTGGGGAAAAAATGAATTTTAATCCACATTTAAGGTACATGGAACTCACACTCTTCTCTCTGACTACCTGCTACCATCATGTATGTTAATGGTGTTACTACTCAAAGCTTAAGGGAACAGGAAAAACATTATATGAGATATTAGAAATAAATGCTATAGGATTAATACACCCAGCTGAAGGGTGTGTTTTAAATTGATGTTAGATTAGCTCAGTTGGTAAAGAATCTGCCTGCAGTGCAGGAAACCTGGGTTTGATTCCTGGGTTGGGAAGATCCCCTGGAGAAGGAAATGGCAACCCACTCCAGAATCCTTGCCTGGAAAATCTCATGGACAGAGGGGCCTGGAGGGCTGCAGTTCATGGGGTCGCAAAGAGTCAGGCACGACTGAGTGACTAACACAACAACAACATGGGATATTGGATAAGTACCCCATAGTCACCCAATATTACTTTAGCCATGATCTACATTAAAAAAACGCAGGGACTAAAAGTGAGAAGAAAGTGTGTCTATATGTGATCAGAAAGAGGGGACGCTTTTGAGTCTGAAATAGAACTGAAGCTTAGAGTTTAGTTTATTTAATATATTTCATTAATTTCAGTTCAATTGATGTTTATAATAGAGAGGATCTAACACTTATATTAAGATCTTTTCCTTTACTAGAATTTAGTTATTGAGATTACATACTCTTAAGATCACTGGAACATTACTAGTTTCGAGTTTTTCTAATAAAGGGGATGTTAGAAGTCACCCCACATAAATAATTGCTTCCAA
>SJYW01043127.1:37073-96903 GCA_006410735.1 Raphicerus campestris | reverse complement strand
TTTAATTTTTGTTTTTAATTCTTTTTATTAAGTTATAACTTGTGTGTATTCATTATATGTTAATGTTTGTGGGATTTGGAGGAATAAGAGGGCAAGGAGCAAGAATCCTACATCATAGGCTCTATCAGAGCATTTAGACTTCCTTCTGTTCCCTGTGGTCCGTTCCTACAGATGCTGGACAATTTGGCAATGTTTTCATTGGAACCAAAGAGAAAGTTACATAAATATAACTTGAACAAATCATCTGTTAATTCCTGAGCTCAGTAAATATATTATGCAGAATAAGGTGCTGACTTTCACTGAGGAGAATCAGCGTCATTTAAAAGCCCACAGAGTGATTCATCTACTTCTGAGTTACTCTAGAATGAGCAATTTCTGAGGTCATGTACAGCCTCAGAAGAAATGAAGTTAATCTTAACGAAAGCAAGTGTGGGGAAAAAATGAATTTTAATCCACATTTAAGGTACATGGAACTCACACTCTTCTCTCTGACTACCTGCTACCATCATGTATGTTAATGGTGTTACTACTCAAAGCTTAAGGGAACAGGAAAAACATTATATGAGATATTAGAAATAAATGCTATAGGATTAATACACCCAGCTGAAGGGTGTGTTTTAAATTGATGTTAGATTAGCTCAGTTGGTAAAGAATCTGCCTGCAGTGCAGGAAACCTGGGTTTGATTCCTGGGTTGGGAAGATCCCCTGGAGAAGGAAATGGCAACCCACTCCAGAATCCTTGCCTGGAAAATCTCATGGACAGAGGGGCCTGGAGGGCTGCAGTTCATGGGGTCACAAAGAGTCAGGCACGACTGAGCGACTAACACAACAACAACATGGGATATTGGATAAGTACCCCATAGTCACCCAATATTACTTTAGCCATGATCTACATTAAAAAAACGCAGGGACTAAAAGTGAGAAGAAAGTGTGTCTATATGTGATCAGAAAGAGGGGATGCTTTTGAGTCTGAAATAGAACTGAAGCTTAGAGTTTAGTTTATTTAATATATTTCATTAATTTCAGTTCAATTGATGTTTATAATAGAGAGGATCTAACACTTATATTAAGATCTTTTCCTTTACTAGAATTTAGTTATTGAGATTACATACTCTTAAGATCACTGGAACATTACTAGTTTCGAGTTTTTCTAATAAAGGGGATGTTAGAAGTCACCCCACATAAATAATTGCTTCCAACTATTTCAGCCTCAAGATCTCAGTTTCTTGGCATGGACCTTACTGCTTACTTTCCTTCCTTAGGCAGAAGAGAGGAAAATGAAAACATCTGCCAACCTCAAACCTCCATTGGGAGAAACTAAGATACAGAGCAGACTTGTACCCAAATCCTGGCTGTGAAACAGCAGAGGGAAAAACAAGATTTCAGTACTATGATTAGTAGATACAGGCTTCCAGTTCACAAAAATATCTGTAAATGGGGTTTTAGAAGTCATTCATACTTGGTTAATATCTTCATCCACTGACTAAATTAGTAAGCAAGCATTTAGTACTACTAAAAATTCCAGTACCGTGCCACATTTTAACTTTTATTTTCTCTTCATAACAATTATAATAAAATAAGGATTAATACTTCATTTTATAGCACAGGGCAAAAAGTTTAGCAAAGTTAAAAACAAACTCATGCAAAGCACACAGATACTGACTGCACGCCTATCTGACTTCAAAGTTTTTTTTCTCTTAATTTTTTTATCATGTTACTCCCTTACTGTATACTTGTTGTGAGGCATTCTGGGTGATACAAAAGTGAATATGAGGTGGCCCCTTCTCTAAACTAACATACCACTTAGTAATGAGATAAAGCCACACTTAGAAAATTAAGATATAAGGAATGTGATTGGTGACATGCTGCAGCTATTTTGTGACAGGAATATTCAGGGAAGGCTTCACTGAGTTGATGTTGAAGGAAAGAGATAGAGGATGTAATAGATGGAGAAGGTGCTATGAGCAAAACCTAAGGAAGTCTGACCAGCTGCCACAAGCATCATGTGGTCAAGGTTTATTGGAGGTAAATCCTGTTTAGGGTTAGTACAAGATAAGATGCAAAGATAAATTTGGGGGCAGTTCTTGAACACCTTTGGAAGTATGGCATAAAACAGCCCAGAAGCATGGTAACACTTTCACCAAGAAATAATATGGCCCTTAAAGAAAAAAATGAACCTGAAAGTGAAAGTTAGTCACTCAGTCATGTCCAACTCTTTTGTGATGCCATGAACTGTAGCCCACCAGGCTCTCTGTCCATGGAATTCTCCAGGCAAGAATGCTAGAGTTGGTTGCCATTTCCTTCTCCAGGGGATCTTCCCAACCCTGGGATCGAACCTGGGTCTCCTGCATTGCAGGTGGATTATTTACTGTTTGAGCCACTAGGGAAGCCCTTATAGAAAAAGATGTCAGATAAAAAAAAAAAAATCTTTTTCCCTTGTAACATATGTCTAACTTTGTCTTAGAGCCAGATATCCAGTCCATTCCTTCCATTATGAGTAGCTTGTGCACAGTCACACAGCTCATAGTTGTACTGAGGCTAGATTTGAAGTCAGACTTCAGACACTTTCTTATTTAATTGGGTAGCATTTCCACTGCTTTTGAAGGGCTGAAGGTGCAGGGTCATGTAGTTCTTCCAGAATTTGACTAGCCTCACTTGAGATTTTAACTGAGCTTATTTTTTTGGATGTTGAAGCAAAGTCCTGAAAAAATGGTAGATGTATGGTGCATCTGAATACCTCTCTCACTGTAGACTGATACTTTTAGTCATAGTTTTCTCTTTTTTTTAGGACGCATACATAACATACCACATATGTATATGCATACATAAATATACATATGTATACATATATATATCTGTATGTATGTATATATATTATATATAGACTCATACAGAGGTACACATGTTTACACATATATATTTCAAATTATTTTGTTTCCTGTATTAAAACAAAGTATCCATACCCTTGTTGAAATATGTTAACCTGAATAGTTTTCTAGGCAGTTTCCTATAGGTGATCTCACTAGAGCTTGCCATGACATATTTTTTGAACCTGCAATATTAGTTCTCTTACCCTGTCTGTTTCCTTTCCCAGGTTAGGGAAGTTTTCAACTCTTATGTCTTCAGATATATTCTCTTCTGTCCCTTTCTCTCTTTTCTCTTTCTGAGACCCATATAATGTGAATGTTAGTATACTTGATGTGGTCGCAGAGATCTCTTAAACTGGCCTCATTTGTTTTTCTTCTCTGTTTAGCTTCAGTGATTTCCACTACTGTGTTTCCAGCTCACTGATCTGTTCCTGTGTCTCATCTAAGCTGCTGCTGCTAAGGGTTTTCAGTCATGTCTGACTCTGTACAACCCCATAGACGGCAGCCCATCAGGCTCCCGTCCTGGGATTGTCCAGGCAAGAACACTGGAGTGGGTTGCCATTTCCTTCTCCAATGCATGAAAGTGAAAAGTGAAAGTGAAGTCGCTCAGTCGTGTCCAACTCTTCGAGACCCCATGTACTGTAGCCTCCCAGGCTCCTCTGTCCATGGGATTTTCCAGGCAAGAGTACTGGAGTGGGTCGCCAGTGCCTTCTCCCTCATCTAAACTACTGTTGATTCTTTCTAGAGCATTTCTTATTTCAATTATTATATTCTTCACCTCTGTTTGGTTCTTAATACTTTCTAAATCTTTATTAAAAAATTCTAATTTCTTACTCTGTTCATCGAATCTTCTGCCAAGTTCTTTGAACATCTTTAAAGTCATTAACTTTACCTCTTTATCAGGTAGATTGTCTATCTCTACTTCACTTAGTTCTTCTTCTGGGGTTTTATCTTGTTCCTTTGGAAGATATTTCTCTGTCATCTCATTTTGCCTGATTTGCTGTTTTTATTTTTATTTTTTAATATAAATTTGTTTTAATTGAAGGCTAATTACTTTACAATATTGTATTGGTTTTGCCATACATTGACATGAATCCACCACAGGTGTACACATGTTCCCCATCCTGAACCCCCCTCCCACCTCCCTCACCATCCCATCCCTCTGGGTCATCCCAGTGCACCAGCCTCGAGCACCCTGTCTCATGCATCGAACCTGGACTGGCGATCTGTTTCACATATGATAATATACATGTTTCAGTGCCATTCTCCCAAATCATCCCTCCTTCGCCCTCTCCCACAGAGTCCAAAAGACTGTTCTATACATCTGTGTCTCTTTTGCTGTCTCGCATACAGGGATCATTACCATCCCTCTAAATTCCATATATATGTGTTAGTATACTGTATTAGTGTTTTTCTTTCTGGCTTACTTCACTTTGTATAATAGGCTCCAGTTTCTGCTGTTTTTATTTCTATGTATTTGGTAGGTTAGTTTTGTTTTCTGACCTTGGAGAAGTGGTCTTTCATAGGTGATGTCTTATGTATCCCAGCAGTACACTCACCTCTTATCACCAGAGCTCTGTGCTCTTGGGGTGCCCCCTATGTGGACTACATGCATCCATCTACTGTGTGTGTGTTAGCTGCTTAGTCGTGTCTGACTCTTTGCAACCNAAAAAAAAAATCTTTTTCCCTTGTAACATATGTCTAACTTTGTCTTAGAGCCAGATATCCAGTCCATTCCTTCCATTATGAGTAGCTTGTGCACAGTCACACAGCTCATAGTTGTACTGAGGCTAGATTTGAAGTCAGACTTCAGACACTTTCTTATTTAATTGGGTAGCATTTCCACTGCTTTTGAAGGGCTGAAGGTGCAGGGTCATGTAGTTCTTCCAGAATTTGACTAGCCTCACTTGAGATTTTAACTGAGCTTATTTTTTTGGATGTTGAAGCAAAGTCCTGAAAAAATGGTAGATGTATGGTGCATCTGAATACCTCTCTCACTGTAGACTGATACTTTTAGCCATAGTTTTCTCTTTTTTTTAGGACGCATACATAACATACCACATATGTATATGCATACATAAATATACATATGTATACATATATATATCTGTATGTATGTATATATATTATATATAGACTCATACAGAGGTACACATGTTTACACATATATATTTCAAATTATTTTGTTTCCTGTATTAAAACAAAGTATCCATACCCTTGTTGAAATATGTTAACCTGAATAGTTTTCTAGGCAGTTTCCTATAGGTGATCTCACTAGAGCTTGCCATGACATATTTTTTGAACCTGCAATATTAGTTCTCTTACCCTGTCTGTTTCCTTTCCCAGGTTAGGGAAGTTTTCAACTCTTATGTCTTCAGATATATTCTCTTCTGTCCCTTTCTCTCTTTTCTCTTTCTGAGACCCATATAATGTGAATGTTAGTATACTTGATGTGGTCGCAGAGATCTCTTAAACTGGCCTCATTTGTTTTTCTTCTCTGTTTAGCTTCAGTGATTTCCACTACTATGTTTCCAGCTCACTGATCTGTTCCTGTGTCTCATCTAAGCTGCTGCTGCTAAGGGTTTTCAGTCATGTCTGACTCTGTACAACCCCATAGACGGCAGCCCATCAGGCTCCCGTCCTGGGATTGTCCAGGCAAGAACACTGGAGTGGGTTGCCATTTCCTTCTCCAATGCATGAAAGTGAAAAGTGAAAGTGAAGTCGCTCAGTCGTGTCCAACTCTTCGAGACCCCATGTACTGTAGCCTCCCAGGCTCCTCTGTCCATGGGATTTTCCAGGCAAGAGTACTGGAGTGGGTCGCCAGTGCCTTCTCCCTCATCTAAACTACTGTTGATTCTTTCTAGAGCATTTCTTATTTCAATTATTATATTCTTCACCTCTGTTTGGTTCTTAATACTTTCTAAATCTTTATTAAAAAATTCTAATTTCTTACTCTGTTCATCGAATCTTCTGCCAAGTTCTTTGAACATCTTTAAAGTCATTAACTTTACCTCTTTATCAGGTAGATTGTCTATCTCTACTTCACTTAGTTCTTCTTCTGGGGTTTTATCTTGTTCCTTTGGAAGATATTTCTCTGTCATCTCATTTTGCCTGATTTGCTGTTTTTATTTTTATTTTTTAATATAAATTTGTTTTAATTGAAGGCTAATTACTTTACAATATTGTATTGGTTTTGCCATACATTGACATGAATCCACCACAGGTGTACACATGTTCCCCATCCTGAACCCCCCTCCCACCTCCCTCACCATCCCATCCCTCTGGGTCATCCCAGTGCACCAGCCTCGAGCACCCTGTCTCATGCATCGAACCTGGACTGGCGATCTGTTTCACATATGATAATATACATGTTTCAGTGCCATTCTCCCAAATCATCCCTCCTTCGCCCTCTCCCACAGAGTCCAAAAGACTGTTCTATACATCTGTGTCTCTTTTGCTGTCTCGCATACAGGGATCATTACCATCCCTCTAAATTCCATATATATGTGTTAGTATACTGTATTAGTGTTTTTCTTTCTGGCTTACTTCACTTTGTATAATAGGCTCCAGTTTCTGCTGTTTTTATTTCTATGTATTTGGTAGGTTAGTTTTGTTTTCTGACCTTGGAGAAGTGGTCTTTCATAGGCGATGTCTTATGTATCCCAGCAGTACACTCACCTCTTATCACCAGAGCTCTGTGCTCTTGGGGTGCCCCCTATGTGGACTACATGCATCCATCTACTGTGTGTGTGTTAGCTGCTTAGTCGTGTCTGACTCTTTGCAACCCCATAGACGGTAGCCCACCAGGCCCCTCCGTCCATAGGATTCTCCAGGCAAGAACATCAGAGTGGGTTGCCATTTTCTTCCCCAAAAGGATCTATAGAAAGAAAGAAAGTGAAGTCACTCAGTCGTGTCCAACTCTTTGTGACCCAATGGACTGTAGCCTACCAGGCTCCTTCATCCATGGAATTTTTCAGGCAAGAGTACTGGAGTGGGTTGCCATTTCCTTCTCCACCTTCTACAGTAGTGGGGTGAATACTGTAGATGGTCTGGTCAGCATGGCTGTTCTCACCCCTCACCCCCACCCCTGCCTTGGTCAGTTGGCCGCAAAGCCTGCTTTGTGCAGAAGCTGCTGGCAGCTGGAGGCAGGGATGGGTCACAAGACAGCTCAGTATAGCACTTTGGGGATTCCAGAGGCTAGTGTTGGCCCTCTTGTGGGCTGACCTGGGATCTAGGACAAGTGTTTGTGGGGCTGGGGGTCTTGGATCAAATGTTGGCCTGCTGATGGGCAGAGCCTGTTCATTACATGGCCCACTGCATGGCCTGGAGTGTCCCCAGATAGTTTCAGCTCATGGCGAGTGGGGCTAGATCCCACAATGACTGGTTGAGAGGTCCAAAATGTCTTAGAACTGGTATCCTGTCAGCCTGGGGTAGGCAGAGCCAGATTCTGGGTTCTCCAGCCGCACAGCCCTGGGGGTCCTGGAGCTGATGTAGGGTGGTATCTGTGTGTTTCTGGGTGAGGCCAACTCCTGACCCAGCTGGCTGCAGGGTCTGGGGTGTCCCAAAGCTTGTATAAGCCCACTAGTGATCTAGGGGCTAGATCCTGGGATGCCTGGCTGAGAGGTCTTAGAACTGGTCTTGGCCTGCTGTTGGGTAGGCTGGGTTGTGACATGTTAGGCTGTGGGGGTACTGCCGTGGTCCTGGAAGTGGTGTCTGTCTCCTGGTGGGTGAGCCCTGGTCCTGAGGTCTCAGGCTGTAGGACGTGGGGTCCTGGAGCTGGTGGGTAGGGCTGAGGCCCTGGGGTCCTAGGGCTAGTTCTGGTGCCCTGGTGTGTGGAGCCAGGTCCTGGGCTCTCTGGTGGGCAGGGGGTCTTAAGGCAAGTGTTCGGTTGATAGATGGGATGGTGTTCCTACCCAGCTAGTTGCTTGGCCTAAGGCATCCCAATAGTGGTGCTGACAGGCCGATGGGAAGGCCAGGTCCCAGAGCTAATAAGTTCCAGGGAGGATTCTAAAATGGCACTTGCTGACACACATGTCCCTGTGGTAGCACACACTCCCCACGATGGCTGCTGCCAGTGTCTGTGTCCCTAGGGTGAGCTCCAGTTACCTCCTGCCTCTCTAAAAGGCTCTCCAAGATCAGCAGGTAGGTCTGACCCAGGCTCCTTTCAAATGACTGCTTCTGCCCTGGTTACCAGAGCATGTGAGATTTTGTGTTGTTGTTGAGTCACTCAGTCATGTCTGACTCTTTGGGATTCCATGGACTGTAGCCTACCAGGCTCCTCTGTGCATGGGAATTTCCAGGCAAGAATACTGGACTGATTGCCATTTTCTTCTCAGAGATCTTCCTGACCTAGAAGTCAAACTGGCATCTCCTGCATTAGCAAGGGGATTCTTTACCACTGAGCCACCAGGGAAGCCCCGTGAGATTTTGTGTGCACCCTTTAACAATGAGGTCTTTTTTCCTACAGCTCTCCAGGTCCTCTGACTGGCCTTCAGACCTTAAACTTTTGGTGACTCATCTTCCTGGTGCAGGATCCCCCAGATTGAGGAGTCTAATGTTGGGCTTGAACTCTGTTCCTGTAGAGACTCTGTGCATTTGTGATTGTTCTCTCATTTGTGGGTCACCTACCCAGGGGTTTGACTGTGCTTCATCTCCACTCCTCCTACCTGTCTTGTTATGGTTCCTTCTTTATATCTTTAGTTGTAGAAGATCTTTCCTGAAGATCTTTTCTGCTAGTCTTCTGGTCTGTCTTATCAACTATTGCTCTGTAAATAGTTACAAGTTTGGAGTGCTATGAAGGAGGTGAGCAAACAGTCTTCCTACTCTGCCATCTTGATCAGTCCCCTTGTCTAAATGCTTCCTAAATGTCAAAGTATAATGTGTTTCCTGCTTCCCTTATAAATAAACTAGTAAATATGTTGTCCAAGTAGGAGAAAAATCTGAATTTTAAAAATAAATCTTGTAAAATGGGTGGATTTAACATTGTTTTTAATTGAATAGTGATCTCATTAGTAATTTAAGAGAAGCTTATGTCTCTTTTCTTAGGAAAAGAATAAACCATTAATTTATTATTTCAGTTGTACCACAGTCAGCTATTGCTCTTTAGTCCCTCATATAAAATGTCCCTGGAATTAAAAAATAGTGCCCTTTACTATAGCAATAGCATTTGGAATAATGTCTATTCATGATAGATTTATACTCACTACTTTTAGAAGGCAGCATGTCTCTTCAGATAAAGAATGATGGAAAGAGCAGGGGACAGACTTCCTTGCTGGTCCTGTGGCTGGGGCGCTGTGCTTCTACTGCAGGGCATGCAGGTTCCATCCCTGGGCAGGGAACTAAGATTCCACATGCCACAAGGCCAAAAAACAAAAAAAGAAGAAGAAGAAGAATGATAGAATTCCATCCAAGGAGCTGCACACTGCCTCACTGCTGTTCAATGTAGGGGAAATAATCTAGTTTCTCTCAGTTCAGTTCAGTCGCTCAGTCATGTCTGACTCTTTGTGACCCCATGAATCGCAGCACGCCAGGCCTCCCTGTCCNCTCCCGCAGTTCACTCAGACTCATGTCCATCGAGTCAGTGATGCCATCCAGCCATCTCATCCTCTGTCGTTCCCTTCTCCTCCTGCCCCCAATCTCTCCCAGCATCAGAGTCTTTTCCAATGAGTCAACCCTTCGCATGAGGTGGCCAAAGTACGGGAGTTTCAGCTTTAGCATCATTCTTTAGTGATAACCATATGATATTTGTCTTTCTCACTTATTTCCCTTAGTATGATTCTTTTTGTTGTTCAGTCAGTCAGTCATGTCTGACTCTCTGCGACCCCATGGACTGCAGCATGCCAGGCTTCCCTGTCCTGCACCATCTCCCAAAACTTGCTGAAACTCATGTCCATTGAGTTGGTGATGCCATCCAATCATTTCCTCTGTCTTCCTGTTCTCCTCCTGCCTTTGATCTTTCCCAGAATCAGGGTCTTTTCCAACTAAGTCATTTCTTCCCATCAGGTGGCCAAAGTATTGGAGCTTCACCTTCATTCAGCATCAGTCCTTCCAGTCAATATTCAGCACTGATTTCCTTTAGGATTGACTGGTTTGATCACCTTGCTGTCCAAGGGACTCTCAACAGTCTTCTCCAACACCACAGTTTCTGCAAATGACATTATTTCATACTTTTTTATGGCTGAGTTGTGCTCTATTTTTATCCATTTGTCTGTCAATGGACAGATATGTTGCTTCTATATCTGGACTGTTGTAAATATTGCTGCTATGAACATTGAGGTACAGGTATCTTTTCAGATTATACTTTTGTTCAGATATATGCCCAGGAATGGGATTGCTGGATCAGATAACAGGTCTATTTTTAGTCTGTTGAGGAGATGCCACACTGTTTTCCACAGTAGCTATACCAGTTTACATTCCCACCAACAATGTAAGAGGATTCCTTTTCCCCCACACCTCTCCAGTGTTTGCTATTTGTAGACGTTTTAATGATGGGCCATTCTGACCAGAGTGAAGTGATATCTCACTGTGGACTTGATTGGAACTCCTCTAATAATTAATGATGTTGAGCATTTTTTTCATATGCCTATTGGCCATCTGTATGTTTTCCTTGGAGAAATGTCTGTTTAGATCTTCTGCCCATTTTTTGGCTGGGTTGTTTGTTGTTTTGTTATTGAGTTGCATGAGCCATTTGTATATTTTGGAAACTGAGCCCTTGTTGGTTGCATTGTTTGCAAACATATTCTCCCAGTCCATAGACTGTCTTTTCATTCTGCTTATGGTTTCCTTTGCTAGGCAAAAGCTTGTAAGTTTGGTTATTCCCTGTTTATTTATTTTTGCTTGTATTTCCATTGCCTGGGGAGGTTACTGGTGCTGGACTTTGTTTATTGAGAGGTTGGTTTGTTTGTTTGTTTTTGTATTACTGATTCACTTTCATTACTAGCAATAGAACTTTCTATTTCTTCCCCAGTCAGCCCTAGGAGATTGCACTTTCTAGGAATTTGTCCATTTCTTCTAGGTTGTTCATTTCATTGGCATACAGTTGTTTATAGTAGTTCCTACAATCCTTTATGGGCTCTCCTGGTGGCTCAAATGGTAAAGAGTCTGCCTGCAGTGCAGGAGACCTGGGTTTGATCCCTGAGTCAGGCAGTCCTTTGGAGAAGGAAATGGCAACCCACCCCAGTATTCTTGCCTGGGAAATCCCATGGACTGAGGAGCCTGGCAGGCTACAGTCCATGGGGTCACAAAGAGNTAAATAGCATTTGTCAAAGAGTGACCTAGGATTTCCACTTATGGCTTTTACTAGATGTCAAAGAAGATGAAGTTGGTTTCTGCTTCCACAATAGCTCCCTGGGGAAATTACCCAAGATCTTAATGCTGATTATTTATTCATGTAGCTTGGAGAGTATTAAAGAGTAGGTAAAAGTTTATATATGGTATGTTAAAGCTGTTTGAAGAATAATAGGCAGTTTTAAACACTCCTTGGCTGTCAAAGAAAAATCTTAAAAATCTTATCTGATCTGATACTGTATTATGACACATCAATAAAGCTTTAAAAAATGAATACAAGTCTTTAGAACTACTCATCTGAAATGATTTATAAATTCATTTCTGAAAATAGATGCTCTTTAAGTTGGAGTGCTTCTTTGTCCTTTCCTAGAATTTAAAATGGCAGTA
This sequence comes from Raphicerus campestris, assembly GCA_006410735.1. Lineage (NCBI taxonomy): Eukaryota > Metazoa > Chordata > Mammalia > Artiodactyla > Bovidae > Raphicerus > Raphicerus campestris. The sequence goes on along the minus strand of SJYW01043127.1, from coordinate 85,363 downwards.
ATGAAATTTGAAGAAAACATTTGTTTAGCTGCTTTAACTTATTTTATTGAAAAATGTAAATAGAAACTATAATTCGAAAAATGTATCCTTTTGTGATTTTGTGTGTGGTATATATTTTTGTGTATGTAAATGCTTAAGCGGATGACTTATTTACTACTAATTAGTGCTAGATCTGATGTCAATCATTAAAAGTAACAATAGTTTCATTCTTAACAATGCTACTTCTTTTTCTCCTCTGCTTACTTTTAGCTACTTAGTGGCTGATCTTCATCTCTTTGGTTATTTTTTCCTGTGTTCTGCTAGGGATAGTCAACTTTAATTAAATTAACTCGAAGGTGGGAAATAAGAGGTGATGAAAGAGAAAAGAAGTGTTGTAGTTAACGCACTGACCATATGCTCCTGAACAGTTCATTAAAATGACTAAAATGCCCTCTGAATCAATGACATTTGGGTACCAAATATACTTCATCTCAGTTGATCTGTCGTATGTGTCCTGGCACATAGGTTTTCAGCAAATATGAGCGAATGAATGAATTATTGAAGTCATAGATACAGATCAAGAACTTTTATGATATGACCTTTATCTGTGGTCACAGTTTGAGTATGTCAGTATTATTTTTATAGTCACAGCTATAAGAGATAGGCAGGGCGGCGATTTGTGTTGTTATTTAGTAGCTAAGTTGTGTCTGACTCTTTGTGACCATGTGTACTGTAGCCTGCTAGGCTTCTCTATCCATGGGGTTTCCCAGACAAGAATACTGACATGGGTTGCCGTTTCCTTCTCCAGGGGATCTTCCTAACCCAGGGATCAAAGCTGTGTCTCCTGCATTGGCAGGTGGATTCTTGATGATTGTTATCTTACTTTTTTTCATCATTAACTTTATTTTTTTTTAATTTTTATAGAGGTACTGTTGATGTACAATGTTATGTTTCAGGTTATACACAATGAAAGTGAAAGTGGCTCAGTTGTGTCCAACTCTTTGAGACCCCATGGAATTCTCCAGGCCAGAATGCTAGAGTGGGTAACCTTTCCCTTCTCCAGGGGATCTTCCTAACCCAGGGACTGAACCGAGGTCTCCTGCATTGCAGGAGGATTCTTTACCAACTGAACTATCAGAGAAGCCCTAAATAATAATTCATAATTTTCAAAGGTTATACTCCATTTACTTATAAAATATTGGATATATTTCCTGTGCTAGACAAAATATCCTTATAGCTTATTTCATACATAGTAGTTTTACCTCTTAATCCCCTACCCTTATCTTGCCCCTCCATGTTTACCTCTCCCAACCGGTAACCACTAGTTCTCTATATCTGTGATACTTGTTTAACATTTTATTTATTAGTTTATTTTTTTAGGTTCCATATGTAAGTGATATTGTGTAGTATTTTTCTTTCTCTGTTTGATTTATTTTACTTAGCATAATATCCTCCAAGTCCATAGGGCTGAATTCCATTGTGTGTATAATATATATGTCATGTCTTTATCCGTTTATCTGTTGCTGGGCACTTAGTTTGCTTCCATATCCTGGCAACTATAAATAATGCTGCCTTAAACATTGCAGTGCATGTATCTTTCCAAATTAGTGTTTTCAGTTTTTTTGAACATATATCCAGGAGTGGAATTGCAGAGTCATATAGTAGTTCTACTCTTAGTTTTCTGAGAAACTACCATACTGTTCTCAGTGGATGCACCCATTTATATTACCACCAACAGTATACAAAGGTTATCTTTTCTCTACATCCTCACCAGCACTTTTTCCTTGTGGCTTTTTTGATGATCACCATTTTGACAGGAATGAGTAGTGCGGAATGAGGTGATATCTCATTGTGGTTTTGATTTGAATTTCTCTGAGGATTAATGATGTTGAGCATCTTTTAATGTATCTGTTGGTGAAATATATGCCTTCTTAGAAAAAAATGTTTATTCAAATCTTCTGCCTATTTTTTAATCATATATTTAAAAAAAATTTTATTGCAGTACAGTTGATTTACAATGTTGTGTTAGTTTCTGGGGGCTTCCTAGGTGGCTCAAGTGGTAAAGAATCCCCCTGCCAGTGCAGGATACACAAGAGACGATAGCTTCTGGTGTACAGCAAGGTGATTCAGTTTCACACACACACATATACATATTCTTTTTCGTATTCCTTTTCATTGTGGTTTATTACAGAATACTGAACATAGTTCCTTGTGCTATACAGGAGGAATTGTTGTTTGTCCATTCTATATTTAATAGTTTGCACGTGCTAATCCCAAATTCCCAATCAATCCCTCCTTACCTACCCTCTTGGCAACCACATATCCATTTTCTATGTTCTGAGTCTGTTTCTGTTTCATAAATAAGTTCATTTGCATCACACTTTAGATTTCACATATAAGTGATCAGTTCAGTTCAGTTCAGTCGCTCAGTTGTGTCTGACTCTTCGCGACCCCATGAATTGCAGCACGCCAGGGTTCCCTGTCTATCACCAACTCCCGCAGTTCACTCAGACTCATGTCCATCGAGTCAGTGATGCCATCCAGCCATCTCATCCTCTGTCGTTCCCTTCTCCTCCTGCCCCCAATCTCTCCCAGCATCAGAGTCTTTTCCAATGAGTCAACCCTTCGCATGAGGTGGCCAAAGTACGGGAGTTTCAGCTTTAGCATCATTCTTTAGTGATAACCATATGATATTTGTCTTTCTCACTTATTTCCCTTAGTATGATTCTTTTTGTTGTTCAGTCAGTCAGTCATGTCTGACTCTCTGCGACCCCATGGACTGCAGCATGCCAGGCTTCCCTGTCCTGCACCATCTCCCAAAACTTGCTGAAACTCATGTCCATTGAGTTGGTGATGCCATCCAATCAATTCCTCTGTCTTCCTGTTCTCCTCCTGCCTTTGATCTTTCCCAGAATCAGGGTCTTTTCCAACTAAGTCATTTCTTCCCATCAGGTGGCCAAAGTATTGGAGCTTCACCTTCATTCAGCATCAGTCCTTCCAGTCAATATTCAGCACTGATTTCCTTTAGGATTGACTGGTTTGATCACCTTGCTGTCCAAGGGACTCTCAACAGTCTTCTCCAACACCACAGTTTCTGCAAATGACATTATTTCATACTTTTTTATGGCTGAGTTGTGCTCTATTTTTATCCATTTGTCTGTCAATGGACAGATATGTTGCTTCTATATCTGGACTGTTGTAAATATTGCTGCTATGAACATTGAGGTACAGGTATCTTTTCAGATTATACTTTTGTTCAGATATATGCCCAGGAATGGGATTGCTGGATCAGATAACAGGTCTATTTTTAGTCTGTTGAGGAGATGGCACACTGTTTTCCACAGTAGCTATACCAGTTTACATTCCCACCAACAATGTAAGAGGATTCCTTTTCCCCCACACCTCTCCAGTGTTTGCTATTTGTAGACGTTTTAATGATGGGCCATTCTGACCAGAGTGAAGTGATATCTCACTGTGGACTTGATTGGAACTCCTCTAATAATTAATGATGTTGAGCATTTTTTTCATATGCCTATTGGCCATCTGTATGTTTTCCTTGGAGAAATGTCTGTTTAGATCTTCTGCCCATTTTTTGGCTGGGTTGTTTGTTGTTTTGTTATTGAGTTGCATGAGCCATTTGTATATTTTGGAAACTGAGCCCTTGTTGGTTGCATTGTTTGCAAACATATTCTCCCAGTCCATAGACTGTCTTTTCATTCTGCTTATGGTTTCCTTTGCTAGGCAAAAGCTTGTAAGTTTGGTTATTCCCTGTTTATTTATTTTTGCTTGTATTTCCATTGCCTGGGGAGGTTACTGGTGCTGGACTTTGTTTATTGAGAGGTTGGTTGGTTTGTTTGTTTTTGTATTACTGATTCACTTTCGTTACTAGCAATAGAACTTTCTATTTCTTCCCCAGTCAGCCCTAGGAGATTGCACTTTCTAGGAATTTGTCCATTTCTTCTAGGTTGTTCATTTCATTGGCATACAGTTGTTTATAGTAGTTCCTACAATCCTTTATGGGCTCTCCTGGTGGCTCAAATGGTAAAGAGTCTGCCTGCAGTGCAGGAGACCTGGGTTTGATCCCTGAGTCAGGCAGTCCTTTGGAGAAGGAAATGGCAACCCACCCCAGTATTCTTGCCTGGGAAATCCCAGGGACTGAGGAGCCTGGCAGGCTACAGTCCATGGGGTCACAAAGAGTCGGACACAACTGACTTCACTTTCTTCACGATCCTTTATATTCTGTGCTGTCAGTTGTAATTACTTGTTTTTTTCCTTGTTGAGTCTAGCTAAAGGTTTATCCATTTTGTTTATCTTTTCAAAGAACTAGCTTTTAATTTCATTGATCTTTATATTATTTTCTTTGTCTCTTTCATTTATTTCTGCTCTGATCTTTATAATTTCTTTACTTCTACTAACTTAGGTTTTTGTTTGTTCTTTTTTTAGTTGCTTTAGATGTAAGATTAGGTCTTTACTTGAGATTTTTCTTGTTTCTTGAGGTAAGGTCATATTAATAGAAACTTCCATCTTGAAACTACTTGTGTTGCATTCCTGGATTTCAGATCATTGTGCTTTCATTTGTCTCTAGGTATTTTTTGATTTTCTCTGATTTCTTCAGTGATCCATTGGTTGTTTACTTTTATATCACTTGGCCTTCATGTGTTTGTGTTTATTGTAGTTTTTTCTTGTAGTTTATTGCTAATCTCATAGCATTCTGATTAGAAAAGATGCTGGATATGACTTCAGTTTTCTTAAATGTTTAAGGCTGACCTTGTGGCCTAGCATCCTGGAATATGTCCCATCACTAATGAGAATCGTGTATATTTGGCTGCTTTTGAATGGAATGCTCTATAAATATCAATTAAGTCCATCTACTCTATATGTCATTTAAGGCCTATTTCCTTATGATTTTCTGTCTGGATGATCTGTTTGTTGATGAAAGCAGAGTGTTAAGTCCCCCACTATGATTGTGCTACTGTCAATTTCTCCCTTTATGGTTGTTAGTATTTGCCTTACACATTGAAGTGCCTCCTATATTGGATGCATACATATTTACAATTGTTATATCTCCTTTTGGTATTGGTCCCTTGATTATCGGAGAAGGCAATGGCAACCCACTCCAGTATTCTTGCCTGGAGAATCCCAGGGACGGGGGAGCCTGGTGGGCTGCTGTTTATGGGGTCAGACAGCGTCACACATGACTGAAGTGACTTAGCAGCAGCAGCAGCAGCTTGATCATTATGTAGCATCCTTCTTTGTCTCTTCTAACAGTTTTTGTTTTAAAGTCTATTTTGTCTGATATGAGTATTGCTACTCTAACTTTCCTTTGATTTTCTTTTACATGGAATACCTTCTTCCAATGCATCACTTTCAGCCTATATATATCCCTACATCTGAGATGGGTCTCTTGTAGACAGCATTTATAGGGGTCTTGTTTTAGTATCTACCCAGCCAGTCTATGTTTTTTTATTGGCACATTTAACCCATTTACATTTAAGGTAATTATTGATATGTGTATTTCTATATCAGTTTTCTTAATTGTTTTGGGTTTGTTTTTGTAGGTCTCTTTTCTTCCCTTCCTCTTTCATTTTCTTCTCTTCTGATGACCATCTTTGGTATTGTGTTTGGGTTACTTTTACTTTTCTGTGTGTATCTATTGTAGTTTGGAGGTTTGCTGTTCCCGTAAAGTTGTGATATAACAGTTCATCTATTTACATGATTTTTTGTCTGTTTGTTTTGTTTTGTAAATTGCTAGTCTCTTTCCCACCTAGAGAAGTTCCTTTTGTTGCATAGTTGATCGAGTGGTTCTCTTAGCTTTTGCTTGTCTGTGAACCTTTTGATTTCTCTATCACATCTGAATGAGAGCCTTCTGGGTACAGTATTCTTGGTTGTCGGTTCTTCCCTTTCATCCCTTTAAATATTTTGTGCCATTCCTTTCTGTCTTGCAGAGTTTTTCCTGAGAAATCAGCTGATAACTTTATGAGAGTCCCCTTGTATGTTATGTGTAGTTTTTCCCTTGTCGCCTTTAAGATTTTATCTTTGTCTTTAATTTTTGTCAGTTTGATTACTCTGTGTCTCAGTGTGTTTCTCCTTGGGTTTGTCGTGCCTCTGACTCTCATCTATATCTTTGTTAACCATTTCTTACATCTTCTAAATCTTTGCCTCCATTTTCCCCCAACATCCTGTATCATCTTCACTAGCATTATTCTGAATTCTTTTTCTGGAAGCTTGCCTATCTCCACTTCATTTAGTTGTTTTTCTGGGATTTCATCTTTTTCTTTTCTCTGGAACATAATCTTCTGCCTTTTCATTTGGTTTAACTTTCTGTGATTGTAGTTTTCTTTCTGGATGCTGCAGGATTTCAGTTCTTTATGCTTCTGTCTGCCCTCTGGTTGACAAGCAATCTAAGAGTCTTGTGCAAGCTTATTGATGGGAGGAACTGGTGGTTAGTAGGACAGTATCTTTCTCTGGTGGGCAGGACTGTGCTAAGTAAAACTTTAATCTGCTGGTGGGTGGGCCTGCACTCCTTTTCTGTCAGTTGTTTGGACTGAGGCAACCCAGCCCTGGAGCCAGAGGCTCTAGGGTGGAGCAAATGGTGGCCTCTAGGAGGCCACTTACACCAATGGGTACTTCTTAGAACTTCTGCCACCAGTTACCTTGTACCCACAGTAAGCCACAGCCACCCCCACACCTCTGCAGAAGACCCTCCAACACTAGCAGATAGATCTGGTTCTGTCTCATTTGTTCACTGCTCCTTTTCCCTGGACTCTGATGTGCATAGGACTTTATGTGTGCACTCCAAGAGCAGAGTCTCTGTTTCCCCTAGTCCTGTGGAAGCCCTGCAGTCAAATCCACATTGGCCTTCACGGTCAGATTTCCTGAGCAGTCCTAGTCCCTTTGCCTAACCCCCAGGTTGGGAAGCCTGAGGTGGGACTCAGAACCTTGGCAACAGTGGGAAAATTTTCTATGGTATAATTGTTCTCCAATTTGTGGGTCACCACTACACTAGTATGGAATTTGATTTTATTGTAATTGTGCCCCTCCTACCATCTCATTGTGGCTTCTCCTTTGTTTTTATACATAGGGTAGGTTCTAGCATCTTCCTTTTGATGGTTGTTCAGCATTTAGTTGTGATTTTGGTTCTTTTGCAGAAGGAGGTGAGTACACGTTCTTCTACTTCACCATCCTGAAACTATCTCCTGCTTTTTTAAAATTTTTATGATCTAGTAGATTGATTATATTTCCTGAACTTGGAATAGTGGCCTTTTGTAGGAGATGTCCTATGTGTCCCAGCAGTAAACTTCTCTTTCTTTACCTGAGCTTTATGTTTTAGGGATTCCCTCTGTGAGAACTGCATGGGTTCTTCTGTGGTGGTGGGCTGATTCTGTGGGCAGTATGGCAGGCTTGTTAGTCACTGATCCTGTTGGTTGCCAGACCCTGCTTTGTGTGGGGGCTGCTGCCTGCTGGTTGGTAGGACCAGCTCAGGAGGCAGCTGCTGCAGAATCCTGGGTAGCCCTGAGTCTAGTGCTGGCACACTGGTGGGTGGTGTGCAGATCTAGGGATCTGGCTACAGGACCCAAGGGGTCCCAGAGCTGGTGTCAGATTGCTAGTGGATGGAGTCAGTTCCTGATACAGCTGGGAGTAGGGTCTGGAACATCCCAAAGCTTGTATTGTTAGCCTGCTAATAGGTGGGGCAGAGCCTAGCTAATTAGGCCATGTATGTAGGCTTGTGATTGTTATCTGCTCCCTGGTGGATGAGGCTGCTCTAGAGGTTAGAGAAGGTTCCTTAGAGAGCAAGGCCAGAACCCAGGTGATTCTTAGACTGGTGCCTGCCCAGTAATTGATGGAGCTGGATTCTTGGTTCTCTGATTGGAAGGGCCATATTCCAGAAGCAACTGTGGGTTTAAAATGTCATCAGGTCACCTAATCTGCTGGTGGGTGGGGCTCTGTCCCCATCCAGTTAGTTGCTTAGCCTGAAATGTCCAAGTGCTGATGCCTACAGTGTTCTGGGCCAGAGCAGGGCTGGGTCCTGGGTCTGCAATGGTGCTTGCCAGTACCATTGTCCATGTGGTAGAATGAACTCCTCAAAATATGTTCTTGGGGTGAGCTGCAGTTGCCTTCTGCTTCCCTGGAAGACTCTGCAAGATTAGCAGGTAGGTCTGACCCAGGTGCCTATCAAATTAATACTTCTTTCCTCAGTCCCACTGCATGTGAGATTTTGTGTGTGCTCTTTAAGGGTGAAGTCTCTATTTCCCCCAGCCCTTTGGTAATTCAGAAAGAAAGACCCCACTGACCTTCAAAGTCAGATACTCAGGGGGCTCATCTTCCCAGCACGCAGACTGGGGAGTCTGATGTGAGACTTAGACCTCTCACTCCTTGGAAAGAACCTCTGCATTTCTAATTATTCTCCCATTTGTGGATCACCCACCTGGAGCGTGGGACAAGACTATATTACAGCTCCATCCCGCCTAGCTGTCTTGTTATTCCTTCTGTTAACTTTCAGTTGTAGAAGATTTTTTTCTGGTAGATTTTGGTCTTTTTCATTGATGATTATTCTGTAAATAGTTGTGATTTTAATGTGCCTGTAGTAGGAAGTGAGCTCAGAATCTTTCTACTTTGCCATCTTGCCCAATCTTGGTCTTCATTACTTCAGAGATAAGCAAACTAATGTATGTTAGTCCAGTCTCCAGTTCTCATAGCTAGTGAGTTACAAAGCTATGGCTGTCTCCCTCTATAACAGGCACCTTGAGGAAAGACATATTTTCTACCCTCAAATGGCTTGTAATCTAATTTGGGAGGTACTCTACATCTGCAAAAGACACTAAATCTTAGCCATAGAGTGTCCCTAAAATATCTCTCAAATGATTTCTGTTTCCGCTGCCTTATTTTAGCCATCATTTCCAACTTGAGCTATTAGAATAGCCTTTTAATTTTGCCACTAACCATTAGACTTCTCCCTTTCATCTTCTAAAGTACACTGAAGGGATTATTTTCATTGTCTTCTCAATTACAAACTTCAGGTTTCTGGTATCTAGTAGTAGAACACCAGAATGTATCTTTACATGCATTTTGGACCCTTTCCAGTTTATTTCTTTAAGCTATTTCTCGTTTATCCTATTATGTACAGCTCCCCCATACTCTGTCATTCACCATGACCCAGATTAAGCCATGCCATCCAACTTGTGGTACCCTGTTACCCATTACTCTCAGAGTAGAATCTGGCTCATTTTTAAAAAATGTTGTTCATTGAGTTTTGAAATCTTCTCTAGAAAATTTAGGCATGGGATCTTTATTGTCTTCAATTAATTAAAATTCTATATATGATAATAATAAAAAAATAATAAGATGTTCCTTGAGTGTTTAATATGTGTCATTAAAATAAGGGTTTTATAGCATTATTCCATTTAATTGTCACAATAACCAATATTGGTATTATCCCCATTTTTCAGATGAAGAAAATTGATATTATTCTCATTTTTCACATAGATAGAAAGGGCTTTTAATTCCTGCACTAGGCACCCCACTCCAGTACTCTTGCCTGGAAAATCCCATGGACGGAGGAGCCTGGTAGGCTGCAGTCCACGGGGTCTCGAAGAGTCAGACACGACTGAGCGACTTCTCTTTCATTTTTCACTTTCATGCACTGGAGAAGGAAATGGCAACCCATTCCAGTGTTCTTGCCTGGAGAATCCCAGGGACGGAGGAGCCTGGTGGGCTGCCATCTGTGGGGTTGCACAGAGTCGGACAAGACTGAAGCGACTTAGCAGCAGCAGCAGCAGCAGGCTATCTCTCAAGGGAGAAACTATGTCTTGTTCACATTTGTATTTCTAGTGGCCGGCCTATGGTTTGTGTTTAACTTATTGAGCTTAGGCTTCTTTATCTTTAAGATGGATAATAATATATTATCTATTTCACAAAATTGTTTAGAGCTAAAGTAAAGAAACCAAAACTTGTAGGTCAAAATCTGGCCTGCCACCCATTTTTCTAAGTAAGGTTTTATAGGAACACATCCATGCTCATTCATTTATGTGTTGTCTATGGCTGCTTTTGTACTCCATTGAAAAAAGCAAGTAGTTGTGGCAGTGAACTTATAGCCAACAAAGCCTTAAGATATTTGCTATCTAACCCTTTCCAGACAAAATTTTCTGACCCTTGGTTTAGGGGCTTGCGTGATATATTGTCAGATTGTTTAATTGCTTGGAGACCACTATCAGTGTTTCTTTTTATAAACTATGAAAAAGAAATCTGGGGCTTCCTTGGTGGCTAAGCAAAGAATCTGTCTTCCAGTGCAGGTGACACGGGTTCCATCCCTGGCCCAGAAAGATGCCACATGTCACAGATCAACTAAGCCTAGCTCCACAACTACTGAGCTCATGTGCTGCAGCTATTGAAGCCCGTTTCTGGAGCCTCCACTCTATAACAAGAGAAGTGACTGCAATGAGAAGCCCATGTACTTCAACTAGAGAATGGCCCCTGCTCACTACAACCAGAGAAAAAGCCCAGCAATAAAGTCCCAGAACAGCCAAATAAATAAAATTATTTTTTTAAAAAATCCAAAATTATAAAATTATTTTAAAAAGAAAAGAAAAAAAAACTTGATTTTTATGGTTGTTTAAACATAAGCTGGGATAAAACTGATTAACATCACTTTACATTGATGTAGCTCTGTCCATATGCATTATTCAAATGGACATTATTATTAAGTGTTTTCTAACCAAATTAATAGTAAAGGCAAAAATTTAGGTGGATTCATGTACTTAGTAGGAAAAATATAACCCAAAATTAAAAGGTGTGATCATAGAGCTGCTGCTTCTTCAGTGGATAGATAGACAAATGCCCTTGCTCTTTCTGTTCTGCAGCAGACCAGAGACAGGGCAGAAGTGTTCAAATATGCTTGTGATAAAGTCTGAATGCAAAGAGGAGAGAATTAAACAGAGCACAGGATGATGGACTGACTCAGCATGCAGCTTTCACATCTGTAGCTTGTCATCTGCACAAGAATGACCCTTCTAACCCTTGTCTCCTGCAGTTAGCAGGTGGCTTTATAATAATTCTACTCCCAGTAGTACAGCCTTAGACGGTTAGACTCATCAAAGCCCCCCACCAGAGGCCTACCACCTTAGTTAAGATTTCAGTCGGCTTCCAGGTGCAAGAAATGACCTTACCTTTCAGAGCTACCCTGCTGCCTCCTGTTACTTTTCTGGGAAGAGCCTGTCTATCAGAGGAGAATCCAGTAGGCAGTAACTCAGGCATTCTTACAGGAAATGTACAATTGGTAGCACTTCATGTAAGTGGTTTAGCATAATTGACTTTCATTCTCCATGAAAGTGACATGTTAAGAAATTAAGAACAGGGTTATCGTTACCATCTTTCTAAATAATATCATATATGAAACGAGTTGCCAGTCCAGGTTCAATGCATGATACTGGATGCTTGGGGCTGGTGCACTGAGACGACCCAGAGGGATGGTACGGGGAGGGAGGAGGGAGGGGTGTTCAGGATGGGGAACACGTGTATACCTGTGGCAAACTCATATTGATGTATGGCAAAACCAATACAATATTGTAAAGTAATTAACATCCAATTAAAATAAATCAATTTATTTTTAAAAAAAGAAATTAAGAACACGTTTTAGCCATTAATCTAGTCTGTTGTGATACACTGAATTATTAAAATGGAATTTCGTTTTTTAATTTAAAAACATTTTATCATTCAAAGCTTTTACTTTCCCAAACCAAGTATTCTCTGAATGAAGGAAGTTTATCGTTTAACTGTAGAAATGAAATGCTTGCTGTTGGCATTTTACTCCACTCACTTGATGAAACCAGATATTTTTAAACTGTGTAGGGCCTTGAGATTACTTCCAGATATTGTTCAAGTGAATATGATGAGCTTTACAATCTGTTTTTGTTTGCTTGGTTTTCATTGTGGCAGTACCCAAATCAGTTCCCAGAGGATTTTTTTTTTTAAGGAGATCTTTTCTCTCAGTTTTTTGTACTCTTCCAGTGAATTATAACATTTTGTCTTTGGATGAATAAAGAGCACTGGCAAATTCTTATATGGCGACATAAAAAGAGATTTCTGGTGGCTTCCATGATGGCTCAGTAGTAGATAATCCACCCTGCCAATGCAGGAGACACTGGTTTGATCCCTGATTTGTGAAAATCACACATGTGTCAGAACAGCTAAGCCTGTTTGCCACAACTATTGAGCCTGTGCTTTAGAGCCCAGGAGTGGCAACTACTGAGCCCATGTGCCGAAACTACTGAAGCAGTAGAGCCATCCTTCATAAAAAGAGAAGCCGCTGCAGTGAAAAGCCTGTGCATTGCAACTAGAGAGTAGCCCCGCTTGCCCCAGCTAGAGAAAAGCCTGCCAAGCAATTAAGAGGCCGCACAGCCAAAACTCATTTTTTTTTTTTAAAAGAGATTTCTTATATCAGTTTGATATTTTACTTTCAAGCATGATAGATATACTTTCTTTTCTCTGAAATTTTTTTCTCACCCTTTAGATTGAATTTACCTGTTGTGCTAAAACAAAATATTATATCATTTGAATAATAAGTAATTTTGCATTCATGCCTGAAAGAACTTTGACGAATTACAACTCCTTTTGTTAGTATTTGGACTTTGCTTTATACTATGTCAGATGTGACATATACAGTTCCCTTTAAGCTTTAAAATCCATATAACATAGAATTAGCCATTTAAAACGTGAATTATGTCTTAAATAGTGACAAGAAATCTTATATTTCTGTTTATCCTTGTCTATAATGAAGATATAACATGAAATATTTATAGCCTAAAAAGTAAATTTGTTTACATACCCATCTACATTTACTAGAAAGAACTAATATTTTGAACATTACATGTTTATACAGTTGTGGGTCTCAGTGTTACTCCCTCAAGTAATAATACATTTTGAGTTTATTGTTCTATAGGAAGTTTAAAAAGTACAACCAGTTTCTTCAGTGAAGAGCATAATGTCTAGAATTTGTATTTGTCCAGTAAAATGCAATTGATCATGAATTATTTTAGGTAACTCTTAACAATGATAATACCTTTTTGAGGTTTATTCATGAATGTTATTGATCTTTCTTTTTAATTTTTTATTGTTGCTCAGTCGCTCAGTCATGTCTGACTTTTTATGACCCCATGGACTACAGCATGCCAAGCTTCCCTGTCCTTCACTATCTCCCAGAGTTTGCTCAAATGTATGTCCATTGAGTTGATGATGCCATCCAACCATCTCATCCTCTGTCACCCTCTTCTCCTGCCCTCAAGCTTTCCCAGCATCGAGGTCTTTTTCAGTGAATCGGCTCTTGGCATCAGGTGGCCAAACTATTGGATCTTCAGCTTTAGCATCAGTTCTTCCAGTGAAAGTTCAGGGTTGATTTCCTTTAGGATTGACTGGTTTGATCTCCTTGCTGTCCAAGGTACTCTCAAGAATCTTCCTCAGCACTACAGTCCAAAGGCATGAATTCTTCGGTGCTCAGCCTTCTTTCTGGTCCAACTGTCACATCTGCACATGACTACTGGAAAAACCACAGCTTTGGCTATATGGACCTTTGTCGACAAAGTGATGTCTCTGTTTTTTAATATGCTGTCTAGGTTTGTCATAGCTTTTCTTCCAATGAGCAAGCATCTTTTTAATTTCATGGCTGCAGTCACAGTCCACAGTGATTTTGGAGCCCAAGAAAACAAAGTCTGTCACTATTTTCCCCATCTACTTGCCATGAAGTGATGGGAACAGATTCTATGATCTTGGTTTTTTGGATGTTAAGTTAAGCCAGCTTTTTCACTCTCCTCGTTCATCTTTATCAAGAGACTCTTTAGTTCTCCACTTTCTGTCATAAAAGTTGTATCATCTGCATATCTGAGGTTATTGATATTTCTCCCAGCAATCTTAATTCCAGCTTGAGCTTCATCCAGCCCAGCATTTCTCATGATATTCTCTGCATACAAGTTAAATAAGCAGGGTGACAATATATTTTTAATTGAAGTGTAATTGCTTTACAGTGTTGTACAACAACATGAAATAGCTTTAAGTGTACACATATCCTCTCCCTCTTGAGCTTCCCCACCACCATCTCACCCCTTTAGGTCATCACAGAGCACCATGCTGAGCTCCCTGCGTTCTATAGCAACTTCCCACTAGCCATCTGTGTTACACATGGGAGTATATATATTTCAGTGCTTCTCTCTCAATTCATCCAACCCTCTCCTTCCCCAGCTGTGTCCACAAGTCCATTCTCTACTTCTGTGTCTCTGTTCTTGCCCATGGTATTCTGACCATTTTTTGATTGAGTTGTTTTTCTGATATTGCATTGCATAAACTTGCTTGTATAGTTTGGAGACTGATCTTTTGTCAGTTGTTTCATTTGCAATTATTTTCTCCCATTCTGAGGATTGTCTTTTCATTTGTTTATAGTTTTCTTTGCTTTGCCAAAGCTTTTAAGTTTAATTAGGTCCTGCTAGTTTATTTTGTTTTTGTTTCCATTACTCTAGGAGGTGGGTCAAAAGGGTATTGCTGTGAATTGTGTCAAAGAGTGTCCTGCCTATATTTTCCTCTTAAGAGTTTTGTAGTTTCTGGCCTTATATGTAAGTCTTTAATCCATTTTGGGTTTACTTTTGTGTATGATGTTAGAAGGTGTTCTAGTTTCATTCTTTTACATGTAACTGTCCCATTTTCCGAGCACCATTTATGGAAGAGGCTGTCTTTTCTCCATTGTATATTCTTGTATCATTTGTCAAAGCTGCCCATAGGTACGTGGGTTTACCATATGCCCTTGATGACTAGCTTTGTAGTATAGTCTGAATTCAGGAAGGTTGATTTCTCTAGCTCTATTTTTCTTTCTCAGGGTTGCTTTGGTTGTTCAGGATCTTTTGTGTTTCCATATAAATAGTGAAATTTTTTGTTCTAGTTCTGTGAAAAAATGCCATTAGTAATTTGATGGGGATTCCATTGAATCTGTAGATTGCTTTGGGTAGTGTAGTCATTTTCACATATTGATACTTCTAATCCAAGAACATCTTTCTTTATTCAACTATATGATGCTTATTTATTCTCATTCCCATTATCGATGAGAAATGAAACTCAAGTCTTTTTGTTAACAGTGCTGCTAATAGTTTTGCTATGAAGAAGTGAAGAGAAGTCGTGTCTGACTCTTTGTGGCCCCATGGACTGTAGCCCAGCAGGCTTCTCAGTCCATGGGATTTTCCAGGCATGAATACTGGAGTGGATTGCCACTTCCTTCTCCAGGTTATCTTCCCGGCCCAGGGATCAAACCTAGGTCTCCTGCATTGTAGGCAGACACTTTACCATCCAAGCTACCAGGGAAGCCCAAAGGAACTGGGCTTGTCCAGGATTGAATAATAATGCATGACCTCAAAATTGTTCGTTCCCTTCCCTTCCCTTTATTCTCTTAAATGTTTCTGAAGATTCAAAAAAACTTTTGTAGAAGATTGTGTGTATGTATACACACATATACACATAAACATATCACTGACTAGGAACTAAAACAGAAAGATTAAAAACACTAAAATATACCCAAGTATACATTCCATTGCCTTCAGAGCAATGACATCATCACATGTCAATCAGCCTCTGGAAAATTCCACTGTATTTTTATGAGAAGATGAGAGTGAAAAGACAACTAACCTCTTAGTTCTATTACAAAATAATATTTACTTCCCAGGCTTCCTGGGAACATCTTAGGCTCCCTCAAGGAGTCTTTCAATCACACTTTGAGAGCTGTTGTCATAAATAATTGAAAGATAATCAGATCTGCAATTGTAATATACTTGCATATATTCAGATTTCCAAAGTTCATCTTAATAATGTAGTTTACTAAATTTTAGCCAGTAAGAAATAGTATTACATGTGTGTATATTAACAAGCTATTTTTTTCCTTGGCTGCAGTTATGGAAATTCTTGAAGCCCAATACTCCACTGGAATCCCGGATTTCTAAACAATGGTGTGAAATTGGTTTCCAAGGTGATGATCCTAAAACAGATTTCCGAGGAATGGGACTTTTGGGACTGTACAATTTGCAGTAAGTAAAATGGAGAATGGTTGAGTTTTAAAGTGATGTCTGACCTCCTAATATTGAAATATCAAAGTTGAGTTATTAGTCCTAGCAGCCACTTCCCAGAAGACTCTAAGTAAACATTCAAGTCCTCTGACTTCAACTCAGATTCATAAAATTCAAAAAACTACTACCATCTTCCTTTTATGTGGCAAACTTCATGCATTCTTTTAAACAAGTCTCAAATTTATTTTAATTATTTTATTATGAAAAATTTCAGTTGTATACAAAAACAGAGGGAAGATTATAAAGAATCCCCTTTATACCGATCATCCAGATTTAGTAATTATTGACATTTTGAAATACTTGAGGCACTTTTTTTTGGTAGAATTATGTTAATGAAAATCTTATACTGTTTGTAGTTTCAGTCTCATGTGTCAATATGTAGCTTTAGAAGACATGAGTATTACCTTACATTAACCCCAATGTAATTATTATACCTAACAAAATTAACAATGATTCCTTGGTATTATCTATATCCTGACCATATTCAAATTTCCTAGTTCTTTCAAAAATGTCTTTTATAGCTGGTTTGTCATAATCCAGTTTCATGTAAGATCTATACATTGCACTTAATGATTATCTCTCTGGTCTTTTTAAATTCAAGCAATTTCTCCCCCTCTGTCCTCTCCTTTTGCACCCCCAATCATGTCAGTAAACTCATGTAAGAATCTAGGTCAACTTTAGGGTACTATAAAATGTCCTACAGTCTATATTTGTCTGTTTGCATTTGTACCCATCCCAGTATTTCTTGAAAATAAGAGAGATTCGGAAACATTTGAATAGGTTCATGTTGAGAGTGTACCATCCCCACTCTCAGTTTTATGCTGAGATGAATCAGAGGAATCACAGCCTGATGGCTCTTTGCCATCTAGCCATTTAACCATTTCCTCCAGTGATCTTCACTGAGCCAATTAATAGCACATAGAGTGCTTCTCTAATGTTCTTATTCTTCCCACAGTTTTTGGCTGGAATTCTGTAAAGACAGTTTTCTTTTATTAAATATGGTTGTTTGGTTTCTCTAAAATACAGGCAGGATAGCTGCTCAAGTAAATAAGTTACCAGTTTTCCGAGGGAGGAGTTGGTACCCTAGTTCCCTTGTTAGTGATCAAACTTTTTTTTTTTTTTTTTGGCTTTATCTCTGTATTTTTAAATTATCATTTTAATTCCTGGTTTTTGTGTGTTTATGTGATTTAATAATTGTCCTCATTATTTTTTTCATGCTTAAATTAGGTCATTTGTAGCCATTCATTTTCAAGAAAAAAAGGAGTCCTTGTAGGTTGTTCTTAGGAAGGGTAGTGATATGTTTTTAAAAGAAAAAAAAATGACATTTTTAATAGCACCCATTTTCCCCCTAGATCTTTGCTTTTATTTTAAATTTAGGAAGTTTAATAATCATCCATGCCTTTTTTTAAGATGGTAAATATTTTATACAATTTTAAAGGTCACATTCAATTTACAGTTATTAGAAAATTTTGCTTCCATTCCCCATGTTTTAAAATACATCCTTATAGCTCATCTTACACCCAACAGTTTGTATCTCTTACTCCTTTACTCCAATTTTGTCCCTCCTCCCTCTCTTCACTGGTAACCACTAGTTTGTTCTTTATCTGAATAGTCACCCATTCTCTTATGAAGTGTTTTGAATGTTACATTATTATGTAATGTGTGAATGAATAGAAAAGTAAAGGTGGGGTTGCAAATAAGTATGTAAAAGATAAGCTTTTGATAGGTACAGCTGGGACAGTTGACTTTCTTTTTGAAAAATAAATATCTACCTTACCTCAGTTTACAAGTTGAATGTCAAAAATAGCTATTTACAACTTTTAGGAGAAAATCTTTGAAATATGTGAGTAAAGAGGGATCTCTTAAAGACAAAAACCAAAAAAGCACAAGCTATAAAAGAGAAATCATTGGATCTCAGACATTAAAAGTGACAGTGTCTGTAAGATAAGCCACCATAGATAAAATGAAAACCAAGACTGACTTTGATATAAATGATAAAGGATCCATCTCCAGTATATTAGGCTCTGAGGGTTTATTTATCTTATTTATTTGAATGCATTTTTAGATATTCTGGACCAAGAAATAGTAACAGATAGGCTGTAAAAGAAGAAACCTAGATGACCAACAAAAGTATGAAGAGACTCAGTTTCATTAATAATCATGGATATGTTTATGAAATTTGCTATCTCTGAACTTTTTGAAAGAAAATTTAAGAGCTTGTTTTATCCTTTAGATATATTCAGGAAGTTATATACGCATCAAATCAAATAATATATGCTATACTTCATTATATTTTATAATTATCTTTATGAAGTACCTTTTATGATATATTTTTGAGTGTATGTAAGCTTTTTGTATTTGTTAGGAAATTCATTGCCCCTTTTCCCCAAAAACAGAATTTTAACATCTCTATGCTCTGTAAGATATTTTCATCCAAAATTTACCTCAAGAATATTCTCCAAGAAAATATACCTCGTCTAGTCTCATCCTTTCTCTGCTGTTTGGCTGTCAGAACTTCTCACCACGTTGCCTTCATCCAGGCCTTTTCTGCCTTCTGAGGGGCCTCATCCTGTCTTCCTATTAAGAATCTGTAACCCTCTTCTGTAAAGCAATTATCTTTCAATTAAAAAATAAATAAAATTAAAAGCAAACAAACAGAAGAATCTATAACCCTCATTAAGAATATCTTTGGCTCTCTGGGGAATGGTAAAGTTCATAATTAAATTTTCAAACCTACTGGAATCATTCCTAAAACTTGGTGTGTTTTACAACTACCCTATTAGATTCTCACTGTATTTGGAAAATTCTGTTATGTAAAGCTGTTCATTCTCTGGAGGAGCTGAAACAAGTGATATCACTTATGTTGGTATCCATCTCTGAATCCAAAATGGCCTCAAATTGGATTGAAATGAATGTATTCAAAAGGTCTGGAGTTACGGTTTTCTTTTCCCTCCAACTGCAGGTATTTTGCAGAAAGAGACGCTGCAGCAGCTCAGCAGGTCCTCTCTGATTCTCTTCATCCCAAATGCAGGTAATCATTACAAGTGAAAGGTGAATTAGGTGTTGTAGATTAGGTAGAATTAACTTCTGGCTCTATTGATGAAATTCTCAAGAGAGTCAACCCACCAGAAGTGAGGCTTAAAGCTCTTTCAAACAAGCACTTTTGACAAATGCTGAACAGGAAGGTTAAAATGTCAGACTTGCTACAGGTTTTAGGATGTAAAGTGGCACTTTTCAAGTCAAAGATGTATTTGCCTGAAGGGATTAGTAGTAACTCTGGTGTCTGGGAAGACTGAGGAGATGGGCAAAGAAGGAGAAAGTAGAGTATGAAAGAGGTGAAACACAAGGGACCACAGAGGGGGAATGGAGGGAAGAATGGAAGTCTTGAAGTCAGAGACCAAGTGAAAAAGTCTGAAATTGCTGAGGCTCTTTTATTTTCTTAATGAAATTCTAGATTGTAAATTATTTGTGTTTTCATTTAACTTTCTAAATTTTTTTTAACTGATTGCATTAAGGGATATCACTAAAGAGGAAATAAGGTATTTTTCTTTGCTTTTGCTTTTTCTCACTTTTATTTTAGGCTAAGTATGGGTAATAATTTTTCAAGAAATATAAATTCATGAAAAATTTCTAAAAGCAAACATTTCCTGACATTTTATATAATATAGTTTGTTACATTTGGCCTGTGTTTTGGTAAAGGAAAAATCAGATTAGACTGGCCTGATAGAAAATGTCAGAGTCTTTCTACAGCTGTGTCTATTGGAAAAATGTTTTGAAATGTCACCTAAAGGCTGAACACATTACCACACATCTCTGATCCCATCTACTCCAAGAGATGGACAGTTTATTTGGGAATTTTGTTGCACAAAGCATATTAACTCTTCTATTAATGTATTTCTAATTGTATTATTATGAAGAGTATATATATGCTTTAGTCACTTTTATTATAAGAGTTCTATTATGTATTCATATTTTTGTATCACTTTTTGCTCCTCAGCATGAACAGAGTCCTTGTTACTGTTCATGGTTAATAAGTCCCAAATTTTATCATACCACTCTCAGAATCTGTGAGAGGTATAGATTGACTTTGGGGCTCCTCTCTTATATTATACTGACTGTAGCTTCAGTGGCTAAGATTCATTAAATTATGCTATACTTCCCAAACTTATAATTATAATCTTTTATAAGGTTAAGTTTTCTTTTTCTTTACCGTTTATTTACTTTGAGAAAAACACTAAGATCCCTTAACTCTTTCTTCATACATTGCATGGCTAACATCAAGCTATTTTAATTTTTAAACTACATTGAATTACGTGTTTCTGTTAATGTGGAGATTCTGAACTCTCTATAATTAAAATTGGCTAAGGAGTCTGTGTACAGTGCTATTCTGTGGGGAAGCATTAGGTAGAAGACTTGAATCCTTCATGGTCCTTGGGAAGTGGCAATATGCTTAAAATATTTGTTAATAAACTATTGGAGAGGGATTAATTTTGTCTATGAACCATTCTGAAAGAAAAGCTTTATAATTTTATATCCTGTGTTGGCCATCAGAGAGGAAGTATTCAGGTTTTGTGTGTATATAATTATTTAAGAAGAGACTAGAATGTGTGGGGTGGAGGGGCATGCAAATCCTTTGTCCCTCAAGCTACAAATAAAATTGACTAGATGAAGTTCAACTATTAACCACTTCAAATTGGTGGTAAATGTCATTGAATACAAATCAGAATGTCTTGAAATCACCACTGTCCTTCACCAGTGTCTGAAAGAAATATTTATTAACCCATTGTGATATCACCCTATATTCTTTCAGACCCTGAATATTTCAGGTGCTGAACAGGGAGAAGCCAGTAAAGGGGAAGCCAGTAAATACTAAGGAAGGTTTTTTCCTGTCTACCCTTCAGCAAGCGTTATACATTGTTGCTCTTGTGAAGATCTATCCTGAAGTAACTTGAGGGATAAAAGTAGATTTGAGTTTAAGAGGAGAATTTTGACAGTCTGTTTTTGTGCTTGTTTGTGGTATGTGTTTCCTGAAGAGAGGAATTCCTTCTGTTTGGGCTGGGATATCCTATAGAGTATCATCACTTATAAGTATTTAAATGAATGGAGGTCATTTGGCCTTTTCTTATATTTCCAATGCAGATAGATTTAATTTAACAAAATACAGAGACACTATGTATTTATAAAGCTTTGTTTGAAAAGAGCTGCTTATAAATTTGTTTATACAAAATTTCTTAAATTTCACACCTAACTCTTTTTAGTTTGGCTATGAGTTGTTTAAGGTAAACATCTCCTGATGCCTCTTTGGCTGATAATTGGCAGTTACACTTTAAAAAGAAGTGGTTTATTTTAATATGAGTTAAAGACAGTTACTTTGAATTAGAGCCAGTCATTTACAAAGTAGAAAGAAGTACTCAGAGTAAAACACCAATTTTGCATCATGTTTTGTGGGCTTGTCGTGTGTATAACATGTGTGTCTTTTGATGTAGTGTTTGCATTGTTTTATGAAGAACTCTTTCTCTTACTTAGATGGAAGCTAAATGTTCGTAATAATTCTAACTTTAAAACTGTATTTAGTTCCAAGACGAACGACAGTTTTTAGTGTAGAGCACTGAATGACAGTCACATTGGCCACAAAGAAGAGTGCAAGGTGGCTCCTGCCCACAAGATGTTGGCAGTATGGAAGTGGGCGAGAAGGGGCATAAGAAAGTACACAGAATAATAGAATGCAAGTTAGTATTTTCAGAATGCCTTTATTATAGTACCATTTCTTCAAATAGTCTTATTCGGAAGCTCTAATTATAAAAAAATGTGTTAAAATGTGTCTGCTATGGGTTAGTTATCTCGGCTTAGCCAGAGGAAATGCTATAGCACTTGTTGGAACAGAATTTTTAAAATTTATGTGTCTCTCCTTCCCTTCTCCCCTCCCTCCCTCCTTTTATTCTTTCCTTCTTTTTTTCACTATCAGTAAATGTTTATTGGAATCTGCTGTGTATAAGACATCACAAATAAGGTTAAATAATATAATTACCTACCATGAGGGAAAACCAGATGAAGTGCAGTGTGGGGAAGTATGAGAGGGTGAGTTAGCATCTTGCTAGAGGAGAGAGCGATACCAGGCAAGGTTTCATGGAGGAAGTATTGTTTGATAATTAATAGATGATATAAAAGAGTATGTTTGACTTTTAGGTCTGTCTCTCACTACTGTACTATAGTGAATAGGGATAAGTACCATAGCTTTAAATAATTCCATTCCTGAGCTCTGTACAAATTGCATTGTAGCTTTTTAGTTAATAACATTTAAATTGATTAGTGTTTGATAATTGAGTTATAGACATCCCCACATCTAGTCAACAGTTTTTTAAAAAAAATTAAAAGAAAACAGGTGCTAATTCGAGATCAAATCTTACATATTTATTTATTTGTTCACTCATTTATTCAGCAAATTCAGCAAAGCAGAATGGGAGAAGAAAAGGATGGATAAAGCAATTGGGTGAGTGTGGGACTCCTTGTATAACGGGTTGTCAGTCTGAGCCAGAACCAGAACAAATGTCCTAAGAGCACTGCAAAGAATGACAAGGATGAAAATCCACTTGTCCTGATGGAAATAAATAATCCAGTTTTGAAAAGGACCTGTTTATGTTTTTCTGGATTTACTTATATGATTGTATGGTACTACTTTGCCTGTGTTCTAGTCTTAAAGTTTAGAAAGTTATAACTGTATGGAAATGATTTTCAAAAATCATAATTTGGAATAGTATTTGCTAGTTTGCTTTTAAGGATTTCTGTCAAGTATCTGGCTATTAGTTAAAATTTTACTTTAGAACATTTTTTATAATGCCTCATGTCATCCAAAAATATTTCTGAACAGAGAACTTCTTTTTTATGTGCTGGATTTATAGTACCAGAGAAGACTTAAGAACTCCATTTGACTTAATTTTGAATAGACATGTGGAAAATGAACTAGAAAATATACCCTGAGTATTAAGATACTAATTTTCCCTCATTTTAAAAGTAATATTTGATTTATTATAGAAAATTTCAAAAATATAGAGAAGTAAACAGAAACACCCTAGTCATATTACTCTAATATACCCACACTAATATTTTGTAGCATTTGATTCTTAGAATATTTTTGTTCACATTTGAATGTATATAATAAAACTTGGCTTGTTCCTTATATATTGTTTTATATCCTGCTTAATCTTTAGGAATATAGTTTGACTAGCTGTAGTACACTATGAGATTACCATAATCTATTTCTCCAATTATCTTCTTTAGAATATGTGAATAATTTACATATCTTTGCCATATAAATGACTATCATTACATATAAAGCTTTTCCATTTTCTGTTTTTTTCTCATATATTTGGGAATGGAATTAGTAAGTTAAAGCATATAAACTCTCAATTCTCTTGGCAAACATTATTAAAATTTTCTGTTAATTAATAAGATTTAGAGTTTTGATAAGACTGAGGAAGGGAAATCTGACATTCTCATAATTTAATAGTAATGTACCTGGAGAAGGAAATGGCAACCCACTCCAGTATTCTTGCCTGGAGAATCCTCATGGACAGAGGAGCCCGGCAGGCTACAGTCCATGGGGTCGCAAGAGTCGAACATAACTTAGTGACTAAACCACCACCACCACAGCATTGAATAAATGTTTAAAAAAAAAAAATAGTAATGTAAAAATCAAATTACCATTTTTTTGAGATGCTTACTTCCTATATGTGACACACAGTTGTTGCTGTGGCTTGTATTTTACAGGTACTCGTTTGCAATTGTGGGCATCAATATAACTGATCTGGCATATAATCTGCTGGTGAGCGGAGCTCTAAAAACTCATTTCTACAACATCGCTCCAGAAGCTCCAACATTATCACACTTCCAGCAAACATTCTGTAAGTGTCTTGTTGCTTAATGATTGACATAGACCTCTATAGAGAACACTCTCGGCAGGGGCTGAAGCTGAGAGATCTTTGTGATTTGGTTGCTTCGGAGCCGTTGAACTACTTTCGTTTGTATTTTGTTTTCTGATAGTGCAAACCCTACCTAGTGCTTAGAGCTTCCAATTAACTTTTACTCCAATTGGCTTCTTATTTAGTAAAATACACTACAGAGAGCCAAGTTATTATCAGATATTTGAGTTAGATGCTTAAGAACATGTCCTCAAACCACATACTTTCAGGCATCATGAGTCTTTTCTCGTTCCCTCCTCTTGCCTAATAGTCAATGTATCAACTTCCCATCTGACTTAAAGACATTATGGATTTCTTTCTCCCTCTGATCCAGCATGACACTTAACTGTACAGACTTTGAAAACAGCCTGAGTTGACTCCAAATCTCCATTTACTACCCTCCCATAAACCTCAGCCATCTCATCTATAAAATGAATGCAAAATGAAATGAAGATAAAATGTTCTAGTCTAATAGAACTATTAGCTAGTCCCACTTAGTGCTCCATGAACATTAGAAGGAGGAGGTGGTGGTTTAGTGGGGGATACAGATGGTGGTGGAGTTGTTGGTATTAATTTTACTGCTACTACTATTATTGCTACAGAGGGTAGAGTTTGCAGTTCCTTCTAACTGTAGGTGCTAACAGAGGGAATTATTGTTGATCCTGAACCTGAGGTTGCAGTTGTGCTGAGGTTTCAGAAGATAAAGATCAAGACTGTTTAGTAGAGTCCTGGGATACTATTGTCCAGTTTTAAAGGCAGAATCTTAAAATGTAGCTATATGTCATTATTATCTCTGCAGGCCAGACGTTAACTGGTTTGGAGGGACATAGAAAGATAATCTGCCAAATCATCAAGTAACCCTAAGCTATTTATAGAAGAAATGCCTTATAAGTTATTTTGTAGTTTTTGTTGTTCAGTCGCCAAGTGGTGTGCAACTCTTTGTGACCCCTGAGCATGCCAGGCTCCTGTCCATTTAAACATTGCTTATTGCACTGAGGGCCTGTACTTGAGCTTTTTTAGCAAGAAAATGTCAAGGTTCTTCTCCTTTCGTTTTTTTGGGGGTTTTTTAGCTTTTTTTTTTGTTTTCTGCTGTTAAGTTGGTAACCAGATCTGTACTCTTTCTAATTATGGTTAAGACCCCATCATTTCAGCCCAAATCTACCACAGGAAAGTGTTGTTCCCTGGTTCATTTTTAAAATGTGATAAAGTCAAAAGTTAACAGATATTTATTTTTTTATTTTATTTAAATTCCTAAATTAATAGTGCTTATATTATCTAGGACTCTGTCATCTTTTATATCTGCCTAATCAGGACATCCAGTTAAAGATGACATAATTAGTGTATGTATTACACTCCCTTCTGAAATTCCACTCACTAGAAAGTTCTTAGGAAAATCCTAAGGCAGAGGATGAGATGGTTGGATGGCATCATCGACTCAATGGACGTGAGTATGAGTAGGCTCTGGGAGTTGATGATGGATACGGAGGCCTGGCGTGCTGCAGTTCATGGGGTCCCAAAGAGTCGGACACAACTGAGTGACTGAAATGAACTGAACTGAACTGAAAGAAAGCATAAACCCACAAGGATCGAAATCAGAAACAAGACAAGAAAATCTCATTTTGAAAGCTGGAAAACAGATTAAGTGGTGAATGAGTTAGTAGCCTTAAGAAAGCAGATCCCTAACAGGTGGCATGGAAAGTAAGAAGCAACCTGATTTATTCCACAAGACTCTTCAAAAGGTTCAAGAATTGGCAGCATTAAATATCTCAGAAATGAGGGTTAACATAAGACCCAAACTGGCAAGTTTGCTTGAAAATTTGTTAAGAATCTCTTAGAGGCCTAAATCCCATTTTCCAAGAGACAGCTTCTGTCCTGCCCCCTCCTCAGCAAAGGCTGGTTACTTTGCAGAGAGAGAAAAATACAGGGTTTCTGGTCTGATAAGAATCAGGTACAGTTAATGGCAAACCATACTGAAAGTGACGATGAAGACTGAGACCCAGGCTCCTTCTCCTACCCGGTTCCTATCACTCTGCAGCCAGTCAAGAGACTGACAAAGGCCTTCCCTGAAATCTGTACATCCCAAGAGAAAATAGCTGAAAACACTGACCTCCGGGTCTGCCTCATGAAACAGCCTAGCAATATCACTCTACAGTCATGCTCAGTATCAGCAAACCCTGCCTAGTGCTTAGAGCTTCCAATTAACTTTTACTCCAGTTGGCTTCTTATTTAGTAAAATACACTACAGAGAGCCAAGTTATTTGAGTTAGATGCTTAAAAACATGTCCTCA
This sequence comes from Raphicerus campestris, assembly GCA_006410735.1. Classification (NCBI taxonomy): domain Eukaryota; kingdom Metazoa; phylum Chordata; class Mammalia; order Artiodactyla; family Bovidae; genus Raphicerus; species Raphicerus campestris. Next base: position 59,050 of record SJYW01043127.1, on the reverse strand, counting down.
AATTCTTTGACACTTCTTCTGTTAAGAAGTAAGGTTTTTGTGTTCCTGTCATCCCAGCCCAACTGGGCTGACCAGTTGGTTGACCAGTAGAATAAGCAGAATTCATACTATGTGACTTCTAGGGCTACATTAGGAAAGGCTTTCATTTGTGGGTAAAGAAGATGGGGTACATATATACAATGGAATACAGCACTACTCTGCCAGAAAAAAGAATGAAATTATGCCATTTGTAGTGAGTACAACTAGAGATTATCATACTAAGTGAAGTAAGTCAGAAAGAGAAAGACAAATACCATATGATATCACATATGTAGAATCTAAATTATGACACAAATGAACCTGTCTATGAAACAAAAACCCATGGAGGTAGAGAACAGATTTGTGGTTGCCAAGGATCAGGAGATTGGGGAAGGGATGGAATGAGGTTGGAGTTAGCAGATGCAAACTGTTATATATAGAATGATAAACAACAAGGTCTTACTGTATATCCTGGGGAACTATATTCAGTATCCTATGATAAACCATATTGGAAAAGAATATTATAAAGAATGTGCATATATGTATAACTGAGTCACTTTACTGTGCAGAAAAAATTAACAAAACATTGTAACACAACTATATATCAATAAAATAATTTTTTTTAAGAAAAGTTTTGACCTCCAGGCCAGGGACTGAGCTGCCTTTGGAAGCATGAACCACCATTTAAGGGATCTGATTCCTTTATGTTGTGAGGAAATCCAGGACATACAGAGGAGCCATATGTAGTAATCAAGATTGACAGCCTCAGAGGAGGTCCCAATGGATAGTCAGCATCCACTACTACACACGTGAGTGAATATGCCTCCAAATGATTCCTGNTCAGTCACATTTTAGTGAGAATTAGTCCAATAAAATTGCTTTCCTCTGAACACCTTTTTGAGTTCAGCTATAGTGAGGAAGTGAGATTTGGAGAAAGAGGGGGTGAGTTTAGGAACAATGTGCCTTAGAGAGGTGAAGAGACTTACAGGGTCTGAGGCCTTGGATGAAGGGAGGGAGATGAGATGGAAAATGAGCGAGGAAGGCAAATTCCCCCTCTTCTGTCACATTACACAGACTTTTGGCTTTGCCATTTTCTAGCATTCAGCTGCATGTGATTTGTCAGACTTTGGTGATTTGTCTAAGGAGACCGACCACTGTTTCCATGGGGGACATTTGTTCCCAGTTCTGAACAACCAGCTTGCAAGGGAATTTTTTCAGTCACTAATTTAGGCTGGGCAAATGATGAAACTGACATTCAGAAAGGCCAAAAGGTGTCACATGTGTCAGAGTGAAAAAAGGCGTTCCTGCAGATGTAGGGTGCATGCTAGAGATCAAGGAAGCGCTTTCAGCACAAAGAAATCCGCGAGGACAAGCCTGCGGTGTCATGGCCAAATGCTTTGTCATTGCATTCTGCCCAACTTCTCCACTCCCTGCCAGCCTTTATTTATTTTATTTTATTATTTATTATTATTTATTTTACTTTACAATATTGTATTGGTTTTGCCATACATCAGCATGAAGCCGCCACAGGTGTACACCCAGCTAGCCTTTATTTTGAGTTCTACCTTGACAAGGGCTTTGGGCAGTGTTGCCCTGGAAGTGTCTGCATCCCTGTCTGCTGCCAAGCACATCTCTGTAAGAAGTTCATTCTTGCCCTGAGAAACTTCCATGGAAACCAAATTATCCATATTGCAATGATTGCCACTGCTCCAGCAACGGAAATGATGCCCAGCTTCTTGTCATCAGGATGCCACTAGGATGGTCAGGATCCTGTCCCTGCAATGAGTAGGCAGGAGCCAGGACATGGAGGAAAGAGGACCTGACCCATCCCAACACTTTGGACTGCTGAAACCCAGCAGGAGTGGTGGTGACTTAGCACCTACCATATGGGAAAAGACGTTTGCACTTTGGAGTGCAAACACCTGCAATTGTATGCAAAGTGTCACGTGTAACATTTTGGAGGGACGGGAGCTCATTGTTTTTCAATTGTCATAGGAGTCCTGATCATTCCCCCTGCCACCACCAAAGATTAAAGAATTGCATGCCAGAGATCAAGGAAGTGCTCTCAGCACAAAGAAATCCAGGTGAACAGGCCTGAAGGGCCATGGTAAAGTGCTTTGCCACTACATTTTGGTACGAGCATCACAGCTAATGATTTCATGTTAGAGGAGATAGTCAAATGAGGAAGATACCCAGTAAAACAATTGCATTAGACAGAATAAGTAAAACTCGGCTGCAGTAACAAACTCAGTGGCTTAATATAAAAAAGCTTATTCCTTACTCTCTGTGCCTGATGTGGATGGGCCAGGAGAGTATGCCCACCATAGTCACTCAGACACCCAGGCTGAGAAAGTTTTCACCTCCTACATAAGTTTCCCCCATCATTACAGCAGCAGAGAGCAAGTTGGCCTCTAAGCTTGAGGGCTGTCAAGGCTCCACCCAGGAGGGCTCGATTTTAATTGGCCCAAACAAGCCACACACAGAGAGCTAACTCCCCAGCAGGAGGGGGATGTCCCATCCAGCCATGTGCCCAAATGGAGACGCAGAATATTTGTGAACAGCCCTAATGACTCCTGCTGAGATATAAAAATTTTTTGAAAGAAAACCATAAAATGTTCAGCTCATCCACTTTAAAAATTAAGAGCAAGGAATATAAAACTGTATTCAATAAATATAGCAGATAATAAAAAGAATTTCACGTCCACGTTATGGCCAATTAAGATAGAAAAAGTTAAGGAGAAAGAGACTGGAAGAGAGGGAGGGAAAGAAAGTAAGAGGGGAAAGAATAGGGAAGAAAATACGAGGGGCTGTTATGGGGAGAAGATGGGGCAGGACAAAGACCCACCATGGCAAGGTGGGTCTTTTCTGCTAGCTGAGGCCCACATCTCATACCGTTTCACCGCAACCTGTGGCCCCAGGAGGCCAGAGCCTCAGGATCCCGGCAGTCTTCCAACTTTCCCAGCACCTCATCTTTCTGGGAGGTGCTCCCAGGAAACAGCAGCCCTCACCCCCAGTACCCTGAATGGGGCTTTTTGCAGGAAGCACCTTCATATGTGTGTTTCATGGAGGCAGTATACAAGGCCATCAAAGTGAAGCTAAAAGCCAGGCACGGCCCAGGGTCCAGTTTCCCACCCCAAACCACCCCCCATCACTTTCAGCCACCAGGGGTTCCTTCAGTGTGTGAGGACCACTGCACAAAGGTTGGGGACCCACCAAGTGTGTCAAAACAGTGAAGCAAACCTCCTTCCCTATTGCAGAAACTCAATTTACTGCACATGGTGAAACTATTACATAAACATGCTAAGCACATATTTTATAATAAAAAAGACTCGTTCGTTCGCTCTGTACGTCTGCATGTTTTAAAGGCATCAACTAGCCCCAAGGTCTGTGTCTTCCTCCACCCGCACCCTTCTCTCAGCTCCTGGAGCTGAGCCTGCCTTTTTCCCAAGGAAAGCGATGCGTGTGAGGCCATGCCCCTGTGACCATCTGCTATCCCCCTACCCCGAGGCCCACTGCTGAAGAACAGAGAGGTTCCCCCAGGACTTCTCTCTGTGCCCCTGAAGGAGGTATGTATGTAACTGAGAGATGGGAAGAATCGGGGGTCAAGGGTGGAGCCTTGGGGGACACAGCACTGGGGCATCTTGTATTTTCCAGATCAGCTTTGGTTCCTTCTTCAGTGTTATCACTCTAAACTAAGATGGTGAGAACACTCAAGAGCCGTGGCTCCTGCCTCAGTGAACTGCTGCCGTTTAACCAACTACCCCAAGACGTAGTGGTCCAAAACACGACTGTTTATTTTTTATTTTTTGCTTGTCTGTGTCTTGGCCAGGTGCTTATTCCAGTCTGGGCTGGGCTCTGTAGATCTTCACTTGGCTCATTCATAGGTCCATCCAACTGGTAAGTTGTCTGGGGCATCTCTCTCCCTCTACCAGGCTAGCTCTGGGGCTGTTCATAAGGACGTTGTAGGGTTCCAAGAGCAACAAGGGAACAAGTCCCAGTGCTCAAGTGCTTTTCAGACTCTGATTGGGTCACTTTCATCCTATCTCATTGGCCAAAGTAGGTCACACGGCCAATACAGATTAAGGGGTAGGGAAATGGGCTTTATTCCTTGATGGGAGGAGCTATAAAGTCACATTGTAAGGACGGGGGTACAGGGAGGGGAATAGTTTGGAGTCACTTGTGCACCCCACCACTCCTGAATCCCGGCCTTTCTCTTCCACTTCTTCTCTGGCATAGGGTCTCCCCAGTGTACCTCCCCTCACCCCACGATCCAGGGCACACAGTCAGTATGGGGCCAACTTGTACTACAGTATGAGAAATATTCATTGGAAGGACTAATGCTGAAGCTCCAATACTTTGGCCACCTGATGCAAAGAGCTGACTCATTGGAAAAGACCCTGATGCTGGGAAAGGCTGAAGGCAAGAGGAGAAGGGGACGACAGAGGATGAGATGGTTGGATGGCATCACTGACTCAATGCACATGAGTTTGAGCAAGCTCTGAGAGTTGGTGGTGGACAGGGAGGCCTGGTGTGCTGCAGTCCATGGGGTCTCAAAGAGTCAGACACAACTGAGCAACTGGCCTGAACTGATGAGAAATTTCAGATGCCATTACACATAGGCAAAGGGACCATCTCTGGGAATAGTGAGGTAAAGTTGCTCAGTTGCGTCTGACTCTTTGTGATCCCATGGACTGTAGTCCACGAGGCTCCTCCATCCATTGGATTTTCTAGGCAAGAATACTAGAGTGGGTTGCCATTTCCTTCTCCAGGAGATCTTCCTGACCCAAGGATTGAACCTAGGTCTCCTGCATTGCAGGCACTATATGACAGCAAAAATGAATCCAAATAACTGTGGCTTTAAATAAAATAGAAAATTCTCTCTCTGAGGTTAAATAGCTAGAGACCAAGGTTTCTTCCAGCTCACTGATTTACCACTCCCTGGACAACTTCCCTTGTCCTCGTGGTTAAAAAGGCTGCCAGAGTTCCAGCTACCACATCTGTAGGCAGTCATATGGAAGAAAGGTAGAAGGACATACCCTTTCTTAAAGGAGAGCTTCTTAAGTCTCATCCACTCTTGCTTCTTCACTGGTCTGAAATTAGTGATCCTCATGGGTACAGGACACATCTACCTGCAAGGGAGGCTCAGAAAAAGCTGGGGCACATTGATACTTCTAATAAATTTCCTGTGACTAAGGAGGATGAGCAGAATGGACGTGGGGGATCTTTGCCAAACAAGGTATTTCACAAACAAGTTATCTGACTGTGAAATCATGAGATATCTTTGCATAAGTCTCATTAGCTTAACTGTCACACCGAGAAGAGAAGGCAATGGCACCCCACTCCAGTACTCTTGTCTGGAAAATCTTAGGGATGGAGGAGCCTGGTGGACTGCAGTCCATGGGGTTGCTAAGAGTCGGACACAACTGAGTGACTTCACTTTCACTTTTCATGTTCATGCATTGGAGAAGGAAATGGCAACCCACTCCAGTGTTCTTGCCTGGAGAATCCCAAGGATGGGGGAGCCTGGTGGGCTGCCATCTATGGGGTCACACAGAGTTGGACACGACTAAAAGTGACTTAGCAGCAGCAGTAGCAGGGTGGATTTGCTCAGGTAAAGGCACAAAATCCCCTAGGCAAATGTCATTCCCCTGTGGTCCAACAGTCCCTTGGGCAATGCTCTGAGAGGGCCCAGGACTGGCACACCTACTTCATCCCATGGTTGTGGTTCTTTTTCATTTTCTCCCAGTTTTAATTGAGATATGACAATCTCGTAGTAAAGATCACAAAGCTTAAGCATACAGCTTAACGACTTCTTACAGATGTATGTATCCATGTAACCACTACCTAGATCAAGTGATAGAACATTTTCAGGACTACCCGCAACCAGACGGTTCCCTCCTGCCTCTATTCCATCAGTGACCACTCTCAGAAGTAACCATGAGTTCTATCACCATTGAGATAATAGGTTCTTTTCAGGCTGTGCAGATTCTTCCAAAGGGAACCTGTTCTGTTGGCCTCTGCTCTCTACCTGTGTTTTTTCAGGCAACCTTCCTCTCTTCCTGTCTACTGCAGCCAAGCAGGAAGAGAATTAAGAAGCAAGGTTGCAGCACCCAGGGTAAGGTGGAGGAGTGAGAGAATATAAACCCTTTCTGCTGAGGTTGACTAGAGCTACAGTTTCCCATTACAATACCCTGTTTACTGCTCTCAGTTAGGACCTTCAGAAACCCAGATTATAAAAGAGCACTAAAGTGGTCATGCCCAGGAATCTGCTCCTCTGCTTCCCTCTCCCGAAGCTTTTTATTAGTTTTCTGGTCCTGGTCTCACCATCTCTCAAGTCTTTATGCTCCTGAAGTAAGATGGTCTTTCCTGCCTGGTCATGTTCTCCCTGCTGGCACCCTATCAAAAAAACCTTTATAGGATGTTTGGACGCATTCTTTGTGACTGCTATGATCGATGCGTGCAAGTATATGGAGACCCACTTTGGTTCAGTCACGTGGACTTTATGGCATCACTCTTCAAAGCACTGTCCCCAGATCAACAGCTTCGATCTCAGATAATTGGGCCCCATCCCAGACCCTCTGCATAAGAATCTGCATTTTCACAAGATCCTCAGGGGATTCAACTGCCCATAATGTTTAGGTCATAACACCAAGAGAGGCTCTAAGGTGGCACGGGGACTTTCTCAGGAAGTAGGCATCCCCAGGAGCACCTGGGCCCAGGTGGCTGCCTTCTAGCCTCTCTGCCCCAGGTAGGAGCTGGCAGAAGTGTCCTGCTGCTGTATTACTCCATGAGGGCTTAGTTGCTGCACCTTCTTATTTTTAAATGGCTCTTCTGTTGTTTATTTGGCTGTGCTGGGTCTTTGCTGCCGCGCAGGCTCTTCCCTAGTTGCAGCGAGTAGGGGCTAATCTCTAGTTGCAGTTCACGGGCTTCTCGTTGCGGTGGCTTCTCTTGTCGAGGAGCACAGGCTCTAGGGCTCAGGCTCAGTAGCTGTGGCTCATGGGCTTAGTGGCTCCACAGCATGTGGGATCTTCCTGACCAGGGATCAAACCCATGTCTCCTGCCCTGGCAGGTGGATTCTATACCACTGAGCCACCAGGGAAGCCCACTCCACCTTCTTGACTCCGTCACATCAGCTCTACTTTTGGAAACTCTGTCTCCTTACTACCGATCTACAAGCCCTTATCTGCGACAGAAAGGCAAAGGTTTTACATAAGTTTTGCACAAATGTTTTTGGCAGCAAAACCTGGTTTGAGCTGATGTGAGGCTTTTTATAGTCATTATTTATCCTACTTTGTGTGACTGTTCATATGTTTGAACACAGCAATATTAACATGTCTGATTACCCACCAGGGGATGTTTCATAAGATATGGTTTCTACAGATCTTGCTTTTCTAATATAGAAAAACCTCTCAATTCAGAAACTTATCTGACCCAAAAGGGTTGAATGGGTTCTAGACCTTTATCTCCTTTTCCTCCTCACAGATGGTGCAATTTCTTTAATTTTCCCTCATTTTAAATAATAACAAAAAATCATTGTTGATTACAAGATTAATTCTTGTTTAGAAAAACTCAGATTATGAAAATAAAGGATCCTGCCTCAGCTCTTGATCACAGAATGGTATCTGTATTTTTCTTTTCTATGCATGCGTACAGGTACACCCGGAAACAGCCATGTGTACATGTACATTTTAATAATAAAATGCAATCGTACCTTATATAGCCATCTGTACCAACCCCTCCACCCCACTCTATCCCCCGCCTCCACCACACGCGCACTTAATGTATCAGAAGTTTATGTTTGGCAGATGCTGTTGGTACCCGACTGGCTGTATCCCTGGAGTCTTCCCACTTCCCGGCGTGCCTTCTAACTGCCAGGGTCTGCATCTTTGGGCTTGAGCGCTTTCCCAATGCTCTGCCAAAAGCAGAGAGGGCTGGCTGGAAGTGCCAGGGAATTAACTACCCAGGGAGCAGCCCTCAACCTAGGAATCTCAGGAGTTGCTGTTTAATTTTGCCAGCTCCTGCACTATTTCTTGGGCATGATAACTCTGGGGCATTCCCTCGAACTCCCCTGATAACTAGCCTGAGAACACACCTCTTTAAACCTGCCTTCCCTTCCCTGCCTCCCTTCCCCACTCCCCTCCACCTCCCGCCCACAGCTCTCCTATGTTTCCTCCACCTCTTGAATAAATAATTTGCACTCTAATGCTTGTCTTAGGGTCTGTTTCTGCAGAAACCCAAACTATGACAATCGAGATGTACTTTTTGCTTGTTATTAACTGCCGAGGATGCCACAGTCTGGATACACCATTTCTTTAACTGTTCCTTATTACTCTCCTATTATTAGATAATTACGGTGCTGCTAATTTTTCAACATGACAAATGAGGCGGCTAGACCTCTTGGTGTGTGTATTTTTGGAGGCAAGCATTTCTCTTAAGATATTTTGGATGTTGAGCCATCTTTTTTAGTGTGTCTGCTCCGTCTAGGCAGGTTCTGTTCTGCTTTCTCTGCTCAGAATCTGCGTTCTCCTGGAAGCTGGTGCCAGACTGGCTCGGCCGAGGTGACCACCTGTCCCAGTTTTCTTGGGCTGGAGGGTTTCCTCAGGACACGAGACTCTCAGTGCTATTACTAAGACAGTCCCTGGCAAACCCAAATGGTTGGTCACCCTAATTTCTGCTCCTTCAGCCGAGCTCTCAGTTTCCAGAGCTTTAGATCCCTCAGCCTCCACACCCAGCATCTCCCATCCTAGCCGCCTCTGGGTCTGCCTTCCCAGCTCGTGGTAGAGCAGGGTTGTGTGGGGGGCACCTTCTGCTCCCAGGAGCCAGCTTCATTACTAAACACACGCACACCTGCAGTTGCACAATTCTCCCTCAGGCTGTGACGTCACAGCAACCCTATGAGGTGAGGACTCGAAGTGCCTTTGATCAATGAGGTTCAGAGAGATTAAGCAACTTGCCCAAGGTCACATAGCTAGGAGGGGATGCAGTCCAACTTGGGTTTGGGCCTGTGTGACCAGAAGACCCGAATTTTTTGCTGCCTTTCTTGAGCCAGGCCTGCCACATCTTCAGCAAAGCTGGTCAGCTATTTTAACGCATTGGCATCTTCTCCCATCAGGTGCTGGTTTTTCAGATCCCACCCCCACCAAAACCAAAAAGACCAGGTGATTAGTTGGTTTCCTTTTCCCTGGCCCTGTCTCTTCCTTTCCCAATTCCTGGCTCACTGATTCTCCTGCATTTTCTTCAGCCTGGCCTCGCCATTGGCACTTACAGCAAGAAAGAAGCCCCGTTGGTTTTGAACAAGGTAGGGGTTCTTATTACCACACTGAACCACAGATAGGAAAACAGAGAGCCACACAGGAGGTGTGAAAGGCTGAGGCCACACAGTTGGTGGGTTGGCAGAGTCTGACTTGAAATCCAAGTTTGCCTCTTCAATCTCGGGTTGTCTCCATACACACACAGTGTTACCAGATGCCCTGTTGGTCCACCCTGCTGTCTAGATGCCTATGGGCAGGAAGCCACATGGGACCTCCCTTGGAGGCACAGCCACGGCTTTTGTCTTTATCAAAATTTGGCAAAATGAATTCCAGTCTCCTCGGATGTATCTGTGAAGGGAACAAACAGAACAGTTCCCTGGGGAGCTGGGAGTCTGAGAAAGGGCCTACTTCACCTTGCAGTTATCCTTGGGCCATCTGGCTGGAGCGACCCTTCCGGCAGGAGCCTGCCCAGTGCCTCTCCGTGCTGTGGCTCCTGTGGCATTGACACGTAAGGCCTGCAAAGCTCTTGGAGGGAATGCTCCGCCAGGGGCCCAGGGGCCAGGAGAATGCAGGCCCTGTTCAACTGTCGCCCAGCAACGCCACACACAAACATTTGCTGACAGGAAGAGGCGAGCGGCATTAAAGCTGTCTGACAGGGAGGTGATGGGGCAGCCGGGAGAGGCGGAGGTAGACAGTGTGTAATTGCCAAGCCGGAAGGCTGGCCTGTGGCCAGCACATTGAGTTTAACCGCCTGTGTCACTGCCCTCCACGTCCAAGGAGGATACTGCCTGCGGCCATGTTTCCAGGCTGAGTGCCCTGTCGTGGTCCGGCCTGTGCTGACCCTAGGAGGACACATGTGGGGTCAGCTTTTGGCATGGGTCCCCCTGCCTCCTTTAACAGCCTGGGCAGCTGCACTCAGACCCAAGTGTGGAAGGAAAGGCCTGCTGCTGCGAGCTGGCACTCTAGAAAGAGGCTCTGAGGAACCAGTGGGGCCCATAGAGGGTCATATGGTGACCACAGGCCCTTTTCCCTGACACTCTCCCACAGGGAGACCTGGAGCTCGACCTCAGCCTGGAGCCAGTACCGACCCTGTGAGGCGCCAGAGGGGTTTTGGCAATGCTAAAAGAGGGGGAGAGAAATCATTTCTGTCCTCCCAGAATTCCTTGGCGAATCCTCCCCTCAATTCCTTGAGGACATCTTCCCCTGGAAGGCTGAAGACTGTCTCCTGCCTTACTGGGGTTCCTTCTTCTAGCGCCCACATGCACCTTTTGACCCTCCCACTCAGCACTAAAATGAGTGGCAAAGCCCCTTCGAACCCACCCACAGAGGCTGTGCGCTGGGGACCCAGGAAAGAGATGGATGCAGGGAAGAACAGCCACAAAGCTGTGCCCCCCAAAGGCAGCCAGCCCTTGGGCTGTAGAAGGTCAGCCTGCCAGCAGCCTGTGAAATCTGATAGTAGTATGGTAGCTTCCAAGAAATAATTATTCCCAGGAAAGTGTTTTCAAGTTTCAGATAAACTGCTGTTTAAGAAGCAGAGAGGACAGAACCCGAACAGTGGCAACCGTCTGCGGCTTCCCCCAGCGGGCCCGCCATTAACCATTGCTCCCAGAGCTAAAGGCTGCGGCGCTATCCCCAATTAACAGCCACACTCCAGCCAGCTCCCTGTTTATCAAGGCATTAGCGCTGACATCTGGGGACAGCGCCTGCCCGGGCCTGCCAGCGGGGAGGACTGAGCATCCGTCCATCCACTGACGGCCCCAGCCCTTGCCATCTCAACCAAGGCTGGGCACAGACGGGAGTCTGTGGGCACCACCCACCCCCCTGCCCAACCTCACTTCCTTCCCCTTCACTGATGTGTCATTCTACAGCCACTCGAGTGTGAGCCAAGCAGCCTGGTCCCTGTGGGTGTGAGCATGTGTGCCCGCTTGTGAAAACCTTATGTTTCAGGAGAAGAAGACTTCTGGGGAAAATTCTCCAAGGAATTCTTTGGGGACAGAAATGATTTCTCTACCCTTTTCAAGCCCCTGTGTGTGTATGTGTGTGTTTAGGGATCCCACAATTATTTCCTTCCTCCTATTTCTCCTCTGCATTCTGTCCTTTCTTTTTCTTCCTCTCTAGTCACTACCATGAGAGCATTAAACACCCTTCTGCCCCCATCTCCAGGCTGAGACAAATTCTGTTGAGGATGTACCCATTGGAAGGACATGAGCCCTAGTCCACCAGCCCTTGTTAGAGCAGTAAGGCCACCAGCTGCCTCATTCCAATGATCTGGGACCACTGGAGTTAGGATACTGTTCATTCATCATCAACAGCCCTTCCTACCCACGCCTCTGCCCCCAGCCCCGCCAAGCATCTGCCCCCTTTCTGTTCATCTTTCAGTACTTCTACTGAGCATTCATGGCTTTCCCAGAGGCTCAGTGGTAAAGAATCTGCCTGCAATGCAAAAGATGTGGGTTTGATCCCTGGGTCGGGAAGATCCCCTGGAGGAAGGAATGGCAACCCACTGCACTATTCTTGTCTGGAGAATTCCGTGGACAGAGGACCCTGGCGGGTTACAGTCTATGGGGTCATAAAAAGTCGGACACGACTGAGAGACTAAACAACTGAGCGTTCACTGGCTTCTTAGTGGCCGTGTTCCTTGTCTGATCCCCTCAACGTGGACATCTCCCAAGGCCCACTTCCCATGTCCTGCTTCCCTCTCTCCTCACACATCCCCCTGGAGTCACCATCCCCAGGGCTCAGTGGTGACTTCAGGACCTTGAAATCCACAGCTCTGGCCTCAGCTCCCCTTTTCGTCACTTTCATCTAGATGCTCTCGTGGTGCCTTCAATTCAAATGAATCAACTCACCTCTCCCACTGCGTTCTTTCCCCACAGAGTTCTCCGGTTCTGTAAGAGGTGTCTGTCACTATTCCCTCTGCTCACACTTGAGAATCGTATTTGATTCACCCGCCCCCTCCTTTGAAGCCAGCTTCCAAATGTGAGCTGGTTGTCACCCTAACCTTACACCCCCTCCCTCTCCTTGTCCCTCCCACTGCGCCACCCTGGGACCTTACTGATGAACTGGAAAGAGACAGGAATGAGCCCCTTGCCCTCCGGCTGAAATGAATACCCCACCATCCCCACTAAACCCAGCAGGGTCTGGACCCTTGGTCCCTCCTACATGCAGCTGCTAGATTAAACTTTCCTCTGGGCCTTCACATGGTCAGGCATCCCCCAGCCTTGAACTGTTTCCAGCAAGCTAAGAGATTAAATGATGTAGGTACCAGCCCTTTGCAATTTGTGGCTTTGAACAAATACTGGTTACTATTTAAACAAGAGTGAGAGCGTGGGGTAGGCTCAAGTCTCACCTCCTTAGAGAAGCCTTCCGGAAAGGGAGAGCTGTCGTTTTGCCTGACCAGTCAGTATCCATTTCCCCATCATCCTCCCAGTCTCTAGGGATCAGATGAAGTCAGCCATGTGCCCAGGATCCTGGGGTGGGTCATGACCCGAGCTAGCAGGTATGAGGATTTTTCTGGAACCGTTGGGAAAGTGTGTCCTCCCCGTCACAGTTGCTCTACTGATGAAATGTGAGTCTGAGGCTGCTGGTGGTCATCTTGTCACCACTTGGGATACATGCCTGGAGTCAGCCATGCCAGAAGCCAAAGACCTTTTAACATGTTGGTTTCTGCTATCGGTCCTTTCCATGTTTTTTCCCCCACTCAGCCAGCTTGAGTGGCATTTCTCTGCCTTACAACCAGAAGAGTCCTGCCTGCCTCAGCCGTCAGAGACGTCTCTCAGTTTGCAGCTCTAGATCGTCACCTCCCCTACCCCTTACTGGGCTCTCTGACTTTGCACTGATATTTGTTTCTTTCTGGTGGAGAGAACTATCTCTAACTGGCCTGAGCCCCTCCTGAGGGGGCCTCTGTGCTGTGCGCTGGCAGCCTGCGGGAGTTGATTACTGGAAGGATTGCAGATGGTCCCCCTTTACAGCCTCCTCACAGTTTCTGGCCCCCGGGCACAGTTACTAGGTGCCAGGCACCAAGCAAGAGCTTGGCCTATGCTGGCCCAGTCCTTACAGGTACCTGAGGTGGGAATTACTATGGTCTCCATTCTCCCGATCAGAAAACTGAGGCATAGGAACATTATACACTCGACCTAAGTTCATTGGTTGCGGAGGCAAGCTTTGACTCCAGGCCAGTTGGCTCCTCGACACTGACCAACAGAGCCTTTTACAAGTTTGGCTGATATACCACTTGTGTTCTTGGTTGAGGGTGCTTTGTGTTCCTTCTAGGGCCCCCAGTTCTTCCACCTCTTTCTGCCAGATGGGTATAGCAGCATCATGACTTCCCTTGAGATTTATGGTGGCACCTCACCTGTGCCTGCTTTGGAACAACTAGAGAGCCTGGGTTATTTATGGTCCCTCGCAGCTATGCTCTGAGAGAGCCTGGCCTGTCCCTGAGTGCTGTGTGCCTTATGCAAGGACCCCCTCATCATTGTGGGCGGTTGGTGAAGCTGCTCCAATTCCCCATCGAATTGCTGCCTCTTAGCTGACCCTCTCCCTCTGTCATTCCAGGGCTGGGCCCACTCGAAGGCCCTTACCTGGTGGTCTATGCAGCCAAACAGTTTGCATTTCCAGGCAGCAGAGGCTGGAGTTAGGGCTACACTTGGGATGCTGCCAATTATCCCTGAACCTTCACTTTGGTGGCTGCCTAATTTTGCAGAACTGTATTCAGGGTGTATGGGCTGAAAACAATCCCTCAGAATCACATATTTAGATTCAACTGATGAAAACCTCTCCCACCCTATCCCCCACCACTAGGATAACATCTACATCATGTTCTGCAGTTTTAAAACTAATAGTTCATCATCACAACAGTCTCATGTGTTGTCATGATCTCCACTGAGGCTTGGGGAGACTATAAGATAGAGACTCTAAGCCGTGTCTCCTGGCTTTAGGGAAACAATCTTTGTCTTCTTGACATCAGGGGGATTTGGCCCCTTCATTGACACTCATTATCTTAACAAACGCTCATCAGACATTTTCTGCCTGCCTTGCACAGAGCTGGGAGTTGGAGATACGGAGGTGATGGCAGAGCTCAAAGCCCTAGGAAAACAGCCCTGTGCAATGAGGTGAGAGTCTCGATGGTGTTAAGACTGGAATACGATGGGAACATGGAGGAGGAGACTGAATTCTCCCATTTGGGGAAAGTGACAGTGTTAGAGAAGGTTCCAGAGAGGGACGGTCATCTGCTTTTTCTTCTATTATGGACCAAGAGGTCACTTATTTGTGACATAGACACAGGCCCTAGAGGACATGGACAGAGTTCTTAAGTCCTTCTCAGGCTGGTCTTTGTGGTTGTTCACTTGTGAGCTAGACCTTGCACACGCACTGTCTTATCCCCGCTCCAAATGCAAGATCAGAAACATACCCATTTTATAGGTGAGAAAACCAAAGCCCAGAGAAGTCCAAAGCCTTAGCTCTCTTGTTTCAATCCAGAAGAACTTAGAAGGGCCATCTGCACTCTGGAGGTTCCAGTGAGGTCCACCAAGGCCACTATTGTGATCTCATTACCATTTGACTTCTCTGCCCAATTTTCTCTCACTCCAACTAAAGTGTTGACCTTGAGACCACACTCCAGTAAACCTACTCCTTGTAAATTCCCATCTCAAAGTCTGTGTATGTCCTGGAGAGCCTGATCTGAGATGCCATGTTGCATAGCTTTTTCATTTTGATTTTGGTCATCTGTGAATAACAAGCCCTCCAATATAACAATGACTTAAACATGCCAGAGATGGATTTCTCACATAAAAGCCCAGAGGTCAGAAGTAAGATAAGTGACACAGGTACCTCTGATCATGTTGATTTACTCAGCTTGGCTTTCAGTGCCAAAATTACCTCATGGTTTAAGATGGCTGCTTGAGCTCCCTCCATCACCTCCCTGTTGTAGTGGGCAAAAAGGAGAGGGTGAAGAGGCATGCACTCACTTCTCTTCTAGAACACATTCCCAAACTTGCTTCTGCTTATATCCCAATAGCCCGATTTGGTCACATGGCCACAACTGGCTGCAAACTGAGGCTGGGCTATGTATGGTCTTTATTTGGGGAGAGGGGCTCGTGTTCAGTTACATACTGGGGATTTTATGTCTAAGAGAGAAGAAGATGGATATTTGCAACAACTAGTAGGCTCTGGATGTATGCCAACCACAAAGTTCCTCCGGGCAGTGCAGACCTCTGGGGAGGGTAGAGGCTGTGTGTGGACTGCCAGGCCTTGGGGGCTCTTCTGCTTGTCTTTGGAAATCATCCCCACACCTTGGCTTGGATCCCTTGAGGTCTTCTCGAAGGCCAAACTGGTTCACTCCTCCTTCTCCAGAGCTCACAGAAGAAAGGCCTTTCCTCTTCCCCCCCTTCCCTTTCTCTATGATCTTGTGGCTCTTTAACTGAGTGTCTTTCAGTCTCTCCTGGGGCAAAGAGGCATCCCTTGTTTACCCACAAATAATTAACTGCTATAGTCATTTAACATATACACAGACGGCATCATCATAATTACAGAAAATATATTACACATCAGGCACATGGGATGGGAGCAATTCACCGCCCAGCACGGCCTGGAATCAGAGGTGAATGGACGCCTCAGGCTGGCCCCAGGTTGTTTCCCCTGCCTGGGCCCCTCTGTGCCTTTCCAGCCCTCTCTCCATGCCCTGCAAGCTGCGAAGCTGTGATGAGTGGCCCCCTCCGAGTGTACATCCATTGTCAAGTTTCCCCCTGCTTTCCCCTTTTTGCTGAACCAGTAGAAATGCTGGGTCTGAGGGAGTGCTGACTGAAATTGACCCAGGGAGAGGAAGTGATGGAAGAGGGTAGAGAGGAGATCTCAGCTGGGAAGGGGTGGGGGAGAGGAAGTGGGGAGGGGAGTGGGGAACATGAGAAAGATGAGAGATAACCGGGAGGAGCAGGAGAAATAGCAAAGGTAGAAGGATGGGCTCTGGAGCCTTTCCCTAGGGTGTCTCCCAGGGAGGGAGGAAAACGGTGAAGATCCACAGCTTAAAGAACAAGGCTTGTCACAGGCTTGTCAGTGTGTACCTGAATCACCTGGAAGAAAAAAGCTGCTGCGAACCCAGGGGTTCTGATTGAGTGAGTCTGGCTGGGGCCTTGGTCTGCCTTTCTCACATGCTTGCGGAGGCTGCTGCTGGTGGTCCGTGGACCGCACTTTGAGTAGTAAGGATCTCCAGGAACTTGCAAATGCATGTTCTCCTTTAATTCTCATAATGGCCCTGTTTCACTGACAAGGAAATTGAGGCTCAGAGACGCCAAGTACCTTATGTGAGGTCTCATGGCTGGCCAGCCCTCAGCTCTCTGTTTAGTACGTAGAGCTGTGTCCCAAAGTGAGCCCCAGAACTTTTCTGAATGTGGGGGCCAGGGTGGGGGTAGTGATGGATCAAGTTCAGAGGGTTGGAGGATGCCTGGGATGTGGGTTTTCAAGGACCAAGAAGCTGAGACACACAGAGGCGAGAAATGGCTGGTGGGTGTGGGGCAGGGGGAAAGGCAGCGTAAAACAGGATAGGATTAAACAGAGGAGTTGACTATATCATCTGTAAGCCCAGGCAAAGCTGGACTTTGTTACTAAGCCGTGTGCCTGGAGTTGCTCAACTTGTGTATCAGTTGTTTCTTAGAAAATGCTCATGCTGGGTAAGATCAGATCTTGGTGTTGTGTCTGCAAATGTCTCGATTTAGAGTCGCAGAGGAGGAGGGGCTGTCAAGTGAGAGTAAAGCCATCAAAGTGTGTTGGGAAGAAGGGCATCGTCTGGATGGATGGAGGGTGAGGTGGGTGATAGGGGTGTGTGCCGAGAGGGTTAAACTGCAAGTGAGGTGTTGCACATGAACAGCTTAGCACTGGGCTCTGGATTCCTCGTGCAATAGTAATTGTGAATTATATTAATAAATCACACAGCTGCCTTGAAATATGACGTAAGAGCTTGGTGGCTAAGACCTCCCTGCAGTGTGTCAGCAGCGCCTCTGAGAGGCAGCCGAACAAGGAGCCTTCTGGATGTTGTGACTTCTTACAGAGCTGAGAATCTACTGGGGAGATGCCAAGTTATCAAGAGACTCCTAAGGAATGAGCCAGTTCTGGTGTCTGCAAGAAGTTTGTAGAGCAGGGTGGTTTCTCCGGAAAGGTTGTGTGGAGGATGAAAGAGGAGGACATAGTAGGGCTTCTGGGGCAGTCCCAGTGCTCCAAGAAGCAGATGTCAGCAGGGGATGTGCCAGGATTTTACTAGCAGAGATGGCTGTGAGAGAACTTGGGAGGGAGCTGGCCAACCTGGGAGAGCGCAGAGGCTGTGATGTGGTCTGAGCGCAGTGAAGGCAGGAGGGCAGGGAGGTGGGTGGGAACATCTTAGACTATCCTGCAGTCTCTGGAAGGTTCTGTGAGGCTGGCATGCTGTCCTCAAACCCAATTCCTGGAAGGCTTTTCAGCGCTGGGCAGCCGGAAACCTGGTGCAGTGACGTTCTCTGAAGTTGGAGGGCTGGGAGCTACAGTTTCCAGTACAGTCACTTTCCAATCATGTGCCTACCAGACGGGGAAAGCCTGGGGATTCAGTTGGGATGGGGGCCCCAAGCCAACGGCAGTACCTTGCCTGTAGTTGTCATTCCATAAATATTTGTCCAGTGACTACAGAGTTGCAGAGTGAATCCGTACTGAAGCGTGTGCTTTTGCTCAATCAGCCCTCCCAATGAGATTGATTCCTTTCTTTCTGAAGGTTTTTCCCTTTTGTGACATTAATCTACGTATGTAAAAATTGCTAGGGCCTGGTGTAGCCTGCTGGGAAAAGTCTCACAGGGTAAGAGGCCAGAGGCCTTCTCTGCTGTCTGTGGACAGCATGGCCCTGCTGTGTTCTCTCACTGGGCACGGGCCTTGGTCCAGCAGAGCCACCTTGGGGTCAGATCTGCCACCAGTCAGGGATCTAAGCAGAGGCTCCCTTGTTTCTGGAGGGAAAGGCCTTGGAAGTCTTTGATCTCTGTGGCTCACTCCCACCCCTGCCCGGCAGCCCGCATGTTGTCCCCTTGGAGACTGTGTCCACAGCAGAAAGCCAGGGGCAGACACAGCAGCCAGAAAAGGGAGGGGGCTTTGGAACCGAGCAGGTGCCCGGAGACTGGGCTTGCTGTTAGAAGTGGGAGCAACCCATGGGCCCTGGCCTCCAAATCCCCTAGGACTCACAAGGTCTGACCCCAAGGGCAGCCTCTGCCCTGCTTCTCTAGGGGCTGTGAAGTCGGCTGGGATGTGTTTTCCTCTATCGATGCAGGCAGATGCTATGCATCCATCTTCCACACACGTGTTTTCGTGCTTTTGCCTGGAGAGGAAGGTAAAGCAGCTTGTTCCTCCTGCACTGATATATGACCGTGGTGTGGCCTGTGGCAAACAGCACCAGTTATTGAATGTAGATGTGTATGTGTGTGTGTGTCTGTGTCTGTGTGCACGTGTGTGCAGGCAGGCATGTTAGGGAGAGAAGTTGATGCTGAGGACGGGATAGTGTCAGGAACGCTACATTTATCAAGAATGAACAAGATCTCTCAGCGCTAATACCCTAGAATCTGAAAGCAACAGCAATAATAATAATCGGTGGTGATTTAGTCAGCAAGTTGTGTCTGATTCTTGAGACCCCATGGACTGTAGCCCTCCATGCTCATCTGTCCATGAGATTTCCCAGGCAAGGATACTGGAGTGGATTGCCATTCCCTTCTCCAGGGGATGTTCCCAACCCAGGGACTGAACCTGGATCTTCTGCACTGCAGGCAGATTCATTACCAATGAGCCACCAGGGAAGCCTCAATAATAATAAGATGGGGGAGCCTGGTGGGCTGCCGTCTATGGGGTCACACAGAGTCGGACACAACTGAAGTGACTTGGCAGCAGCAACACTTATATAGCACTTGCTATGCACAGGTCCTGTTCTGAGCTCTTTTTGTATTTAAAATCATTTAGGCTGCCCACTCTAGTATTCTTGGGCTTCCCTGGTGGCTCAGATGGTAAAGAATCCTCCTGCGATGCGGGAGACCTGGATTTGATCCTTAGGTTGGGAAGATCTCCTGGAGAAGGGAATGACAACCCACTCNTTCCACTTTTGGATATTTATCCAGAGAAAATGAAAACACTAATTCAAAAAGATACTTGCACCTCCAGGTTCATTGCATCATTATTTGTAATAGCCACATCATGACATTAACCTAAATGTCCTTCGATGGATGGATAGGTAAAGAAAATGATATATTTATATACACAATGAAATATTATTCAACCATGAAGAAGAGGCAAGTCCTTTCATTCATAACAACATAGATGGATCTTAAGTCAGACAAAGAAAAACAAATACCATATGATCTCACTTATATGTGAAACCTTTTTTTTTAAGCAACTTTTAGGTACAAAGAATAGATTGGTAGTTGCCAGAGGCATGAGGTATGGGCTGGGCCAAATGTGTGAATATAGTCAAAAGGTAATACATGAATAAACAAATAAGTAGCATCACATAGTGAAGGTGATCAAAAGACAATAGATAGATCATAGATACATAGATGATAGATACAGCATAGCAAGATCTTGAACCCAGAGCCTTAAGTGCTGACTTAATCATTATGCTATCTACCTAGTTGGAATTATTTTCTACTGTCAAGTGTAGATTATAAACACGTAGATTATATACCCCTCCCAAGTTATAATACACTATACATAAATAACATCTCTTGCTCAGATGTCTGTGGGATGAACTCATCCTTACCGAGGAGTCTGGTGTCCATGGGGTCGCAAAGAATTGGACACGACTGAGCAACTTCACTTTCACTATACTATCCCTCAGAACTTGCTATATTTTTGGTCAAAATTTCTTCCTTGATACCGAAAGAATTCCAATAGGATTGTGAGCTCCATCTCCAGATTCTTGCCTCCTCCAAGAGCAATAGAAGCCTGCATACCTCCTTCTGGCCCCGCAGTGGAAAACCTCAGCAAAGTGCCCTTGCAGGGCCTGACTGCAATATATTCAGGCTAGCAGCTATAGGGCATATCTGTGGAAAAAGAAATTCATAGAGCTTCAAAGATGTGAATTCTTTATAAATAAAACATTCCTTTTACTTCAAAGATTCTTGTGTCCCATTACCTGACACAGCCTCCAGAATGCTGCTACTCACAGGCACCTTAACATGTGTGATGTCATCTGTTAACAACCCTGGGATACTTCACAGAAACCAGGGGGTGGGGTTGCAAAAATAAAATGCTGGCTTAGTCCCTTTCATTTATTTTATCTATTATGTACCTAGCATTGTGGTCTGTCTTGCAAAAAAGACTATAGAGGAAAGTTGATGGCAACTAGAAAAGTGTGGCAAAGAGAAGGGAAAGCTGAGATTAAATTTGTAAAACAACAGTTAAACCTCCTCTGTCATGCAGGGTGAATCAAGATAAGGTTGGGGATGAGGGGAACCTCTTCATGGTCGATCACTGCCCGCCATACAAGAGCTTGAGTGAATTCCACAGCATCCCAAGACATGAGTTTAGAATAGGCTTTCCTAGGGAAATTTCAAAGCAAGTATAAGAGAAAAAAAGGTGTGTTTCCCATTGTCCCAAGGCTACCAGGGTCTGTGTGCTGTGCCAGACACACTGTCAGTCTGGGTTCAGGTGAAGAGCTCCTGCACTCCTCCTCTTCTCTTTGGGGGCAAACCTAAAGCACACCTCAGCAGAGGGAATGAACTGATAGGTGCACTTTGTGGCCAGGCAGTCTGGATCTGGCTACCAGCTACTCTCTCCCTGCAGACTTCAGGGTCTATGGAATGTTACCGTAAGGAAGGAAATCTCCAGTCCTCAGGGAGGCTGAGCTTGCATGTAGGTCCTTCTGCTGGGAGAAAGAAGAGCAGCTGGTTTGTTCCAGAAGCCCAGAGAGAGCTTGTGAGTTATTTTTTGCCAAATCTCATATCACACCCATACACTTATATTCTAGATGTATTAGCTTTTCTGTGCAAATTGTGTAGCAATTACTGAGGAGTAGGAACATCAACTACCTGAAGCAGTATGATACCAAGAGTTTTGTAATCCACTTTTGGTCAACTTTTTACTATTTCTGCAGGGTACACCAGGAAAAATCTGTAGGCAGAAGACCCATATTCTAGCTTACATGCTGCTAGCCTCCTCAGGCTAATGACTTACCTTCTCAAACTTGGCTTGCCATCTGTAACAGAAAAGTAATGGCAGCTCCCTTTCAGAAGATTACTGTAAGAGTAAAAATCAAATAAACTATCATTAATTAAAGTGCTTGAGAAGCTCCAAAGTACCAATTAAACACATTGGTAGTAATTATGGTACTAATTATATGTAATTATGGTTGGCTTTTATCCATTTGGTTTTTGGCTGTGAGCTAACAGAAAATTAAGCTATAAAATTTGTCCTTGTAGCCAGTGTCCCCATTAATTTTATTCAGCAAGCATTTATTGAGAACTTATTTTTGTGGCAGGGATTTGCCAACTCTGGGAATCAAATGGAAAAGAATATGGTGCTATTGATCTTATGGAACTCAATAGTTTAAATCTACTGCCTTGCTTCTTGCTGTAAAAAATATTGATCTGGCCATTCTCCACTGAAACCTTACATGGTTTAGAAGTAAATCAAACACTTCCTCTGCTTTCCTTCAACTTACTTTGTCAATATAACTTGACACTGTACCCACCTCTAACAAAGGACTACATGTTTTGTTGT
>SJYW01043127.1:0-28539 GCA_006410735.1 Raphicerus campestris | reverse complement strand
TCAAAGGCTTTGGTGTAATCAATAAAGCAGAAGAAGATGTTTTTCTGGAACTCTCTTGCTTTTTCGATGATCCAACAGATGTTGGCAATTTGATCTCTGGTTCCTCTACCTTTCTAAATCCAGCTTGAACATCTGGAAGTTTACGGTTCACATACTGTTGAAGCCTAGCTTGGAGAATTTTGAGCATTTCTTTGCTAGCATGTGAGATGAGTGCAATTGTGCAGTAGTTTGAACACTCTTTGGCATTGCCTTTCTTTGGGACTGGGATGAAAATTGACCTGTTCCAGTCCTGTGGCCACTGCTGAGTTTTCCAAATTTGCTGACGTATTAAGTTCAGCATTTCCACAGCATCATTCTTTAGGATTTGAAACAACTCAACTGGAATTCTATCACCTCCACTAGCTTTGTTCATAGTGATACTTCCTAAGGCCCACTTGATTTCACACTCCCGGTTGTCTGGCTCTAGGTGAGTGATCACACCATCGTGGTTATCTGGGTCATTAAGATCTTTTTTGTATAGTTCTTCTATGTATACTTGCCACCTCTGCTTAATATCTTCTGCTTCTGTTAGGTCCATACCATTTCTGTCCTTTACTGTGCCCATCTTTGCATTAAATGTTCTCTTTGTACCTCTAATTTTCTTGAAGAGATCTCTAGTCTTTCCCATTCTATTGTTTTCCTCTATTTCTTTGCACTGATCACTGAGGAAGGCTTTCTTATCTTTCCTTGCTGTTCTTTGGAACTCTGCATTCAGATGTATATATCTTTCCTTTTCTCCTTTGCCTTTAGCTTCTCTTCTTTTCTCAGCTATTTGTAAGGCCTCTGCAAATAACAGTTTTGCCTTTTTGCATTTCCTTTTCTTGGGGATGGTCTTGATTACTGCCTCCTGTACAATGTCATGAACCTCCATTCATAGTTCATCAGGCACTCTGTCTATCAAATCAGGCAGAGATAGCTGATGGTAACAAAGCTAGGAGCTTTCCCTCTCAGCTCCTTGGATTTCTCTCTCTGTTGTTTCTTAACATGACTACACAATTCTAGGATGAACAGACTCTGCCAACTCCTTCTAGTTCTGATTATTATTAGATTTCTTGTTCACACCTCTTTGTGAAAGATATATTCTTTCCTGTCATATGAAGTGAGGTGTGAAAAAAAAAGGGAGAAGCTTTCAAAGACATATTTTAAAGTGTGATGTCGCTGTGTATTTTTCCCTTGAACATTTTTAGCTTGCTTATAGTTACTACATTGAACAAGGGTCAGCAACTTAAAATGTAAATTATGTAGCATGCCTCTACCAGGTTTTTCAAAACACTACTTGCTATGATAAAAAACATTTTGCCCAAGAAAGAAGACTTTTTGAAGCACCATTTATGAAAATTGTGACTTCAGTCTGATTTTCCTTCTTACAGTCCTTGTTATTGTAGTGAAAAAATATTTTTTGCTTGGTCACTCACCGTTGTTACTATTTGAATTGAAGCTTAAATATATACTAGACCTGAAAATAGGTCTGGAAGATATATCTTCCAAACCAGGGTACTTCTGAGAATAAAAGAGGATGTTGTTAATTTCTTTAGGACAATAGGGTGAACTGGGACAATTTGAGGAAACTGAGATATTAGGTGACTAAGAGAGACAAAGAGACAGACATAAGTAGGAATCATCCACCCAGTACTTCAGTAGACAAATGCAAGCTAATTTGACTTTCTAACCTCTAGCAGGAAAAATTCGTCCTAGGGACCTAGACATTTTGATATCTAATATACTACCCAAAAATCTTAAGACACATCAGAGATAAGGGCTTGGTCTGAACTGAAAGGTCAGCTGAACAGGCTGAGCTTATAGGAGGTCAGCAATGGGGAAACAAAATCCAGCAACCGAACTTCATGGTGACAAACTATCTTGATCCATAAACATAGAGGGCCAGCCAGATCCATACTGAACAGTAATGAGGAGGGGACCAAGGTTGGTGGAATGCAGAGCTAGGGAATAGGAGGTAGAGGGAAGTAAAAAGAGGCAGAAAGGAAAAGTGCCAGCCAAGCCCAGAGCCACATCCAGGAAACAGCCATAGTGACACATGCTTCATCAACGCAATGCCTCAGACTTTTCAGGGAGCTTGACAGAAGTGACTGCTCTAATCCAGAAACAAAATGGCAAAAAAGCAGGACAAAGTGTAATATCAAGTCCTAGAAGATGAAAGAGATTCTGGTGTGGATTCCATTTCAAGAATTAACATTTAGTGAGTGTTGCTGCCAAGTGGCAGGACTGCTAGTCCTTCCCTTATATTATTTCATCTCAACAACATGCAAAGTGAAATTATTTGCATGCTCATTTTTCTAGACAAACAAGCTTAGAGAATTTTAAAATATTAGCAGAAGTCTCAAGAGAAAGAAAATCACAAGGAAGTATTACTTCACACCTGTTGGAATGTTAATTATCAAAAAGGAAAGAAATAGCAAGTGTTGGTGAGGATATGAAGAAAAGGGAATCCCTTGTGTGCTATTGATGGGAATGTAAATTGGCATAACCACTGTGGGAAACAGTACAGAGGTTCCTAAAAATAGAACTACCCTAAAATCCAGAAATTCCACTTTTGGATATTTATCCAGAGAAAATGAAAACACTAATTCAAAAAGATACTTGCACCTCCAGGTTCATTGCATCATTATTTGTAATAGCCACATCATGACATTAACCTAAATGTCCTTCGATGGATGGATAGGTAAAGAAAATGATATATTTATATACACAATGAAATATTATTCAACCACGAAGAAGAGGGAAGTCCTTTCATTCATAACAACATAGATGGATCTTAAGTCAGACAAAGAAAAACAAATACCATATTGATCTCACTTATATGTGAAACCTTTTTTTTTTAAGCAACTTTTAGGTACAAAGAATAGATTGGTAGTTGCCAGAGGCATGAGGTATGGGCTGGGCCGAATGTGTGAATATAGTCAAAAGGTAATACATGAATAAACAAATAAGTAGCATCACATAGTAAAGGTGATCAAAAGACAATAGATAGATCATAGATACATAGATGATAGATACAGCATAGCAAGATCTTGAACCCAGAGCCTTAAGTGCTGACTTAATCATTATGCTATCTACCTAGTTGGAATTATTTTCTACTGTCAAGTGTAGATTATAAACACGTAGATTATATACCCCTCCCAAGTTATAATACACTATACATAAATAACATCTCTTGCTCAGATGTCTGTGGGATGAATTCATCCTTACCGAGGAGTCTGGTGTCCATGGGGTCGCAAAGAATTGGACACGACTGAGCGACTTCGTTTTCACTATACTATCCCTCAGAACTTGCTATATTTTTGGTCAAAATTTCTTCCTTGATACAGAAAGAATTCCAATAGGATTGTGAGCTCCATCTCCAGATTCTTGCCTCCTCCAAGAGCAATAGAAGCCTGCATACCTCCTTCTGGCCCCGCAGTGGAAAACCTCAGCAAAGTGCCCTTGCAGGGCCTGACTGCAATATATTCAGGCTAGCAGCTATAGGGCATATCTGTGGAAAAAGAAATTCATAGAGCTTCAAAGATGTGAATTCTTTATAAATAAAACATTCCTTTTACTTCAAAGATTCTTGTGTCCCATTACCTGACACAGCCTCCAGAATGCTGCTACTCACAGGCACCTTAACATGTGTGATGTCATCTGTTAACAACCCTGGGATACTTCACAGAAACCAGGGGGTGGGGTTGCAAAAATAAAATGCTGGCTTAGTCCCTTTCATTTATTTTATCTATTATGTACCTAGCATTGTGGTCTGTCTTGCAAAAAAGACTATAGAGGAAAGTTGATGGCAACTAGAAAAGTGTGGCAAAGAGAAGGGAAAGCTGAGATTAAATTTGTAAAACAACAGTTAAACCTCCTCTGTCATGCAGGGTGAATCAAGATAAGGTTGGGGATAAGAGGAACCTCTTCATGGTCGATCACTGCCCGCCATACAAGAGCTTGAGTGAATTCCACAGCATCCCAAGACATGAGTTTAGAATAGGCTTTCCTAGGGAAATTTCAAAGCAAGTATAAGAGAAAAAAAGGTGTGTTTCCCATTGTCCCAAGGCTACCAGGGTCTGTGTGCTGTGCCAGACACACTGTCAGTCTGGGTTCAGGTGAAGAGCTCCTGCACTCCTCCTCTTCTCTTTGGGGGCAAACCTAAAGCACACCTCGGCAGAGGGAATGAACTGATGGGTGCACTTTGTGGCCAGGCAGTCTGGATCTGGCTACCAGCTACTCTCTCCCTGCAGACTTCGGGGTCTATGGAATGTTACCGTAAGGAAGGAAATCTCCAGTCCTCAGGGAGGCTGAGCTTGCATGTAGGTCCTTCTGCTGGGAGAAAGAAGAGCAGCTGGTTTGTTCCAGAAGCCCAGAGAGAGCTTGTGAGTTATTTTTTGCCAAATCTCATATCACACCCATACACTTATATTCTAGATGTATTAGCTTTTCTGTGCAAATTGTGTAGCAATTACTGAGGAGTAGGAACATCAACTACCTGAAGCAGTATGATACCAAGAGTTTTGTAATCCACTTTTGGTCAACTTTTTACTATTTCTGCAGGGTACACCAGGAAAAATCTGTAGGCAGAAGACCCATATTCCAGCTTACATGCTGCTAGCCTCCTCAGGCTAATGACTTACCTTCTCAAACTTGGCTTGCCATCTGTAACAGAAAAGTAATGGCAGCTCCCTTTCAGAAGATTACTGTAAGAGTAAAAATCAAATAAACTATCATTAATTAAAGTGCTTGAGAAGCTCCAAAGTACCAATTAAACACATTGGTAGTAATTATGGTACTAATTATATGTAATTATGGTTGGCTTTTATCCATTTGGTTTTTGGCTGTGAGCTAACAGAAAATTAAGCTATAAAATTTGTCCTTGTAGCCAGTGTCCCCATTAATTTTATTCAGCAAGCATTTATTGAGAACTTATTTTTGTGGCAGGGATTTGCCAACTCTGGGGATCAAATGGAAAAGAATATGGTGCTATTGATCTTATGGAACTCAATAGTTTAAATCTACTGCCTTGCTTCTTGCTGTAAAAAATATTGATCTGGCCATTCTCCACTGAAACCTTACATGGTTTAGAAGTAAATCAAACACTTCCTCTGCTTTCCTTCAACTTACTTTGTCAATATAACTTGACACTGTACCCACCTCTAACAAAGGACTACATGTTTTGTTGTCATTACCCAGAGGTTAATGTATATAGAAAGGAGAGGTTAGTATATAGAAAAACAGAGGTTAGTATATAGAAAGTGGAAAGTTGTTATGGACTGGATATTTGTGTCCTCCCAAATTCCTGTGCTGAAATCCTAACCCTTAAGGTGATGGTATTAGGAAGTGTGATCTTTTATCACCTTTGGTGGTAAAACTCATAAATAGGACTAGAACCCTTATAAGAAAAGACAGGAGCGAGCTTCCTTTCTCTCTCTCTCTCTCCATAGCCTCTCCCTTTCTCTGCACTTTGAGGATACAGTGAAAAGACGGCCATCTACAAACCTAGAAGATAGTCCTCACCAGACACTAGTGTTTCACCCTGATCTTGACTTTTCAACTTCCAGAGTTGTGAAAAACAAAAGTTTCCTGTTTAAGCCGCTCATTCCATAGTATTGTTATAGCCACTCATTCCATAGTATTGTTATAGCAACTCCCCAAAATTAAGACATCAATGCAGATACAGGTCCCAGGTGAATCGCCAGCCCTCCCACCCCAAATGCTTCTTGAGTAGTTTTCCACAGTAGCCAAAGCTGCTGCTTCCCCAGATGCACACACCCACAGATGGCCATTCTCAAAGAGTTTCCTTCTTTCAAGGTGTCCGTCAGGGTGGCTAGCTTCCTACATGCTGGAGAAAACAAAGTCTTCACTTACTAGCCAAACTCTTCACCTCACTGAAGAGAAACCACCTAATTGCAACTTGGCAGGTAGCTCAGTGGTAAAGAATCTGCCTGCAAATGCAGGAGATGCAAATTTGATCCATGGGTTGGGAAGATCCCCTGGAGAAGTAAATGGCAACCCACTCCAGTATTCTTGCCTGGGAAATCCCATGCATGAAGAAGCCTGGTGGGCTAAGAGTTGGACACAATTTAGTAACTGAGTATGCACAACTATCAGAGAAGTTATTTGAAGTCTGAACCCAGAATGAACCCAGGAGCTTGAAAACACCAAGAGAATAACAATCAAAATAATGCAACTCTGTTGTCCAAATGTTCTGACACTATTTAAGAGCATACCAAAACAGAATAGAGCCATTCTTAAATAAACCAAAGACTCACACAGATTAACAACAATCTGAATCTTTTTTCATGATTTAGAATAAAGATAGTAAATGTAATTTCGAATATTAGCCAGTTCAAAGAAAGCTATTAAAATTCTTATGAAACAGCTAGACTTGGAGTTCCGTTTACACATAACTAATTTCCTGGCTTTTAGGGCCTAACTTGTACTTGTGTTCCTGCTGCTGCTAAGTCGCTTCAGTTGTGTCCGACTCTGTGTGACCCCATNTTACTTTGTCAATATAACTTGACACTGTACCCACCTCTAACAAAGGACTACATGTTTTGTTGTCATTACCCAGAGGTTAATGTATATAGAAAGGAGAGGTTAGTATATAGAAAAACAGAGGTTAGTATATAGAAAGTGGAAAGTTGTTATGGACTGGATATTTGTGTCCTCCCAAATTCCTGTGCTGAAATCCTAACCCTTAAGGTGATGGTATTAGGAAGTGTGATCTTTTATCACCTTTGGTGGTAAAACTCATAAATAGGACTAGAACCCTTATAAGAAAAGACAGGAGCGAGCTTCCTTTCTCTCTCTCTCTCTCCATAGCCTCTCCCTTTCTCTGCACTTTGAGGATACAGTGAAAAGACGGCCATCTACAAACCTAGAAGATAGTCCTCACCAGACACTAGTGTTTCACCCTGATCTTGACTTTTCAACTTCCAGAGTTGTGAAAAACAAAAGTTTCCTGTTTAAGCCGCTCATTCCATAGTATTGTTATAGCCACTCATTCCATAGTATTGTTATAGCAACTCCCCAAAATTAAGACATCAATGCAGATACAGGTCCCAGGTGAATCGCCAGCCCTCCCACCCCAAATGCTTCTTGAGTAGTTTTCCACAGTAGCCAAAGCTGCTGCTTCCCCAGATGCACACACCCACAGATGGCCATTCTCAAAGAGTTTCCTTCTTTCAAGGTGTCCGTCAGGGTGGCTAGCTTCCTACATGCTGGAGAAAACAAAGTCTTCACTTACTAGCCAAACTCTTCACCTCACTGAAGAGAAACCACCTAATTGCAACTTGGCAGGTAGCTCAGTGGTAAAGAATCTGCCTGCAAATGCAGGAGATGCAAATTTGATCCATGGGTTGGGAAGATCCCCTGGAGAAGTAAATGGCAACCCACTCCAGTATTCTTGCCTGGGAAATCCCATGCATGAAGAAGCCTGGTGGGCTAAGAGTTGGACACAATTTAGTAACTGAGTATGCACAACTATCAGAGAAGTTATTTGAAGTCTGAACCCAGAATGAACCCAGGAGCTTGAAAACACCAAGAAAATAACAATCAAAATAATGCAACTCTGTTGTCCAAATGTTCTGACACTATTTAAGAGCATACCAAAACAGAATAGAGCCATTCTTAAATAAACCAAAGACTCACACAGATTAACAACAATCTGAATCTTTTTTCATGATTTAGAATAAAGATAGTAAATGTAATTTCGAATATTAGCCAGTTCAAAGAAAGCTATTAAAATTCTTATGAAACAGCTAGACTTGGAGTTCCGTTTACACATAACTAATTTCCTGGCTTTTAGGGCCTAACTTGTACTTGTGTTCCTGCTGCTGCTAAGTCGCTTCAGTTGTGTCCGACTCTGTGTGACCCCATAGATGGCAGCCAACCAGGTCCCCATCCCTGGAATTCTCCAGGCAAGAACACTGGAGTGGGTTGCCATTTCCTTCTCCAAAGCGTGAAAGTGAAAAGTGAAAGTGAAGTCGCTCAGTCGTGTCTGACTCTTCGCGACCCCATGGACTGCAGCCTACCAGGCTCCTTTGTCCATGGGATTTTCCAGGCAAGAGTACTGGAGTGGGTTGTCATTTCCTTCTCCAACTTGTGTTCCTACCTCTATTTAAATATGAAATGAATTAACATGCATGAATGTGCTACACAAATGTGAAGATCCATCTAAAATGCTATTAACTTGCTGTGGATTTTTAATGGATTAACATGTTAATTCATTTGTTTTATTTTTGTTTTGCTTTTAATCATTTAAGTTGTGAAGTTTAAGAGAGATACAAGAAATGTAGCAAAAATGAAATATAAATTATTTACACCACTCAGGTCAAGGAAGAAAATATTATCAGTATCTCAGAAGTGCTCCCTTCATGCCCACTCCTTTTAAGTCATAACTCTTCATTTGGATGGTAGTATCTGTTTTAGTTTACCATATAGTTTTACGACCCGAATGTGTGTTTTATATGTGTGTATTGCCATCCCTGTTTCCTTCTTTTAAACTTCATCAAAATGCAGTTATACTATATATAACCTGTTGGGTCCAACTTTCTCCCTCAAAATTTGAAATTCATCTATATTATTGTATATACTAGAGTTATTTTATTTTCATTGCTGAATGTTTTCTGTGGTGTGAATATGTCATAGTTTATTCTCTCCATCTGACAATGCTTGCCTTTTATTGGACTCTTAGTTCCACAAATATTTAATGTGATTATTGATGTGGTTGGATTTAGTTCTATAGTTTTATGATTTGTTATTTATCTCATCTGCTTTTAAACTTTATTTTCAATAGACTTTATTTATTGAGCACTTTTAGATTCACAGGAAAATTGAGCAGAAGTTTCAGAGTTTTCTCATCTGTTCCCTGTTCTCATCCTTGCTGTCATTAACAATATCTCCCACCAGAATAGTACAGTGGTTCTAACTGCTGACTCTACACTGGCACATCATAATCACCCCAATCCATAATTTACAGTAGGGCTCACTTTTGATGTTGTACATTATATGAATTTGAACAAATATATAATGGCATGTTCTTTTATCTTTTTTCCTGTCTAGTTCTTTTAGCTTAATTGACTACTTATAAAATTTCCAATTAACTTTAGCTTTTTAGCAAAGTTTTCCTTACTTTTAAAAAATTTATTTATTTTAATTGGATTATAATTACTTTATAATATTGTGGTGGTTTTTGCCACACATTGACATGAATCAGCCATGGGTGCACATGTGTCCCCACTATCCTGAACCCCTTCCCACCTTCCTCCACATCCCAACCTTCTGGGTTGTCTCAGAGCACCAGCTTTAAGTGCCCTGCTTCATGCTTCAAACTTGCACTTGTCATCTATTTTACATATGGTAATATACATGTTTCAGTGCTAGTCTCTCAGATCATCCCACTGTTGCCTTCTCCCACATAGTGCTGAAGTCTGTTCTTTACATCTATCTCTCTTTTGCTGTCTTGCCTGTAGTGTCATCATTACCATCTTTCTAAATTCCATATAAATGCATTAATATACTGTATTGGTGACTCTCTTTCTCACTGACTTTGTCTGTAAAGGTTCCAGTTTCATCCACCTCATTAGAACTAACTCCAGTGCATTCATTTTTATAACTGAATAATATTCTATTGTGTATATATACCACAACTTCTTTATCCATGCATCTGCCAATGGACACCTAGGTTGCTTCCATGTCCTAGCTAGTACTGCAATGAACATTGGGGAACATGTGTCTCTTTCAGTTCTGGTTTTCTTAGTGTATATGCCCAGCAGTGGGATTGCTGAGTTTTATGGCAGGTTTTGTCCACACTGTTCTCTATAGTGGCTGTACCAGTTTGTATTCCTACCAACAGTGTAAGAGGGAGGGTTCCCTTTTTTCCACATCCTCTCTAGCATTTACTGTCTGTAGACTTTTTGATGGCAGCCATTCTGACCAACATGAGATGGTACCTCATTGTGGTTTTGATTTGCATTTCTCTGATAATGAGTGATGTTGAGCATCTTTTCATGTGCTTATTAGCCATCTGTAGGTCTTCTTTGGAGAAATGTCTGTATAGTTGTTTGGCCCACTTTTTAATTGGGTTGTTCATTTTTTTGGTATTGAGCTGTATGAGCTACTTGTATATTTTGGAGATTAAGTTGTTTCATTAGCTATTATTCTCTCTCATTCTGAAGGCTGCCTTTTCACCTTAATTATAGTTTCCTTCATTATGCAAAAGCTTTTAAATTTAATTAGGTTCCATTTGTTTATTCTTGTTTTTATTTCCATTACTCTGGGAGGTGAGTCATAGAGGATCTTGCTGTGATTATAGTTTCTCATCTTACATTTAGATCTTTAATCCATTTTGAGTTTATTTTTGTGTATGATGTTAGAAAGTGTTGTAGTTTCAGTCTTTTACACATGGTTGACCAGTTTCCCCAGCACCACTTGTTAAAGAGACTGTCTTTTCTCCATTGTATGTTTTTGCCTACTGTGTCAAAAATAAAGTGTCCATAGGTGCGTGGATTTATCTCTAGGCTTTCTATTTTGTTCCATTGATCTATGTTTCTGTCTTTGTGCTAGTACCACACTGTCTTGATGACTGTAGCTCTGTAGTATAGTCTGAAGTCAGGCAGGTTGATTCCTCCAGTTCCATTCTTCTTTCTCAAGATTGCTTTGGCTATTTGAGGTTTTTTGTGTTCCCATACAAAGTGTGAAATTATTTGTTCTAGTTCTGTGAAAAATACCATTGGTAACTTGAAAGGGGTTGTGTTGAATCTATAGGTCGCTTTGGGTAGTATATTCATTTTCACTATATTGATTCTTCCAATCCACAAACATGGTATATTTCTCCATCTATTTGTGTCATCTTTGATATCTTTCATCAGTGTTTTATAGTTTTCTATATATAGGTCTTTTGTTTCTTTCGGTAAATGTATTCCTAAGTATTTTATTCTTTTCGTCACAATGGTGAATGGGATTGTTTCCTTAATTTCTTTCTGTTTTTTCATTGTTAGTGTATAGGAATGCAAAGGATTTCTGTGTATAAAATTAATACACAGAATATAAAATTAATATCCTGAAACTTTACTATATTCATTGATTAGCTCTACTAAGTTTCTGGTGGGATCTTTACAGTTTTCAATGTAGAGGATCATGTCAATTGCAAACAATGAGAGTTTTCTTCTTTTCCAATCTGGATTCATTTCTTTTTCTTCTCTGATTGCTGTGGCTAGGACTTCCAAAACTATATTGAATAGTAGAGGTGAGAGTGGGCACCCTTGTCTTGTTCCTGGTTTTAGAGGAAATGCTTTTAATTTTTCACCATTATTGTTCATTTTTTTAATTGACTCATCTTTATTTCTTCTAGGTCCTTTCTAAACATTTCTTGCATCGTCTCAATCCTTGTCTCTAGTCTATTTATTTGTAACTACATTTTGTTTTCTAGATTTGGGATCATCTTTACTATTATTATTCTGAATTATTTTTCAGGTAGAATCTCTATCTCCTCCTCTTTTGTTTGGTTTGGTAGATTTTTATCATGTTCCTTCACCTGCTGGACATTTCTCTGTCTTTTCATTTTGTTTAGCTTGCTGTGTTTGGGGTACCCTTTCTGCAGGCTGGAAGTACATGGCTCCTCTTAATTGTGGAGTCCACTCCCTGTGGGTGAGGTTGGACCAGTAGTTTCTCAAGTTTTTCTCTTGGAGGAGCTTGCATCTGTATTCTGGTGAGTGGAGCTGGATCTCTTATCTCTGGAGTGCAATGCAAGTGTCCAGTAGTGAGTTTTGAGGTGTCTGTGGGTTTGGCATAGCTTTGGGCAGCCTTTTAATGTTCTGGGCTGTGTTCCAGTTTTGCTGGAGAATTAGCATGGTGTGTCTTGTACTATCTTGCTGGCTCTTGTGTGGAGCTTGGTTTCAGCATAGGTATGGAGACTTTTGGGTGAGCTCTTATCTATTGTTTCCTGGAGTCAGGAGTTTTCTGATGGTCTAAAGTTCTGGAGTTAAGCCTCCTGCCTCTGGCTTTCAGGGCTTCTCTTACAGTAGCTCCAAGACTTCTCTGTCCATACAGCACAGAAGATAAAGCCCCTGCACTAATGGTGAAACTATTCTCACAGCCAGGAACACCCAGAGAAATTTTCAGTTATATAGAGAAGAGAAGATGGAGGAAGGAGATAGAGGTGACCTGGAGGAGAAAAGGGAGAGAGCAATCAAGCCAATAATCAAATACCTAAGTGAAAATGGATATTGAAGATTAGATTCCTAAAGGTACAAAATTGATAACAAATATCAAAAAGCAATGATTAAAAGCCTAGAATAGAGATTAGACTCTCAAAAATACAATATAAAAAATACAAAAGAAAATCTATCACAAAAAATTTAAAAATATATATGGAATTTGTGTTTTTTAATAGAAGTTTTTAAATGGTAATAGGCTATATAAATGAAATTTAAAGGAATAATAACTAAAATTTTTTTAATTAAAAAATGATAATAGTAAAAATTTATCTGGGAATTTCTCTAGCGCTGTTGTGAGCAGTATGGGGTCAGTTCATTGTCAAATAGTCCCTCATTCCAACTTGTACTTGATCTCAAGGTCTATGGTTGCCCCTCAAATGCAGTCTCATCATTAACTTCAGGGTTTAATCTGTTACACCTGTCGCTTCCAGAGTGTTTTCCCCTTCTTTGTTTATTTCTGCTTCCTCTGTATGCAAGTCTCTTCAGTGTCTAACTTTCCCTGATGCAAGGGAGCAAAGGAGGCCACTCATTTAGGCTCACTTGTTCAGTTGTGCTGTGGGGAGGGAGGGACACTGCAAACAATTACCATTGGCATGTGTGGACAGTGCTCACAATGGATGGACAACACTGGGTTTGCCAGAGCCCAAGGTGGTGTCACTTCCCGAGTCCACACTGTTAAGGCTTCAGGATGCTCTGCAAGGGCAGTGTCCCAGGTGGGCGCTGAGTGTTGTGCACTTCCCAGGTCTAAGCCACTCAGGTTCTCAGGTCCTCCACAAGGGCACAGACCCAGATGGACTGTGTGTTTTGTGCCCTTCCCAGGTCCAAGCAGCCAAAGTGACCAGGTGCTTGGCGAGTGCACTGTCCCAGGAAGGCCATGCATCTTATGCACCTCCCTAGTCCCGGCCTCTCAGTGTCCTAAGTGTGCCTTTAGGGCACAGTCTCAGATGTGCCATGTGTCTCCTCTGAGGAGCTGATCTCAGGCTGTGGCATTCCTGACAGATGTCAACCTCCAGGATCCCAGAAAGACGTGGTTATCAATGCGGAGCCTGCTCATGGTTTGGTGGAAGATGCACTCTCTGGGACCAAGATTGCAGCAGCCCCTTGCCTTGCAGTTCTGGCTGTTGCACAACTGCCTCTCTGCCTCTGTGGAGGAAGGGCCTTCTATGGCAGCTGTCTTGCTCTCCTCTGCTCTTTGCTCAATCCTTTGTTCTGTGAGCATGCCAGGGGTCACCGTATGGAGTTAGAACCTCTTGTGGGAAAGGGTTGTTTTTTGTTTTGGTTTGGTTTCTCTGGCACAGTTTGGGTTGCTATCTCACATTAGCTCCCCCAGATTGTCTTCAGGGAATTCAGGCCCAGTCCTTACCCTAAGGACCAGTGGTGCAGCTTGTGCCTCCCTGCCCAGCCCCCACTCGCTGCTGGTGGATGCAAGCATCGGTGTCACTTCTCTTGTAGTAGTTGTTGTTAGGTGCTTATTCTGTGGGTTGCTTTTGTTTTGTGTTGGTTTTTCCTGGTTATGTTGCCCTCTGAGATTCCAAAGTTCCCCACAGACACGCCTGTGAGAGGGTTTCCTACTGTGTGGAAAGTTCTCCTCCTTCATGACTCCCTCCCCAAGGTGAGTCTCCATCCCTAAATCATTTGTCTTTGTTTTCATCTTTTATATTTTGTCCTACTTCCTTTCAAAGAGACTGGGCTGCCATTCTGTGTGCCTGGTGTCTTCTGCCAGCATTCAAAAGTTGTTTTGTGAAAGTTGCTCAACATTCAAATGATCTTTTTTTTTTTTAATACTTTATTCTACTTTACAATACTGTATTGGTTTTGCCATACATTGACATGAATCAGCCTCAGGTGTACACGATCTCCCAATGCCAAAGTCCCCTCCCACCACCCACCCCACACCATCTCCCCGGATCATCCCATACACCAGCCCCAAGCATCCTGTATCCTGTATTGAACATAGACTGGCGCTTCATTTCTATATGATAGTATACATGTCTCAGTGCCATTCTCCCAAATCTTTTGATGAATCTGTTGGGGAGAAAGTGGTCTCTCCATCCTATTCCTTTGCCATCTTGGGCCCACCTCTAATTATGTTATTTTTTTAATTTTTCTCCTCAGCTTCTGAAAGCATTTTTTATTAAACTTGTTAATGTAACTGTATTTCATACCACAAGGATCCCATATACCCTTCATCCATTTACCCCCAATGATAACATCTTGTGTAGCTGTGCTATAATGCCACAAACAGGAAATTGACATTGATATAATCCGCCCAAATTCGATTTCACCAGTTATGTTAAAATAACTTTTCATATCTCTAGGATAAATGTCTAAGTGTGCAATTGCTAAATCATATGGTAATTCATGTTTAGTTTTCCAAAAATCAGTCAAATTGTTTTCCATAGGGGCTATACCATTTTACATAAAAGATAATTTCTTGGTACAACAAATAATGCTAATCATTCCCCAGTATTTTCTTGACTCATCTCTCAAAGTAACTGAAATCCCTAGTAATAAGCTGGAGTGCATGGCTACCCAAGACTGCTGCTGCTGCTGCTAAGTCACTTCTGTCGTGTCCTACTCTGTGCAACCCCATAGATGGCAGCCCACCAGGCTCCCCCATCCCTGGGATTCTCCAGGCAAGAACACTGGAGTGGGTTGTGAAAGTGAAGTCACTCAGAAATATTAGACTCTTCGTGACCCCATGGACTGCAGCCTACCAGGCTCCTCCACCCATGGGATTTTCCAGGCAAGAGTACTGGAGTGGGGTGCCATTGCCTTCTCCGTACCCAAGACTAAAGACTTACATTTCCTGCCTTCTCTTCCAGCTAGGTATGATCATTTGACAAATTTTATTAAGTAGAATATAAGTGGGAGTCTTGTGAGAAGCTTCTAAGAATGTTCCATTAAAGAAATGCCCTCTGTCCCTTTACTTATTTCCAGTTCCCTCTGCTACTATAAACTGGATGTGATATTTGCCATCTTGGACCATAAATACAAAAGCTACATTGTAAGGATGTTAGTGATGAGTTAAATGTAGCCCAGGTCCCTGAGGGCCTCAGCTGATCTACCAGCCCTAGACTGTCTTCTGCAGACTTTTATGTGAAAGTGAAACACATTATCTTTCAGTTTCAGTTGGTTTAGTCTGTTCTTTATTTAAGTCTTTATAGGTGAACAGAATTCTGACAGAATATACCGAGTGCCAAAGCATGGAGACATACATGATCCATCCAGGGAACACCTGGATGGTGTTCAGCACCTGTCTCTTATACACATCTTCTGCCAGCATTCAAAAGTTGTTTTGTGAAAGTTGCTCAACATTCAAATGATCTTTTTTTTTTTTAATACTTTATTCTACTTTACAATACTGTATTGGTTTTGCCATACATTGACATGAATCAGCCTCAGGTGTACACGATCTCCCAATGCCAAAGTCCCCTCCCACCACCCACCCCACACCATCTCCCCGGATCATCCCATACACCAGCCCCAAGCATCCTGTATCCTGTATTGAACATAGACTGGCGCTTCATTTCTATATGATAGTATACATGTCTCAGTGCCATTCTCCCAAATCTTTTGATGAATCTGTTGGGGAGAAAGTGGTCTCTCCATCCTATTCCTTTGCCATCTTGGGCCCACCTCTAATTATGTTATTTTTTTAATTTTTCTCCTCAGCTTCTGAAAGCATTTTTTATTAAACTTGTTAATGTAACTGTATTTCATACCACAAGGATCCCATATACCCTTCATACATTTACCCCCAATGATAACATCTTGTGTAGCTGTGCTATAATGCCACAAACAGGAAATTAACATTGATATAATCCGCCCAAATTCGATTTCACCAGTTATGTTAAAATAACTTTTCATATCTCTAGGATAAATGTCTAAGTGTGCAATTGCTAAATCATATGGTAATTCATGTTTAGTTTTCCAAAAATCAGTCAAATTGTTTTCCATAGGGGCTATACCATTTTACATAAAAGATAATTTCTTGGTACAACAAATAATGCTAATCATTCCCCAGTATTTTCTTGACTCATCTCTCAAAGTAACTGAAATCCCTAGTAATAAGCTGGAGTGCATGGCTACCCAAGACTGCTGCTGCTGCTGCTAAGTCACTTCTGTCGTGTCCTACTCTGTGCAACCCCATAGATGGCAGCCCACCAGGCTCCCCCATCCCTGGGATTCTCCAGGCAAGAACACTGGAGTGGGTTGTGAAAGTGAAGTCACTCAGAAATATTAGACTCTTCGTGACCCCATGGACTGCAGCCTACCAGGCTCCTCCACCCATGGGATTTTCCAGGCAAGAGTACTGGAGTGGGGTGCCATTGCCTTCTCCGTACCCAAGACTAAAGACTTACATTTCCTGCCTTCTCTTCCAGCTAGGTATGATCATTTGACAAATTTTATTAAGTAGAATATAAGTGGGAGTCTTGTGAGAAGCTTCTAAGAATGTTCCATTAAAGAAATGCCCTCTGTCCCTTTACTTATTTCCAGTTCCCTCTGCTACTATAAACTGGATGTGATATTTGCCATCTTGGACCATAAATACAAAAGCTACATTGTAAGGATGTTAGTGATGAGTTAAATGTAGCCCAGGTCCCTNAAAGTTGTTTTGTGAAAGTTGCTCAACATTCAAATGATCTTTTTTTTTTTTAATACTTTATTCTACTTTACAATACTGTATTGGTTTTGCCATACATTGACATGAATCAGCCTCAGGTGTACACGATCTCCCAATGCCAAAGTCCCCTCCCACCACCCACCCCACACCATCTCCCCGGATCATCCCATACACCAGCCCCAAGCATCCTGTATCCTGTATTGAACATAGACTGGCGCTTCATTTCTATATGATAGTATACATGTCTCAGTGCCATTCTCCCAAATCTTTTGATGAATCTGTTGGGGAGAAAGTGGTCTCTCCATCCTATTCCTTTGCCATCTTGGGCCCACCTCTAATTATGTTATTTTTTTAATTTTTCTCCTCAGCTTCTGAAAGCATTTTTTATTAAACTTGTTAATGTAACTGTATTTCATACCACAAGGATCCCATATACCCTTCATACATTTACCCCCAATGATAACATCTTGTGTAGCTGTGCTATAATGCCACAAACAGGA
Organism: Raphicerus campestris; assembly: GCA_006410735.1. NCBI lineage: Eukaryota > Metazoa > Chordata > Mammalia > Artiodactyla > Bovidae > Raphicerus > Raphicerus campestris. Next base: position 11,167 of record SJYW01043127.1, on the reverse strand, counting down.
AATTAACATTGATATAATCCGCCCAAATTCGATTTCACCAGTTATGTTAAAATAACTTTTCATATCTCTAGGATAAATGTCTAAGTGTGCAATTGCTAAATCATATGGTAATTCATGTTTAGTTTTCCAAAAATCAGTCAAATTGTTTTCCATAGGGGCTATACCATTTTACATAAAAGATAATTTCTTGGTACAACAAATAATGCTAATCATTCCCCAGTATTTTCTTGACTCATCTCTCAAAGTAACTGAAATCCCTAGTAATAAGCTGGAGTGCATGGCTACCCAAGACTGCTGCTGCTGCTGCTAAGTCACTTCTGTCGTGTCCTACTCTGTGCAACCCCATAGATGGCAGCCCACCAGGCTCCCCCATCCCTGGGATTCTCCAGGCAAGAACACTGGAGTGGGTTGTGAAAGTGAAGTCACTCAGAAATATTAGACTCTTCGTGACCCCATGGACTGCAGCCTACCAGGCTCCTCCACCCATGGGATTTTCCAGGCAAGAGTACTGGAGTGGGGTGCCATTGCCTTCTCCGTACCCAAGACTAAAGACTTACATTTCCTGCCTTCTCTTCCAGCTAGGTATGATCATTTGACAAATTTTATTAAGTAGAATATAAGTGGGAGTCTTGTGAGAAGCTTCTAAGAATGTTCCATTAAAGAAATGCCCTCTGTCCCTTTACTTATTTCCAGTTCCCTCTGCTACTATAAACTGGATGTGATATTTGCCATCTTGGACCATAAATACAAAAGCTACATTGTAAGGATGTTAGTGATGAGTTAAATGTAGCCCAGGTCCCTGAGGGCCTCAGCTGATCTACCAGCCCTAGACTGTCTTCTGCAGACTTTTATGTGAAAGTGAAACACATTATCTTTCAGTTTCAGTTGGTTTAGTCTGTTCTTTATTTAAGTCTTTATAGGTGAACAGAATTCTGACAGAATATACCGAGTGCCAAAGCATGGAGACATACATGATCCATCCAGGGAACACCATTAGCTCAGCACACCTTTGGACAGAGTATTTATTGATACCTGACTAAAAACGAGGTAGAAGCCAAGGATGAAGGCAGAGGCCTGATCATGAAGGGTGTGGTATACCACACCTGCTAATAGTCAGGAACACAGGACTTTGATTAAAAATTTCCCCTAACAAGTCAAAAAATACCCACATGCCCAGATGTGCTCTCTCACAAACAACTGAAAGGGAGCCTTGACCTTGACACTATGCTGGAGCTTTCCCTGAAGCTACTGCCTTCTGCAGGTCTACCAGGCCACTGAGCCCTCCTGGTTTCATTGCTGATTTGGCACTGACACTGCAGCTGTGGGTCATGCAGACATTATATGAGATAATCTAGAGTCACCCATCCCCATCACCTGGTCCCTCTAGCTACTGTCTCACTAATGTTTAAGAAGACTACTAGTTTCTTTTCTTTTCTTTTTAAATTTTATCAGTAATAATTTGAGTCACTGAAGCAAAAATTCCAGACAGTATATCTTCTGTCAACACTTCACAACTCTTTGAATAATGGGACCATGAATATATATGTCTTATTATCACTGATGCAAGGAATGACAGTTTCAGCTCAAATAACCATATTTATTTCCATCTCACTGATCAACCCTGAATATCCTGTTTTTGTTTCCTACGACCTAGCAGCTCCATGTACCTGAAGCAGATTTGTTTATGGTCCTGTTATATAAGTAGAATATCCCTGGAAAATGTTCTTCTTTCTTTCCTTCACAATCAGAGGGCTAGGGAACTGTGCATTCATTCATCCATTCATCAGCAAATATTCACTGGGGGCCTGTTATATGTCAAGCATCATGCTAATCTTAAGGGTACAAAGAGGAATAAGACAAGCTCATTGCCTGCAAGTCCAGTTGGAAGATAGACACACAATCCATTACACTACAGTGAGGTGAGTGAAATAGTTGGACTGTATTAGGTGCTATGGGATACAACACCATCGGGACAGTATGGACAAAGGCACCAAGGTGAACAAAGCACAATCTGGGCAGAGTACTATAAGCAGTTCAGCCTTGTCAGAGATCTGAGAACACAGAATAAGAATGCCTTTAAAGTTTTCTTAAAGAGTTGGCACTTGAGGGTGAATTTAAGAGGTCAAAAGTAAGACAGCAAGATTGTTGGGAGATTGATAGTACAGTTCAGGTAACAAATTATTGGAGATCAAACTGGAATTGTAGGGGTGGATATGTAGAAGAGGAAAAAGATTCAAAATCTGTTTGAAAGACTAAATCAGAAGGAATTAGTAACTGAGGAGGAGAGTATGCNAAAGTTTTCTTAAAGAGTTGGCACTTGAGGGTGAATTTAAGAGGTCAAAAGTAAGACAGCAAGATTGTTGGGAGATTGATACTACAGTTCAGGTAACAAATTATTGGAGATCAAACTGGAATTGTAGGGGTGGATATATAGAAGAGGAAAAAGATTCAAAATCTGTTTGAAAGACTAAATCAGAAGGAATTAGTAACTGAGGAGGAGAGTATGTGTTTGGAAAGATTGTGATAGAAGTATTTAGGTGTGATAGAGGAAAAAGAAGGAATAGAAAAATTCGTAGGTTATTTTATGAAATTTTCATCTATTTTAAACAGATGAAATCTGAATTTTCCCATCCAGATTCTTGTCTCGTTTCAAATATTCAAATCTGATTCGTCAGTAAAGTTTTGTTATTTCCTTCATATATGTCTCACTTCTTACTGACTTTGTACCTATGGATTTGTTTTCTTTCCCTGTTGCTATTGTAAATGGGCTCTCACTAAAAAAGTCCCAGATAGTAATAAAATACTTTGAGAAGTAAGGAAGATGGCAGGAAAGAGTTGGACACAGGGCTGCAGCCTAAACGGGTTGCTATAGCAGGCATTGGAACAGCCAGAGGTCTCGGAAGAACGGGGCCAGGAAGTGCTAAAATATAGAAGCTGCGAAAACAAGTAGTTGGCAAATCAACCTACAAGTTTCCATTCACACATTTATTGAAATATTATTAAGCATCACAGTGGCCTAGGCCCTGGGGCAAAATAAGCTGAGGAGAGAAGATTCATATTCATGAAATGAACAGAGCATAATGNAGGAAGATGGCAGGAAAGAGTTGGACACAGGGCTGAAGCCTAAACAGGTTGCTATAGCAGGCACTGGAACGGCCAGAGGTCTCGGAAGAATGGGGCCAGGAAGTGCTAAAATATAGAAGCTGCAAAAACAAGTAGTTGGCAAATCAACCTACAAGTTTCCATTCACACATTTATTGAAATGTTATTAGGCATCACAGTGGCCTAGGCCCTGGGGCAAAATAAGCTGAGGAGAGAAGATTCATATTCATGAAATGAACAGAGCATAATACTTGTTGAGAGAGCTAATTCTTAGGTAGGTTGATAAGGAGTCTGGGGTCCCTCGAGAAGGAGGAGAAGGAGGAGGAGAAAGGAACAAACTTTTTTTTTTTCCCTACATTCCTTCCTCTTAGTCACATAATATACTTTTTTTCTTAAGCTCTGGGTTGTTATGGCAACAATCTATTTCACCTAAAACTAATTTTCTTTAAGCCCAGAGCTAATGATTACACAACAAAACAACTCATCTTGCTCAAGAGTATGTTTTCCCTTAAATTCTGTGCTAATGATTATATAACAACAAAGTATCTTCCTTGAAAACAAGTTTCTCCTTCTTAAGAACCTTCTGACTAATACTGTTATCCTAAAATGTATGTTGCGGGAGTGGGTCTGGAAAGACATTTACAACCTTGAGACATTCTTTTGATCTACTGTTAGTAACCAATTGAAAAAGTATAGAAGGCAATGGCGACCCACTCCAGTACTCTTGCCTGGAAAATCCCATGGAGCTGCAGTCCATGGGGTGGCTAAGAGTTGGACACGACTGAGTGACTTCACTTTCATGCTTTGAAGAAGGACATGGCAACCCACTCCAGTATTCTTGCCTGGAGAATCCCAGGGACGGGGGAGCCTGGTGGGCTGCCATCTATGGGGTCGCACAGAGTCGGATATGACTGAAGCGACTTAGCAGCAGCAGTGTAAGGCCTTCATAAGACTAGTATAGTGAGTGGGGCACTTTCTATCTAATGTCTATGTCAGAAGCCTTTTCTACCCCTTTTTTCACTGTGATAAAACTTTTGCCACATGAAACCCTGAGTGCCTGAAGCCATGTCTCTGGTCCCGAAGGGAAATTCTCTCCCTCCGAGATCACAAATCCAACACCATTCACCATAAGCTATCATCTTGGGGGCTTATCCGGGATCTTCAAGACAAAGTTAAGGACAAGGTAAGCAGAAAGCTTTAATCTCTGCTTTCTCGTTGTACAAATTTTCTGCCTTTTTTTTTTTTTAAACTAACTCTGCAGCGTGCTAGTGTGTGTGATTGATTGAAAGTGTGAGATGTACAAAACAAGTACAAAGGAAGTGTTGAGCCCAGCTTTGTGGTTCTGTGGCACCTTGTTACGACTGAAGGCAGCCCTGAAAGGGAAGCCTGTCAGGGGTTTATACTGACCCTGCCAATGCCAAGTGGCACCCAACATCCCTGTAAAGGGGAGTGGCAAGAAATGGGCAAAGTGTGTGGACTGAACTTTCCTTTCTCAGTTATCTTTCTCTGGTCTCTTTGACCAGTCCTTAACTGCCTGGGGAATTAGACCTACTAACATAATCTGTTGGATCATAGACTTTCAAGGGACTTGTGATCCACGCTATTACTATGTACTTTTATTTAGACCCCAAGCTTGGATTGATAGTCATGAGGCACCCAGCCTTGCTAGGATCCAAAAGTTGCATCTTGGTTGTTTTTCTCATGCACTCCTGATGGAAGCTAGGTGGAGCTCTAGCTCCAGGAGAGTCTCTCTCTTGGCTGCTTCCATATAGTGCCAGAGCCCTAAAAGTAAGTCCTTTCCAATGGCTGTACCTCCGGACTATATGGATGGAAGGGCTGCTGATGAACATGAGGTTTCTAAGAACATAGGATGGGAACTCCAGAATCTGGCCAGGTTGGGAATACAGCGGGATTCTTTCCTTAGCTCTTAGCAGACCAGATAAAGTTCTCCAGTGGCTTCTGTCTTAACTCCCTAGATATTCCTTTTGTGGTATCTATGAAAATGAACTGGAAGCATTGGCCCTTGTAGATTGAGGACAAAAACCACCTTTTTCTTGCTGGCCAACCCTCTACCACCTCTTTTGCTATCACATATAGTGGTGTGGTGACACTTAGAAGAGACATCTTGGCTTTTTCTGTTCATCCCATTATGACTCACTGCTTCTACTGAGGTCAGGAATATGCTCAAGAATGTACACAGGCACACAGAACACAGATACTTTCCCTAGTGCTCCTAGCTTGGGAAACATTCCAGAAGACTACTCTGCTCCACCCCAGGTGGCACCAGAGGAAAAGGGGAAACTAAGCCAAGGTCTTAATGGTAAGGAACTATAAATCAATTTGAGATGCCCATCAGGTCTACCCCTGGTGCATCTCCACCCCACCTCAATGGTAGAGCAAGGAGGGCTGGCAAGAAAGAGTAAGTTGACTCTCTTGGTAAGGGACAGACTAAGTTCAACCAGGGAAGCAAAGCTTTGGTGGAAAGTCTGACTCCACCCCCATTTAGAGCAAGGAGGGATGACTCCAGCAGAAAAAAGCCACAGTGCTGGGTGCCACTTTTTTCCTTCTTACAGATGGGAGCTAACAGTTCCAGAACCACCCATTTGAAATGTATTTTAAACTGGGATAAATCCAATCCCTGAGCTTAACATTACTTGGAGAGATGTAGTGTATATCTTAGGACACAGGCTGACTCCTGACTCAAAAACTCGAGTTTTGGAAAAACCTACTGCTTTTGGAGATAAATAGCTTGAATATGGGTCAATAGCAAAGAGGGAATGAGAGATAGCAGAGTCAGACTGGGACTATAACACGGCTAAAGGAAGATGGGGTCAGAGTCACTTTGTCAGATGTATTCCTGAAGGACTCAAGAGGGCATACGCTAAGTAAGACTAAATTCTGCCAAATTGGAAAGCATAGTATAGGGAGAGAAGGAAGCTTCTGGTAAATTCCTAGATAGACTATGGGAAACCCTTCGCATATTCACTGAGATTGATCCAGAAAGTACAAAGGGAGGAGAGACCTTAAAAGATAAATTTCTCACTTAGTTGGCTGCAGATATTCACTAGAAGCTATTAAAACAGGTGTTTAGATTAAATCAGTCCTTAGATAAACTGCTGCAGCTGGCTCAAATGGTCTTCTATGGCAGAGAGTATGAAGAAAAGAAGAGGCAGAAAAAGACTGGGGAAAGATGGAAACCCTAGAGATGACTGTCAGATCTCCNAGCCTTGTCAGAGATCTGAGAACACAGACTAAGAATGCCTTTAAAGTTTTCTTAAAGAGTTGGCACTTGAGGGTGAATTTAAGAGGTCAAAAGTAAGACAGCAAGATTGTTGGGAGATTGATAGTACAGTTCAGGTAACAAATTATTGGAGATCAAACTGGAATTGTAGGGGTGGATATGTAGAAGAGGAAAAAGATTCAAAATCTGTTTGAAAGACTAAATCAGAAGGAATTAGTAACTGAGGAGGAGAGTATGCATTTGGAAAGATTGTGATAGAAGTATTAATGTGTGATAGAGGAAAAAGAAGGAATAGAAAATTTTGTAGATTATTTTATGAAATTTTCATCTATTTTAAACAGATGAAATCTGAATTTTCCCATCCAGATTCTTGTCTCGTTTCAAATATTCAAATCTGATTCGTCAGTAAAGTTTTGTTATTTCCTTCATATATGTCTCACTTCTTACTGACTTTGTACCTATGGATTTGTTTTCTTTCCCTGTTGCTATTGTAAATGGGCTCTCACTAAAAAAAGTCCCAGATAGTAATAAAATACTTTGAGAAGTAAGGAAGATGGCAGGAAAGAGTTGGACACAGGGCTGAAGCCTAAACAGGTTGCTATAGCAGGCACTGGAACGGCCAGAGGTCTCGGAAGAATGGGGCCAGGAAGTGCTAAAATATAGAAGCTGCAAAAACAAGTAGTTGGCAAATCAACCTACAAGTTTCCATTCACACATTTATTGAAATGTTATTAGGCATCACAGTGGCCTAGGCCCTGGGGCAAAATAAGCTGAGGAGAGAAGATTCATATTCATGAAATGAACAGAGCATAATACTTGTTGAGAGAGCTAATTCTTAGGTAGGTTGATAAGGAGTCTGGGGTCCCTCGAGAAGGAGGAGAAGGAGGAGGAGAAAGGAACAAACTTTTTTTTTTTCCCTACATTCCTTCCTCTTAGTCACATAATATACTTTTTTTCTTAAGCTCTGGGTTGTTATGGCAACAATCTATTTCACCTAAAACTAATTTTCTTTAAGCCCAGAGCTAATGATTACACAACAAAACAACTCATCTTGCTCAAGAGTATGTTTTCCCTTAAATTCTGTGCTAATGATTATATAACAACAAAGTATCTTCCTTGAAAACAAGTTTCTCCTTCTTAAGAACCTTCTGACTAATACTGTTATCCTAAAATGTATGTTGCGGGAGTGGGTCTGGAAAGACATTTACAACCTTGAGACATTCTTTTGATCTACTGTTAGTAACCAATTGAAAAAGTATAGAAGGCAATGGCGACCCACTCCAGTACTCTTGCCTGGAAAATCCCATGGAGCTGCAGTCCATGGGGTGGCTAAGAGTTGGACACGACTGAGTGACTTCACTTTCATGCTTTGAAGAAGGACATGGCAACCCACTCCAGTATTCTTGCCTGGAGAATCCCAGGGACGGGGGAGCCTGGTGGGCTGCCATCTATGGGGTCGCACAGAGTCGGATATGACTGAAGCGACTTAGCAGCAGCAGTGTAAGGCCTTCATAAGACTAGTATAGTGAGTGGGGCACTTTCTATCTAATGTCTATGTCAGAAGCCTTTTCTACCCCTTTTTTCACTGTGATAAAACTTTTGCCACATGAAACCCTGAGTGCCTGAAGCCATGTCTCTGGTCCCGAAGGGAAATTCTCTCCCTCCGAGATCACAAATCCAACACCATTCACCATAAGCTATCATCTTGGGGGCTTATCCGGGATCTTCAAGACAAAGTTAAGGACAAGGTAAGCAGAAAGCTTTAATCTCTGCTTTCTCGTTGTACAAATTTTCTGCCTTTTTTTTTTTTTAACTAACTCTGCAGCGTGCTAGTGTGTGTGATTGATTGAAAGTGTGAGACGTACAAAACAAGTACAAAGGAAGTGTTGAGCCCAGCTTTGTGGTTCTGTGGCGTCTTGTAACGACTGAAGGCAGCCCTGAAAGGGAAGCCTGTCAGGGGTTTATACTGACCCTGCCAATGCCAAGAGGCACCCAACATCCCTGTAAAGGGGAGCGGCAAGAAATGGGCAAAGTGTGTGGACTGAACTTNCGTTGTACAAATTTTCTGCCTTTTTTTTTTTTTAAACTAACTCTGCAGCGTGCTAGTGTGTGTGATTGATTGAAAGTGTGAGATGTACAAAACAAGTACAAAGGAAGTGTTGAGCCCAGCTTTGTGGTTCTGTGGCACCTTGTTACGACTGAAGGCAGCCCTGAAAGGGAAGCCTGTCAGGGGTTTATACTGACCCTGCCAATGCCAAGTGGCACCCAACATCCCTGTAAAGGGGAGTGGCAAGAAATGGGCAAAGTGTGTGGACTGAACTTTCCTTTCTCAGTTATCTTTCTCTGGTCTCTTTGACCAGTCCTTAACTGCCTGGGGAATTAGACCTACTAACATAATCTGTTGGATCATAGACTTTCAAGGGACTTGTGATCCACGCTATTACTATGTACTTTTATTTAGACCCCAAGCTTGGATTGATAGTCATGAGGCACCCAGCCTTGCTAGGATCCAAAAGTTGCATCTTGGTTGTTTTTCTCATGCACTCCTGATGGAAGCTAGGTGGAGCTCTAGCTCCAGGAGAGTCTCTCTCTTGGCTGCTTCCATATAGTGCCAGAGCCCTAAAAGTAAGTCCTTTCCAATGGCTGTACCTCCGGACTATATGGATGGAAGGGCTGCTGATGAACATGAGGTTTCTAAGAACATAGGATGGGAACTCCAGAATCTGGCCAGGTTGGGAATACAGCGGGATTCTTTCCTTGGTAATGCTAGCTCTTAGCAGACCAGATAAAGTTCTCCAGTGGCTTCTGTCTTAACTCCCTAGATATTCCTTTTGTGGTATCTATGAAAATGAACTGGAAGCATTGGCCCTTGTAGATTGAGGACAAAAACCACCTTTTCCTTGCTGGCCAACCCTCTACCACCTCTTTTGCTATCACATATAGTGGTGTGGTGACACTTAGAAGAGACATCTTGGCTTTTTCTGTTCATCCCATTATGACTCACTGCTTCTACTGAGGTCAGGAATATGCTCAAGAATGTACACAGGCACACAGAACACAGATACTTTCCCTAGTGCTCCTAGCTTGGGAAACATTCCAGAAGACTACTCTGCTCCACCCCAGGTGGCACCAGAGGAAAAGGGGAAACTAAGCCAAGGTCTTAATGGTAAGGAACTATAAATCAATTTGAGATGCCCATCAGGTCTACCCCTGGTGCATCTCCACCCCACCTCAATGGTAGAGCAAGGAGGGCTGGCAAGAAAGAGTAAGTTGACTCTCTTGGTAAGGGACAGACTAAGTTCAACCAGGGAAGCAAACTTTGGTGGAAAGTCTGACTCCACCCCCATTTAGAGCAAGGAGGGATGACTCCAGCAGAAAAAAGCCACAGTGCTGGGTGCCACTTTTTTCCTTCTTACAGATGGGAGCTAACAGTTCCAGAACCACCCATTTGAAATGTATTTTAAACTGGGATAAATCCAATCCCTGAGCTTAACATTACTTGGAGAGATGTAGTGTATATCTTAGGACACAGGCTGACTCCTGACTCAAAAACTCGAGTTTTGGAAAAACCTACTGCTTTTGGAGATAAATAGCTTGAATATGGGTCAATAGCAAAGAGGGAATGAGAGATAGCAGAGTCAGACTGGGACTATAACACGGCTAAAGGAAGATGGGATCAGAGTCACTTTGTCAGATGTATTCCTGAAGGACTCAAGAGGGCATACGCTAAGTAAGACTAAATTCTGCCAAATTGGAAAGCATAGTATAGGGAGAGAAGGAAGCTCCTGGTAAATTCCTAGATAGACTATGGGAAACCCTTCGCATATTCACTGAGATTGATCCAGAAAGTACAAAGGGAGGAGAGACCTTAAAAGATAAATTTCTCACTTAGTTGGCTGCAGATATTCACTAGAAGCTATTAAAACAGGTGTTTAGATTAAATCAGTCCTTAGATAAACTGCTGCAGCTGGCTCAAATGGTCTTCTATGGCAGAGAGTATGAAGAAAAGAAGAGGCAGAAAAAGACTGGGGAAAGATGGAAACCCTAGAGATGACTGTCAGATCTCCTCTGAAACAGTCTGAGGAAAAATGCCCAGAGGACCCAGGTGAAAAGGGATGGACTTACTATTACACTGGAAAAGGGGGACACAAAGCAGGGTTGTTGTCAGGCATTTAAGCCACCTCCAGCTCCATGTCCATTCTGCACAGGACCACACTGGGGACTGCTCTCAGAAGCAAAAGCCCCAGGGGTTGGACTCTCAAGACAATCAGTAGTGAAGGTGCCTGGGAATCCCCCACACAATCTCCCATCCTAATTACATCTGAGGAACCCCAAGTATTAAAAAATGGGTGGGGGGCAATCAGTCGATTCCCTTTTGGACACTGAGGCAACATTTTCTGTGCTCACTGAAGCCCCTGACCCACTTTGCTCCTGATCCACTACCATAATGGGGCTCTCTGGTTGAGCCAAATGCTATTATTTCAGTCATCCTTTAAGCTGCAACTGGGCCTTTGTGCTGTTTTCTCAAGAGTTATAATTGTGCCAGAGTCTCCCTCACATTTTCTGGGGAAGAATATACTGAGCAAGGTCCAGGCCTCTGTTTTCATGTATATGAAATTCACTCTTTCTCTCCCATTAATTGAACAAAATGTAAATCCTAGAGTGTTGGCTGATGGAAAAACTGGGTCAAGCACAAATCCTGTTCCTGTCATTATCAAGCTCAAAGACCCTCACCTATTTCTGCATCAAAAGCAGTATCCATTAAAACAAGGTTTTGGGGGGGCTCCAAAATCACTGCAGATGGTGATTGCAGCCATGAAATTA
>SJYW01043120.1:0-21370 GCA_006410735.1 Raphicerus campestris | reverse complement strand
GCCAGTCTGTTCTCTATGCCTGCGTCTCTATTGCTGCCCTGAAAATAGGTTCATTGGTACCATGTTTCTAGATTCCATATATATGCATTAATACATGATATTTGTTTTTCTCTTTTTGACTGACTTCACTCAGCCGTTAATATCAAAGTTGGGTTCTGTGAGTTCATTGTTACTATAATAAAAAGAGGACTACTACCATAATAAAAAGAAGTCATAACTACATTTGAAACTCATCACTATCTTTAGCGACTTTTCTGAATTCTAGACTTTGCTTGATTTTCACACTCATAATATATTTGCTATTTATAGCAGGTATTAGCATGGCCAATATTAAATTGTAGTACTTCCCCTCTGAAGAAGAGGAAAATTAAGTTTAGAGATGGTAGGTCATTTTTTTCCAAGATCACAATATTCTAAATGGTAGAATTTTTATTTGAGAAATGAGAACTTTGTGTTTGAATAAGCAGTTTTATTTTTTTAAATTTTCTTTAAAAGTTAGTAGGCCACACGTAAGTACTAAGATCTATTTTCCTTTGTAGCTCACAAGTTTATACTGATTATGTGGAAATATCTGATAAAATAGTCACTTGATAATATATTACTGTTAAATGCAAATGATTATAAGTTATCTCTATTAGTTATTCAACTCTCTATAAATTGTAACTTTTTATTTAAACGGTTTAATGAACTTCATTTCTGAATTGGTTCTCTGGTGGCTCAGACAGTGAAAAATCTGCCTGCAATGTGGGAGACTCGAGTCCCATCCCTGGGTTGGGAAGATCCCCTGAATAAGGAAATGGCAGCCCACTCCAGTATTCTTGCCTGGAGAATCCCATGGACAGGGGAGCCTGGTAGGTTACAGTCTATGGGGTGGCAAAGAGTCAGACACGACTGAGCAACTTCGCTTTCACTTTTCTGAGTCGAATGTGACAGATGATTCGTATACCATGCCAAGGTTCTTGGCTGCAAATGGCAGAAGCGAGTGCTGCTTATGGGATGTGGCAAAGGGGAAAACTTTGACCTGATTTAGAGTCACTCACAGCACCAATGGGAAGGCAAGAGAACACATTACAGAAAATTGTATCACAAATACCTGAGTCAAGGCAGCCGAGAACTCAGCAGGGGTTACCGCCGGGCTCTTGCTGCCTTGAGTGTGCATGATAAGTTGCTTCCGTTGGGTTTGACTCTGTGCAACGCTATGAGACTATAGCCCACCAGGATCCTGTATCCATGGGATTCTCAAGGCAAGAGTACTGACGTGGGTTGCCATGCCCTCCTCCAGGGAATCTTCCGAACCCACGGATTGAATCTGTGTCTCTTGGGTCTCCAGTGGGTTCTTTACCACCAGCGCCACCTGTCACTCCTAATTCCCCGTTGTCCCCTGAGAGCATCCACCTGACTCTTCGTCTGTACAGCCCTCCCTTAAGTCTTAGGGCCTCCTCCACAGACCTGTCCTTCAACTGACAGAGGATAAACAGAATGGTCTCCTTCTGTTCGGGAGTGTTTGCGTGTTGGTTGCCCACAGCACAAAAAGCGGGTGATACAGTTGTATATTGAGGACTTTTCTAAGAAATAACTAAGTTACACAGCAGTTTCAGTGAGGAGCTTGGAGTAACACAGCTTAGTGGAGAGGAAAGTCTAACATCTAAGTTTTGACCTTTTTATCAGGTCCCCATGTTTATCAATAACCTTATGACACACAGTAAATATAATTCATACCTATTAACAGTGCCTGGCATGGTACATGTAGTTTAAATGTCCCTCCATTTTTTTCCTTGCTTGTTTTGAGTGCTGACTTAAGAAATGAAAGTTTTCTCATGCATGCTTTGAAGATTATTGTTATTATACTTTAAATGATTGAGAATAACATATGTGAATTTTGTCACCTTGCATTCAGATCCAGCATAAGCTTGCTTAGTTGCTAAGCTGTGTTCAGCTCTTTGTGACTGCCTGGACTGTAGCCTGCCAGGCTCCTGTGTCCATGGGGATTCTCCAAGTAATAAAACTGGAGTGGGTTACCATTCCCTCCTCCAGGGAATCTTCCTAACCCTGGGATCGAACTCGGATCTTCCATATTGCAGGTGGATTCTTTACCATCTGAGCCACCAGGGAAGTCCAAGAACACAGGAGTGGGTGCCCCATTCCTTCTCCAGGCACTCTTCCTGACCCAGGAATCAAACCAGGGTCTCCTGCATTGCAGACAGGTTCTTTACCAGCTGAGGTACCAGACAAGCCCAACATAAGCTCAAGTTAGTGAATAAAACAGGATCCTTAGGAGAACTTGGATTAAATCAAATGTTTTAGGCATTAGAGCAGATAGCTGATTTCCAGCTTTGCCTGTGAAGCAAAAACGCTGTTTTTCAGTTTGAAACACATGAGGCATGCAGTAATCCCAGAAAGCTGAAAATTGGGTAGATTCTGCAGTTTTCCCTGTTCTATCCAATGCAAAATAATCGTTTTGTCATAGTGTTGCTCACTTTTGCACAAAAAGAGCTTTAAAACCCCTCAAAAACTGGATCTGTGCACTTATGAAGAAGACCTCAGGGAGCTCTCCTACTGTCTTCCCAGCACCTGAAGGTGCAAGGGCACGTTGGGCTGTCTGCAACCAGGAAGTGATCCCTCACCAGAACCTGNTATCACGGCATTGTTAATCCACTACAGTGAAAGTCACTCAGTCGTTCTGACTCTTTGCAACCCCATGGACTCTACAGTCCCTGGAATTTTCCAGGTCAGAATACTGGAATGGGTAGCCTTTCCTTTCTTCAAGGGGTCTTCCCAACCCAGGGATCGATCCCAGGTCTCCCACATTGCAGGCAGATTCTTAAGCAGCTGAGCCACCAGGGAATACCCCAGTATAAAATAGAAAGCCTAAAAATAAATAAAAATATTTGATCCTTTCTGTGACAAGGAAAACCATGTGCCTATGAGCTGAGTACTCAGAGCATGCAAGAACCCAAGCTCCTAACGACCCCTCTTTGGGTGATTTGCTGGTGGAGACAAATGAATATCAGATTTAGTCATCTCCAAGATGTGAGTGAGGATTCTGAGGCATAATCGTGAAACACAAGTAAAGATTACTACTCAGTCATAAAAGGAATGAAATAATGCCATCTGCAGCACCATGGGTGGACCTAGACATTCTCATTCCAAGTGAAGTAAGTTGAAGACAATATCACATGGTATCACTTACACATGCAATTAAAAAAAATATGATACAAATGAACCTGTTTACAAAACGGAAATAAACTCGCAGACTTAGAAAGCAAACTTATGGCTCCTAAAGAGGAAGGAAGGGAAGGGATAAATTAGGCATTTGGGATTAACATGCACACACTACTCTATATAAAATAGAAAACCAATGAGGACCTAAGGACCTTGGAGAAGGAAATGGCACCCCACTCCAGTACCCTTGCCTGGAGAATTCCCATGGACAGAGGAGCCTGGTGGGCTGCAGTCCATGGGGTCACAAAGAGTTGGACACGACTGAGTGACTAAGCACGTATATACATATATACAGTTGAAACTAACACAGCATTGTAAATCAACTCCATTTTAAAAAAAGTTTAAAAACACAAAATTTAGGAACTTCTGTCACAGCTGCCTTTGTTTACTTAGTAATGAGCCTTAGATAACTTAATGCACCATCAGTAGAAGCAAGTGGCCCATTTAAAGATTTCCAAAACCCATTTGGCTTCCCAGCCAATCCCAATAGAATGTTCAGGTGACTCTCAGGGTGTTAAGATTCACACACACACACACACACGCACGCACACACGCACGCACACCCTTCTGTTACTGGCTACCACTTGTGGAAGCTCAGTACATTCCTTTTCCTGACTGTTATGTAATATTTTATTTTGACTAGAACAAGACTTTAATTATACTTTCTGAAGGAAGTGTGATCCATTTCCTAGCAAACACAAAGGCAGATAGATTAAAGCATTTATTTATAACTGTCAAGTAGCTGAGAAGTGGCGTAATTGCTCAGACAGCTCTCTGGGGCAGGAGAGGAGCATAGGGAAATAGACTTTGAAAGAAGGCAAATCAGACCTTCCAGTTGAGCAGGCGAAGAGCTTGGAGGGACAGAGAGAGGCTACCAAAGGAGAAGGGAAAGCAGGGGCTTCAGCTCCATCTGAAGATGTATTTCTAAATAACGGAACAACTTATTTAGTGGATTGAAGCCAGCGCTGTCAGAGGTGGGGAAAAGAAACTTTTTTATCTTTCTGTGGAATTAAACTTTCACTTTTTAAAAAACAAACAATACCTTTAAGCTGCTAGTTTTATAAACGTAAGTGATTTAGTGGTTTGCCATAATGGTAGTCTGCTGTGGATATCCACTGAGTGCTCTCCCCACTGATGAAGGACTCTTGGGAATGAAGAGAATGCAGCTTGGGCACCTGGGCAGAGAACTGAGAAAGGAGACAAGCCCTCCGACTCTGAGACGCTGGATCTAAAGACAAAGGCTTTTCAAGGTACATTTTCCTGGAGAATAGTTGCCTTTCAACGTTGTGTTGGTTATTCCTGTCCAGCAAAATGCATCAGCCATTCATATGCACATACCCCTCCCTTCTGGACTTCCTTCCAACTCAGGTCCTTACAGAGCATTCAGCAGAGTTCCCTGTGCTATACAGTACGATCTCATCAGTTATCTGTTTCATGCATAGTATCGGTCTGAGATTTTAAGGTCTCCCTTAATACAGCATGTATCAGGAGGGAGCAAGGCTCAGACTAATTCTAGAGAAATTATTTGAGACAAAATTGCACTCTATGAATCCCCAGTCTCCTGTGTATTTAAAAAAAAACTGGGGGGTGGGGTGGTATAGTCAATTTACAATGCTGTGTTAGCTTCAGGTGTATAGCAAAGTGAATCAGTTATCTATATATATATATTCTCTGCAATGGCTATATGGGAAAAGAATTTTAAAAAGAACGGATGTATATGTATATGTGTATATATATATGTATATATATATATACACACACACACATATGTATGCAAGAGTGATTGTGTGTCTATCATATCCATATCCATATGCACACATTCGTGTCCATTCTTTAGATTCTTTTCCCATACAGCCACTGAAGAACAGAGTAGAGTTCCCTGTGCTGTGCGGTAGGTTCTTATTAGCTTCTGTTTTACGTACAGTAGTACATGTAAGTCAGCAAATTGGAAGATTGGGATATACACACTGTGTATATTTATATGTGAGGAATCAGAGCAAGGATCAGACACAGTGTTGAGTGGAAATGCTGCGCGGGGCCATCTGTTACTGAAGCGCTTCCTGGGTGGCTGGCGAACTAGGTGTGCCGTCTAACTCGGTGAGCGTGGTCAGGCGTATGAGCTTACTTTGTGTACAAATGAACTTCAAGCCACTGTAGTTGGAGTGAAATCATTTCATTTCCCCCATAAATTATAACCTGAGTCTCTGCTCAGTTTTATGGAGCTTAACATGATCATTTTTCTCATTCCAGAACAAGTGAAACAGGAGAAAAAGGATACTTTGCTGAGCTGCAGAGCACGAGCAAGTTTGATCAGGGAAGAGCTCGTGGCAGTTCAGCTCACTGCTGTGTCTTTAGCGGCTGGATCAGTGCCTGGCACACGGCAGGTCTGCAGCAAACGCTAATACTTACCAGATGAGCCATGGAATCCAAATTCAATCATTTTCATTTAGTGAGTATGAATGAAATTATGTTGGTTTCACATGCCCTCCCTTAAAGTTGACCAAATACAATGGAATTTGATTGTTTTACTGCAGTAATTATTCTCCATGGATACCACTTGCCAGGAAACACAAAGAACAAAGACCGTGACAGCAGATACAGTTTAGAAGTTTAGCCTCCAGGTGGGGAATTGAAATATCCCAGGACCAGATATTCTTGCCAACAAGCTCCCTTAGTGTGAAATGGCCCTACCTGGTCTAATCAATCTATTTAGAAATATGCGCTGAAGAATTAACTAAACTTTTATTTATTTATTTTTTACTAACAACAGAAATAAATATGCATTTAATTTGTAGTAGAGTGAAAAATGCAAAATTATGCAATAAAATGGTTTGTTTTTCTTTCTTCGAAAGATCTTTTAATTATGGGGTTAATGGCTAGCTTAAAAGCCTAAGAAACACCCACAGTGAAATAAGAAGCAATGAAAAACGAGGCCTGGAGAAACTGAACCCAACACACTTCTAAGCGACCCTTCATTGGCAGCTGGTTAAGACTGTTTTTCCACCAAGTGTGTCTATAGTAAGGTGATGGCTCCTAGAAATAGCCTAGATTATAGGGCTTCAGAAATCTGTTTCATGTGATTTTTTTGAGGGTTTTAATTAAATATATAAAGGGAACTTAGAAAGATCTTGAGCCAGACACCAAAGTCAGAAAATATGTCTTTTTTTTCCCAGTGACTTTGAAAGAATTGGTTATGGTAGACAGTTTAGGGTAAGGGCACTTACTTATTTATTTATTAATTTTTTTTTTAAGGAAATGGTTTGCTCATAATAAGAACTCCCACTAAACCAAAATGAAAGGCTTATTCACAGTGGCCCAAAAGAGTGATTATATCTCAGGCAAAATGACACAGACCAGGTTTTTTTATCCAGATCAGAGCAAGCGGTTATTATTTTTTATATATATATATAGTGGCTTCAGTCAATAATCACATGTCTTCACTGCAAGTTGCACTTCAACAGGACAGAGCACTTCAAAACTGCACTCAGACACCACGGAGGTGATTATTACCTGCTCCAAACCTAGGAAAACAGAGACACAGACAAGTTGTATGATTTGCCATAAAATCCATTGCCCAGGAAAAGCAGAAACAGTCATTTTCCAAGTGAGTAGGTCAACCACTGAGCAGGATTTCCACAGAGAAATCCAAAAAACTCTATGATAAAGTAAATAGTTTATAGTATAAAAAAATAACCATTCCTTATTTATCTAACAAACATTTTTGAAGTATCTAACATATGCTTATGACAGCAACTGGCAAAGTATATTCTATAGGGAAGATTTCTTCTAAATAGGATTCTGTAACCCAAGGACTAAAATCCAGGATATTATGCTAAGAGCAATAGTTAATATTATATCTTCTCAGTTATGTGTATTTTTATTAATAGAAATCATAGATAGGTGGTGACAACCTCCTCTTCCCAGGAGGCATAGTGGTAAAGAATCTGCCTGCCGATTCAGGGGATGGGGTTCGATCCCTGGATCAGGAAAATCACCTTGGAGAGAAAATGGCAACCCAGTTAATTATGCTTGCCTGGGAAATCCCATGGACAGAGGAGCCCAGTAGGCTGCAGTCCATGGGGCCACACAGAGTCGGACACAGTTGAGCAAGCTGAGCACGCACACATGACCCCTAGAAATATCAGATATAAACTAGTGTAAATTAGCATACTGGGAATTCTGAGAAGTCCTGTAGGAAATAAACCTGTTTAATTTTGCTTAATGGAGCATTTTTCAAGCATATTTTGAGTTTTTTTTTTTAAATATATAACCTAATGATACCCTCAAGAGCACTTTGATAAATGCTATGCTAAATTTGGAGAATTCACAGATGAATAATATAATTTCCTTGCCCTCTGCACTGTCTGCTGAGAGGTCAGGAAGAGATATAAATAGTGTGAACAGTACATCACACACAAAGAACTAAGTGACTTGCGTTGCCTAAATCTCAAGGGATGTGTCATCTAGGTGGTAAAGTTTGATCCAGGCCTGGAAGGATGACGAGCAGTTGTTGGGAACACCAGAGGATGTTTCAGGAAGAGCTGCAGCTTGGGACCAGGCTCACAGGTGTACGAACTGACCTGTGTACCCACCACACTCCCACTGGGTAGTCGGTGCCTCTACAGAGAGGAGATGGGAACTAAGCCTCTACAGCTAGCTTTGGGAGATGGTTCTGAACTTCCTTGGACGTCGCGTGCCAGGGACTTGGCGCTTTCTAATGCAGGCAATGCTTCTTGACACAGCCTGGGTTTTCCTGATTTTCCAGATTTTCCTGGATGTTGACAAGACTCAAGAAGCGAACACGTTTGCTTTGTGGTCTCCTTCGCATGTTGCTTCCTGTTGCCTTGCCAGACAATTTTCTCACCAGGATTCTAGCTCCCTTGAGCAACATCTTGAAGGAGGATGCACCTGGGGTGGCATACCCTTTGCTGAGACTGAACGGGTTCTTTGCTCCACAGTTTCGATTTAGCCATATGCTGGCTCTTGGTCTAGTATTTTTCTAAATACTCTTTAAAAAAAATGATTACAGTATAATTGCTTTACAATGATGTGTTAGCTTCTGCTCGTATAGCCAAGTAAATCAGCTGTACACACATATGTACCCCTTCTGTTCTGGATTTCCGTCCCATTTGGGTCACTCGGTGCTGAGTAGAGCTCCCTGGGCTGTACAGCAGGCTCTCATTAGCTGTCTATTTGATTCATAATATCAATAGTGCATATATGGATATATACGTCAGTCCCAGTCTCCCAATTCATCCCACTCCCCACCCCCCCGGCCTTGGTGCCCATATGCTTATTGCTCATTCTCCACATCTGTCTCTGAACTTCTGCTTTGCCAATAAGATCGTCTATACCAGTTCTTTTCAGATTCCACACATATGCGTATTCTTAAAATGAATGGGATGGTGTTAGCCTAGAATCTAGGAGCTTTCTAGAAAATAAGTAATGCGTGAGTTGGGCTTCCCAGGAGGCACTAGTGTCCAAGAACCCTCCTGCCAATGCAGGAGACACAGGCTCCCTGGGTGGGGAAGATCCCCTGGAGTAAGAAAGGGCACCCCACTCTAGTGCTCCTGCCTGGGAAATCCCGTGGACAGAGGAGCCTGGTGGGCTACAGTCCTTGGCGTCACTGAGGCATGACTGGGCACACAGGCACGCATGCTACGTGTAAGTTTTATTAAAATGTTAAACGTTCTTATGTGAAACTCCTCATGGGTTCAGAGCAGTAAAAAAGCATTTCTATTTTCAGGGAATTTAAACTTCTCAACCTTTAACGTTCGCCCTTCTTTAATTAAGTCCTGACATTGAGTCTGTAAGACAGTGATCTTACACGATCTTATAGACTCACTGTCTATAGACATACAGACCATGGTTCCCACACCATAAAGTGGGGACCTGGATTATAACAAAGTCTACACACGGTAACATTTTGCATCACATTAGTTCCTAAATTGATTTTCTTTTAAACATCCTTCCCTTTCTCTGAATACAAAGTAGGTATCTTTTGCTGCCTGAAACCTGGCGTTTCTGAAACTCATTGCGTATATAAATATAGATATCCACTCCAGGAACATGTACCCAAGTTTGACTATTTCCTGGAAACGTGCTCTCTACTGAGAAATCTGCTTAGGCTATTAGTGTGTGTGGAAGAGCCCAGTTCTCTGAATGAGAGGCAAAGAGGCACTTCAAGTTGTGGAGAAGGTCATCAGGTTCCTGGGAATTTCGCAGAGTTTATGCGTGTTAATATGTTTGAAGCTAATTTAGATAACATCATTTATGTTAATTAAAAAGCAAACTTGTATTTGACGTTAAAAGAGAGGGTTTTCTTTCCTGGCTTGGTGTAAAATACGAAGCCACAAATGGCTTCCTCTACACACCCCATCTCTTTCTTCTGCCAGTAACTCTTAATTACTAATACATGTTTTTAGTCCCTGGGCCTTCCAAAAAGACTAAGTACTTCTTNTTTTTTTTTTTTTAATCATGCAACTTTAAACCTGGTCCCATCATCTCATTATCAGATCATACTCTGTCCTTGGTGTTCAGTTCCTCAGTCATGTCCAATTCTTTGAGACCCCATGGACTGTAGCACGCTAGAGTTCCCTGTCCTTCACTATCTCCCTGAGCTTGCTCAAACTCATGTCCATTGAGTCAGTGATGCCATCCAACCGTCTCATCCTCTGTCATCCCCTTCTCCTCCTGCCCTCAATCTTTCCCAGCATCAGGGTCTTTTCCAATGAGTTGGCTCTTTGCATCTAGTGGCCAAAGTATTAGAACTTCAGTTTTAGCATCAGAGTGTCTCCAACATTACAGTTTCAAAGCATACTCTCTGAGATAGACTATAAATTGATAGTTTTATAAATCTAATATCTCTGTGAACAATATTATTTGTATTATTTGGACAAAAGTGGTAATTTTCTAAATTATTACAGTAAAACACAGTTTCTTTTGGTAATCCTGCCTATTTTATTTTTTATTTATTTGTTTTATTAATGAAGCTGAGGTTTCAGAAGATGGAAACGACCCGGGACCTTCTTGAAATATGAGAAACATCACCCTTACTACCCCAGATCTTTCTCAGTTTCTTTTCAGTACTTTATCTGGGTAATTGTTATGGGAGGGTAGGGGGGCAGATAACAGGATAAAAGAGACATCCATGATGTGGGTTGACCTTGAGAAAAGAAACAAACCTTTAGTCTGGATATTATTTTGCCTCAAGAGGACCAGAGAATCTGCAATGCCACTCACTTATCTTCTCCTTGTCTGTCGTGACTTTTGGGTTATCTCAAGGGTGGAGCTATATGAAGGGCATCTGATTTGCTATTTAAAAAAAGAGGATGGATCAGTTCTTATAGAACATAGTCAAGATTCATCTTTTTTATACATTTTTCTCATGTAGTGTCATTGAGGTATTTTAATATAGTGACCATTCTAAGCATGAAGACTAGAAAAATCATTTTCTTGCATCTCTCCAGTAATTCTGTATAAGTAGGTTTTTAAAGGCATTCTCCTTCTTTTAGAATTTATTATGAAATATTTACTCACCAATTTAGCAAGATGAATTATCCTTCTATTGAAATATGAGCATCTTGAGGAAAAAAGACAAAACAAATGTAGCTAGGAAATACAGAAAGCAATGCAGACCGTCTCACTCTAAGGCAGCGTCTTCACTTCTGCACTGCTGACATTTTGGACTGAGAATTCTCTGTTGGGGGTTGGGAGATGCTGTACTGTGCAGGCAGTGTAGCACCATCCCTGGGTTCTGCCCACTAGGTACCTATCCTGGCCCCAGGTGGCACTAACCCCAGGCTCTCCGGATGTTGCCAGTTGCCCTTGCTAATCTAAGTGAAAGTGAAAGTGAAGTCGCTCAGTCTTGTCCGACTCTTTGTGACCCCTGGACTGCAGCCTACCAGGCTCCTCCGTCCGTGGGATTTTCAAGGCAAGAGTACTGGAATGGGGTGCCATTGCCTTCTCCGTCATTACTCCCAGACATAACCAATTAGATCATACCTTCTTATTTTCAATAAGCAGTCAGCACTTCTCAAATAATGCAGAACATTGATTTCCGGGTATTTATCTCTGTATGCTATTTATCCAAATAGATTTACATTGGAATTGAGCACTTTAGAAATGTATTAATAGCAAAAATAAACACTCATAATTGGACCACATATGGCTTTCCTTGTCTTCTATATAGATATACTTACTCATTCATTAATTCACTTATAGTAAGACCATCCCGATCTATGAATATTAATAGCCTGAGAACAAAATCCTGAGCATTAACTTCCGTTGTACAGGCATTAACTAGGTCTCTGACCTCAGAGTTACAGGGTTTAACCAAATCATTTACTCACACACACCTCAGATATGCATTGGTTCAAACTTCGCACCTTTCCATTCATTCGTACGTTTGTTTACTGATCCTCGAATTAAGTCACTAATAATAAAGTCAATGCACAAAATTCAAAAAAACCCCAAAACAATCTCCTAGAATATTACTAAGGTCTATCTATAGGCTTATTTTTCATAAAACTAAGATGCTATGTCTTTTTTGCAGCAGATCAAAACATTATTCACAAAGATACTCAGCTTACTTGCTTCATGTCAATCCCATATTTATACCTTATGTACTCTGCCTGTCCTTCATTCGCTTAATTTTCCATGTTTTGAAGATGGTGCATATGGTAGCCAGCCCCCAAGACGGCACCCAAGGATTCCCGGCTCCTCGTACTCGTAGGCAATGGTAATTCAAATTTTACAAGGTTAATGTTCAGAGAAGCTGGTGTAGCTGTGAGACTTGCAGACCTGTGTCTTTCCCCCGTTCTCACCTTAGGGAGCTGTGTATCCATCACTGGCTACTCTTGAGCTGGCACTTCCACTCCACCTAAATTCCCTGTTCCTCTCATTTGCAGTAATCCTCCAGAGGGTCATCAAACTAACATTCCTACTACATCACTTTGATAGTTGCAGTCCTACTTAGACACATTTAATGTCTCCTAGTTTATCCAATAAAATCCGAAGTTCTTAAACCTCATATTGAAGAGCTTCCAAATTTTGGCCTCAGTTCACCTTTTTCACTGTCCTTCTGTACCTACCAAAATTTTACCTGCACCTTTAAATTCTTAAAATGTTCTGATTGGTTTATTCCAATGATTTATCTCTTTTTCACTTTTTCTCTCCGTCTTATTCTCCCTCTGTCTGCCTCTATGTTGATCTTATCTATATCTGGACACAGTGAATGTTCTAGGTTCTTTACTGCTATTTTTATTGCTGTTTATTCAGTGAATTTTTCACCTGTTTGTATCCTTGCCTCATTGCTAGTACCATGAGATTTTAATCTTTGAGTTCCTAAAAACACAGTCACTAGAAGTCAATCTACTATCCAGGTATGAAGCTGGAATCAGGATATATTTGACCCTAATAAACAGATAACAAGTTAATGCAAGGCTTTTTATTTTAAAAAATAAATCATGGAGGGGTACTATTCTTACAAGACCTATGTTCCCAAGTTGATTTATTGTTCTTTAGAATATATTTGATCGCACACTTAGAGAATGAAGTCATGGTTGCCAGGAGGAAAGGGCAGGGGAAGGGATAGTTAGGGAGTTCGGGATGGACGTGTACACACGACTTTATTTGAAATGGATCACCAGCACAGACCTAGCAAAAGCACAGGAAGCTCTGCTCGGTGTTATGCGGCAGCCTGGACGGGAGCGGCGTTGGAGGGAGGAGGGACACATGTCGACGTATGGCTGAGTTGCTCTGCGGCCCACCTGAAGCTATCACGGCATTGTTAATCCACTACAGTGAAAGTCACTCAGTCGTTCTGACTCTTTGCAACCCCATGGACTCTACAGTCCCTGGAATTTTCCAGGTCAGAATACTGGAATGGGTAGCCTTTCCTTTCTTCAAGGGGTCTTCCCAACCCAGGGATCGATCCCAGGTCTCCCACATTGCAGTCAGATTCTTAAGCAGCTGAGCCACCAGGGAATTCCCCAGTATAAAATAGAAAGCCTAAAAATAAATAAAAATATTTGATCCTTTCTGTGACAAGAAAAACCATGTGCCTATGAGCTGAGTACTCAGAGCATGCAAGAACCCAAGCTCCTAATGACCCCTCTTTGGGTGATTTGCTGGTGGAGACAAATGAATATCAGATTTAGTCATCTCCAAGATGTGAGTGAGGATTCTGAAGCATAATCGTGAAACACAAGTAAAGATTACTACTCAGTCATAAAAGGAATGAAATAATGCCATCTGCAGCACCATGGGTGGACCTAGACATTCTCATTCCAAGTGAAGTAAGTTGAAGACAATATCACATGGTATCACTTACACATGCAATTAAAAAAAATATGATACAAATGAACCTGTTTACAAAACGGAAATAAACTCGCAGACTTAGAAAGCAAACTTATGGCTCCTAAAGAGGAAGGAAGGGAAGGGATAAATTAGGCATTTGGGATTAANGGAATTAAAAAAAATATAATGCAAATGAACCTGTTTACAAAACGGAAATAAACTCGCAGACTTAGAAAGCAAACTTATGGCTCCTAAAGAGGAAGGCAGGGAAGGGATAAATTAGGCATTTGGGATTAACATGCACACACTACTCTATATAAAATAGAAAACCAATGAGGACCTAAGGACCTTGGAGAAGGAAATGACACCCCACTCCAGTACCCTTGCCTGGAGAATTCCCATGGACAGAGGAGCCTGGTGGGCTGCAGTCCATGGGGTCACAAAGAGTTGGACACGACTGAGTGACTAAGCACGTATATACATATATACAGTTGAAACTAACACAGCATTGTAAATCAACTCCATTTTTAAAAAAGTTTAAAAACACAAAATTTAGGAACTTCTGTCACAGCTGCCTTTGTTTACTTAGTAATGAGCCTTAGATAACTTACTGCGCCATCAGTAGAAGCAAGTGGCCCATTTAAAGATTTCCAAAACCCATTTGGCTTCCCAGCCAATCCCAATAGAATGTTCAGGTGACTCTCAGGGTGTTAAGATTCACACACACACACACACACACACACACACACACTCACGCACACCCTTCTGTTACTGGCTACCACTTGTGGAAGCTCAGTACATTCCTTTTCCTGACTGTTATGTAATATTTTATTTTGACTAGAACAAGACTTTAATTATACTTTCTGAAGGAAGTGTGATCCATTTCCTAGCAAACACAAAGGCAGATAGATTAAAGCATTTATTTATAACTGTCAAGTAGCTGAGAAGTGGCGTAATTGCTCAGACAACTCTCTGGGGCAGGAGAGGAGCATAGGGAAATAGACTTTGAAAGAAGGCAAATCAGACCTTCCAGTTGAGCAGGCGAAGAGCTTGGAGGGACAGAGAGAGGCTACCAAAGGAGAAGGGAAAGCAGGGGCTTCAGCTCCATCTGAAGATGTATTTCTAAATAACGGAACAACTTATTTAGTGGATTGAAGCCAGCGCTGTCAGAGGTGGGGAAAAGAAACTTTTTTATCTTTCTGTGGAATTAAACTTTCACTTTTTAAAAAACAAACAATACCTTTAAGCTGCTAGTTTTATAAACGTAAGTGATTTAGTGGTTTGCCATAATGGTAGTCTGCTGTGGATATCCACTGAGTGCTCTCCCCACTGATGAAGGACTCTTGGGAATGAAGAGAATGCAGCTTGGGCACCTGGGCAGAGAACTGAGAAAGGAGACAAGCCCTCCGACTCTGAGACGCTGGATCTAAAGACAAAGGCTTTTCAAGGTACATTTTCCTGGAGAATAGTTGCCTTTCAACGTTGTGTTGGTTATTCCTGTCCAGCAAAATGCATCAGCCATTCATATGCACATACCCCTCCCTTCTGGACTTCCTTCCAACTCAGGTCCTTACAGAGCATTCAGCAGAGTTCCCTGTGCTATACAGTACGATCTCATCAGTTATCTGTTTCATGCATAGTATCGGTCTGAGATTTTAAGGTCTCCCTTAATACAGCATGTATCAGGAGGGAGCAAGGCTCAGACTAATTCTAGAGAAATTATTTGAGACAAAATTGCACTCTATGAATCCCCAGTCTCCTGTGTATTTAAAAAAAAACTGGGGGGTGGGGTGGTATAGTCCATTTACAATGCTGTGTTAGCTTCAGGTGTATAGCAAAGTGAATCAGTTATCTATATATATATATTCTCTGCAATGGCTATATGGGAAAAGAATTTTAAAAAGAACGGATGTATATGTATATGTGTATATATATATGTATATATATATATACACACACACACATATGTATGCAAGAGTGATTGTGTGTCTATCATATCCATATCCATATGCACACATTCGTGTCCATTCTTTAGATTCTTTTCCCATACAGCCACTGAAGAACAGAGTAGAGTTCCCTGTGCTGTGCGGTAGGTTCTTATTAGCTTCTGTTTTACGTACAGTAGTACATGTAAGTCAGCAAATTGGAAGATTGGGATATACACACTGTGTATATTTATATGTGAGGAATCAGAGCAAGGATCAGACACAGTGTTGAGTGGAAATGCTGCGCGGGGCCATCTGTTACTGAAGCGCTTCCTGGGTGGCTGGCGAACTAGGTGTGCCGTCTAACTCGGTGAGCGTGGTCAGGCGTATGAGCTTACTTTGTGTACAAATGAACTTCAAGCCACTGTAGTTGGAGTGAAATCATTTCATTTCCCCCNTTCCCTGCGCTGTGCGGTAGGTTCTTATTAGCTTCTCTTTTATGTACAGTGGTACATGTAAGTCAGCAAACTGGAAGATTGGGATATACACACTGTGTATATTTATATGTGAGGAATCAGAGCAAGGATCAGACACAGTGTTGAGTGGAGATGCTGCGCGGGGCCATCTGTTACTGAAGCACTTCCTGGGTGGCTGGCGAACTAGGTGTGCCGTCTAACTCGGTGAGCATGGTCAGGCGTATGAGCTTACTTTGTGTACAAATGAACTTCAAGCCACTGTAGTTGGAGTGAAATCATTTCATTTCCCCCATAAATTATAACCTGAGTCTCTGCTCAGTTTTATGGAGCTTAACATGATCATTTTTCTCATTCCAGAGCAAGTGAAACAGGAGAAAAAGGATACTTTGCTGAGCTGCAGAGCACGAGCAAGTTTGATCAGGGAAGAGCTCGTGGCAGTTCAGCTCACTGCTGTGTCTTTAGCGGCTGGATCAGTGCCTGGCACACGGCAGGTCTGCAGCAAACGCTAATACTTACCAGATGAGCCATGGAATCCAAATTCAATCATTTTCATTTAGTGAGTATGAATGAAATTATGTTNTAGCGGCTGGATCAGTGCCTGGCACACGGCAGGTCTGCAGCAAACGCTAATACTTACCAGATGAGCCATGGAATCCAAATTCAATCATTTTCATTTAGTGAGTATGAATGAAATTATGTTGGTTTCACATGCCCTCCCTTAAAGTTGACCAAATACAATGGAATTTGATTGTTTTACTGCAGTAATTATTCTCCATGGATACCACTTGCCAGGAAACACAAAGAACAAAGACCGTGACAGCAGATACAGTTTAGAAGTTTAGCCTCCAGGTGGGGAATTGAAATATCCCAGGACCAGATATTCTTGCCAACAAGCTCCCTTAGTGTGAAATGGCCCTACCTGGTCTAATCAATCTATTTAGAAATATGCGCTGAAGAATTAACTAAACTTTTATTTATTTATTTTTTACTAACAACAGAAATAAATATGCATTTAATTTGTAGTAGAGTGAAAAATGCAAAATTATGCAATAAAATGGTTTGTTTTTCTTTCTTCGAAAGATCTTTTAATTATGGGGTTAATGGCTAGCTTAAAAGCCTAAGAAACACCCACAGTGAAATAAGAAGCAATGAAAAACGAGGCCTGGAGAAACTGAACCCAACACACTTCTAAGCGACCCTTCATTGGCAGCTGGTTAAGACTGTTTTTCCACCAAGTGTGTCTATAGTAAGGTGATGGCTCCTAGAAATAGCCTAGATTATAGGGCTTCAGAAATCTGTTTCATGTGATTTTTTTGAGGGTTTTAATTAAATATATAAAGGGAACTTAGAAAGATCTTGAGCCAGACACCAAAGTCAGAAAATATGTCTTTTTTTCCCCAGTGACTTTGAAAGAATTGGTTATGGTAGACAGTTTAGGGTAAGGGCACTTACTTATTTATTTATTAATTTTTTTTTTAAGGAAATGGTTTGCTCATAATAAGAACTCCCACTAAACCAAAATGAAAGGCTTATTCACAGTGGCCAAAAAGAGTGATTATATCTCAGGCAAAATGACACAGACCAGGTTTTTTTATCCAGATCAGAGCAAGCGGTTATTATTTTTTATATATATATATAGTGGCTTCAGTCAATAATCACATGTCTTCACTGCAAGTTGCACTTCAACAGGACAGAGCACTTCAAAACTGCACTCAGACACCACGGAGGTGATTATTACCTGCTCCAAACCTAGGAAAACAGAGACACAGACAAGTTGTATGATTTGCCATAAAATCCATTGCCCAGGAAAAGCAGAAACAGTCATTTTCCAAGTGAGTAGGTCAACCACTGAGCAGGATTTCCATAGAGAAATCCAAAAAACTCTATGATAAAGTAAACAGTTTATAGTATAAAAAACCATTTCCTTATTTATTTAACAAACATTTTTGAAGTATCTAACATATGCTTATGACAGCAACTGGCAAAGTATATTCTATAGGGAAGATTTCTTCTAAATAGGATTCTGTAACCCAAGGACTAAAATCCAGGATATTATGCTAAGAGCAATAGTTAATATTATATCTTCTCAGTTATGTGTATTTTTATTAATAGAAATCATAGATAGGTGGTGACAACCTCCTCTTCCCAGGAGGCATAGTGGTAAAGAATCTGCCTGCCGATTCAGGGGATGGGGTTCGATCCCTGGATCAGGAAAATCACCTTGGAGAGAAAATGGCAACCCAGTTAATTATGCTTGCCTGGGAAATCCCATGGACAGAGGAGCCCAGTAGGCTGCAGTCCATGGGGCCACACAGAGTCGGACACAGTTGAGCAAGCTGAGCACGCACACATGACCCCTAGAAATATCAGATATAAACTAGTGTAAATTAGCATACTGGGAATTCTGAGAAGTCCTGTAGGAAATAAACCTGTTTAATTTTGCTTAATGGAGCATTTTTCAAGCATATTTTGAGTTTTTTTTTTTAAATATATAACCTAATGATACCCTCAAGAGCACTTTGATAAATGCTATGCTAAATTTGGAGAATTCACAGATGAATAATATAATTTCCTTGCCCTCTGCACTGTCTGCTGAGAGGTCAGGAAGAGATATAAATAGTGTGAACAGTACATCACACACAAAGAACTAAGTGACTTGCGTTGCCTAAATCTCAAGGGATGTGTCATCTAGGTGGTAAAGTTTGATCCAGGCCTGGAAGGATGACGAGCAGTTGTTGGGAACACCAGAGGATGTTTCAGGAAGAGCTGCAGCTTGGGACCAGGCTCACAGGTGTACGAACTGACCTGTGTACCCACCACACTCCCACTGGGTAGTCGGTGCCTCTACAGAGAGGAGATGGGAACTAAGCCTCTACAGCTAGCTTTGGGAGATGGTTCTGAACTTCCTTGGACGTCGCGTGCCAGGGACTTGGCGCTTTCTAAGGCAGGCAATGCTTCTTGACACAGCCTGGGTTTTCCTGATTTTCCAGATTTTCCTGGATGTTGACAAGACTCAAGAAGCGAACACGTTTGCTTTGTGGTCTCCTTCGCATGTTGCTTCCTGTTGCCTTGCCAGACAATTTTCTCACCAGGATTCTAGCTCCCTTGAGCAACATCTTGAAGGAGGATGCACCTGGGGTGGCATACCCTTTGCTGAGACTGAACGGGTTCTTTGCTCCACAGTTTCGATTTAGCCATATGCTGGCTCTTGGTCTAGTATTTTTCTAAATACTCTTTAAAAAAAATGATTACAGTATAATTGCTTTACAATGATGTGTTAGCTTCTGCTCGTATAGCCAAGTAAATCAGCTGTACACACATATGTACCCCTTCTGTTCTGGATTTCCGTCCCATTTGGGTCACTCGGTGCTGAGTAGAGCTCCCTGGGCTGTACAGCAGGCTCTCATTAGCTGTCTATTTGATTCATAATATCAATAGTGCATATATGGATATATACGTCAGTCCCAGTCTCCCAATTCATCCCACTCCCCACCCCCCCGGCCTTGGTGCCCATATGCTTATTGCTCATTCTCCACATCTGTCTCTGAACTTCTGCTTTGCCAATAAGATCGTCTATACCAGTTCTTTTCAGATTCCACACATATGCGTATTCTTAAAATGAATGGGATGGTGTTAGCCTAGAATCTAGGAGCTTTCTAGAAAATAAGTAATGCGTGAGTTGGGCTTCCCAGGAGGCACTAGTGTCCAAGAACCCTCCTGCCAATGCAGGAGACACAGGCTCCCTGGGTGGGGAAGATCCCCTGGAGTAAGAAAGGGCACCCCACTCTAGTGCTCCTGCCTGGGAAATCCCGTGGACAGAGGAGCCTGGTGGGCTACAGTCCTTGGCGTCACTGAGGCATGACTGGGCACACAGGCACGCATGCTACGTGTAAGTTTTATTAAAATGTTAAACGTTCTTATGTGAAACTCCTCATGGGTTCAGAGCAGTAAAAAAGCATTTCTATTTTCAGGGAATTTAAACTTCTCAACCTTTAACGTTCGCCCTTCTTTAATTAAGTCCTGACATTGAGTCTGTAAGACAGTGATCTTACACGATCTTATAGACTCACTGTCTATAGACATACAGACCATGGTTCCCACACCATAAAGTGGGGACCTGGATTATAACAAAGTCTACACACGGTAACATTTTGCATCACATTAGTTCCTAAATTGATTTTCTTTTAAACATCCTTCCCTTTCTCTGAATACAAAGTAGGTATCTTTTGCTGCCTGAAACCTGGCGTTTCTGAAACTCATTGCGTATATAAATATAGATATCCACTCCAGGAACATGTACCCAAGTTTGACTATTTCCTGGAAACGTGCTCTCTACTGAGAAATCTGCTTAGGCTATTAGTGTGTGTGGAAGAGCCCAGTTCTCTGAATGAGAGGCAAAGAGGCACTTCAAGTTGTGGAGAAGGTCATCAGGTTCCTGGGAATTTCGCAGAGTTTATGCGTGTTAATATGTTTGAAGCTAATTTAGATAACATCATTTATGTTAATTAAAAAGCAAACTTGTATTTGACGTTAAAAGAGAGGGTTTTCTTTCCTGGCTTGGTGTAAAATACGAAGCCACAAATGGCTTCCTCTACACACCCCATCTCTTTCT
This sequence comes from Raphicerus campestris, assembly GCA_006410735.1. NCBI lineage: Eukaryota > Metazoa > Chordata > Mammalia > Artiodactyla > Bovidae > Raphicerus > Raphicerus campestris. Next base: position 836 of record SJYW01043120.1, on the reverse strand, counting down.
TCTGCCAGTAACTCTTAATTACTAATACATGTTTTTAGTCCCTGGGCCTTCCAAAAAGACTAAGTACTTCTTGTGTAAGCTATTTCTGAGAGATCCAAAAGGATCTCATTATGCTGAAAATTTAAGTCTGCCATATTTTCAGTGCATTCTAAACTTTTGGCAGACACTTAGTCACCACTGCTGTAATAAATCAAGCCTTAAATATAATCCTTTTTTACTTTATTCTATTTTGGGTAATAACATGAAATGTGGGTGGATCTGGGGAATTACAATTGTGACCTTTTAAACACTACTATGTTACACCTCATTCTATAGTTGAATTTTGAAATTTGTAATTATTGATTTCCTATTTTTTAACATTTTTAATAACTTCAATATCTCCTAATGCCTTGTGCTTACCACTCAGTAAAGCATGGGCCAAATAAATCAGACAGAGATAATTGGCCTCGTGTGCACATTCCCTGAGTAATAGAAGGGATTTAGGAGAAATTAAGCATGTGTATTATGTTGTCTACACTTTGATAGATGATCAGGGAGTTTTACCCGAATTTTCTATCCTATGTTTGTAACGTTTACATCATATGGAATTCTGGTATTAAAGAACCATGTCCTAAAAACTCAAGATGATTGGGAACTCTGACCTCAGTTCAGTACAGTTCAGTAGCTCAATCATGTCTTACTCTTTGTGACCCCACGGACTGAAGAACACCAGGCCTCCCTGTCCATCACCAACTTCCAGAGCTTACTCAAACTGATGCCCATTGAGTCGGTGATGCCATCCAAGCATCTCATCCTCTGTCATCCCCTTCTCCTCCTGCCTTCAATCTTTCCCAGCA
>SJYW01043110.1:0-13467 GCA_006410735.1 Raphicerus campestris | reverse complement strand
CATTGCTGCATTCTTGTGGTGTGAAAATCTTTTTTTATACTGTTGAATTCTGTTTGCTGGCCCAACAGCACAATAGAAAATTAAACAGCCAATTAAAGAGTTAGGGTCTAAAGGAATTTTTATGACATGAGAAAATGCTTATGAAATAGTGTTCTTTAATCATTTTCTTTCCTCGAATTAGTTGAAAATTTTACATCTTTATTCTTCCAGTACAGTATTTCTCTGGAGAAGGAAATGGCAACCCATTCCAGTGTTCTTGTCTGGAGAATCCCAGGGACAGAGGAGCCTGGTAGGAGGCCATCTATGGGGTCCACAGAGTCGGACACGACTGAAGCGACTTAGCAGCAGCAGCAGCAGAACAGTATTTCTCAACCNGAAATGGCAACCCATTCCAGTGTTCTTGCCTGGAGAATCCCAGAGACAGAGGAGCCTGGTAGGAGGCCATCTAGGGGGTCGCACAGAGTCGGACACGACTGAAGCGACTTAGCAGCAGCAGCAGCAGAACAGTATTTCTCAACCTTAAATTCCACCCTGTCTGGAATTCCACTGTCATCTAGAATTTTAATATTTCTTACAGTGTGGCTTATAGATAACTGGTGGTTTCCAGGGGTCTATCAAATTATGTTCCAGAATCTTGACAATTTTAGATGAGAAAAATAATGAAACCATTTTGTTCACATACATTTCCCCACTTTGAAATATAGATTTAATAATGATTTTTACAGAAATCCCATCACTATATAGAAACTGTTGTGTTTTTTAAAGGGTCACGTCAGTTTGCCTCAGGTAATAATAGTATGACATTCTCTGTTAACCCATTTTCATATTAATTGCATATTTGCACATTTTCATTAATTAAAAGAACTAATCCAAAGGAGCTAGACAAGTTAGACCCCGTTTTTCTCCCCCATACTCAGCAGCTGGTAGGAAGCCCAAATGCCTCTAAAGTCATGACATCATCTACCTGTCTTCTCTGTGTGCTCTACTTGTGGAAGCTAGCATTTTCCACATCATTGGCACATCATTCGCACATTTGCATTATTTGCATGCTCTTTACATTTGGTATATTTGCATTTTGTTTTTTGCTTTAGAACTCAAGTTCAACAAAATGGATCAGTGGGTCAAGAGAATTAGATTAAGGGGTAAGAGGGTTAAGACAGTAATTGACAAGCTGATTCAAAGATGTGCATGGAAATACAAACAATCTACAGGAGTCAAAACTGTCTCAGTAAAGAATAGGATTTACTTCATTAATTTTAAAATATTTTTATGATTTTGAATGATTGGTACAGTATAGGTATGTTTCTTGAATAGCTTGAACCTGACACTTTAGGACTAAAATATGTAGAAAATAAGATTTTGGACAGTAGAAACTAACATTGTAAAGCAACTACATTCCAATAAAAATTAATTTAAAAGAGAAAAAAGATATCAGAATTAAAAAAAAATTTATTGAAGTATAGTTGATTTACAATGTTGTGCCAATCTCTGCTGTACAGCAAAGTGACTCATATATACAGGTATATATATTCTTTTAAAAATTATTTTCCATTATGATTTATCACAGAATATCCAATATAGTTTCCTGTGCTATACATTAGGACTTTGTTGCGTTTCCATTCTAAATGTAGTAGTTTGCATCGACCAACCCCAAGCTCCCAGTCCATCCCTCTCCCTCCCGCCTCCCCCTTGGCAACCACATGTCTGTTCTTTATGAGTCTATTTCTGTTTTGCAGATAGATTCATTTGTGCTATATTTTAGATTCATATACCAGAATTTTTAATAAGATATCAGAAGTGACGATATCAGAATTTTTAATATGGCAAAACAAATAGCACAAAGTTGTGGTGCATTGGACTCTTTCCCATTCAGTTCAGTTCAGTTCAGTTGCTCAGTCATGTCCAACTCTTTGCGACCCCATGAATCGCAGCACACCAGGCCTCCCTGTCTATCACCAACTCCTGGAGTTCACTCAAACTCACATCCATTGAGTCTGTGATGTCATCCAGCCATCTCATCCTCGGTCGTCCCCTTCTCCTCCTGCCCTCAATCCCTCCCAGCATCAGTCTTTTCCAATGAGTCAACTCTTTGCATGAGGTGGCCAGAGTACTGGAGTTTCAACTTTAGAATCAGTCCTTCAAAAGAACACCCAGGACTGATCTCCTTTAGAATGGACTGGTTGGATCTCCTTGCTTGAACATTTTCTTTAGCTGTCCAATAAAGACAATGACAATACTGGATCTGTTTAAAAACTCAACACCCAAATGCTACAACTCTTCACCTCCTCTGAAAGGAAGAGCAGTCCAGCTTTCAATAAAGCAGGGAGTACCGGTGGCTAGTCCATTGGAACGAGGAGTTCCTTGCTTATTTGGTGCTGACATCTGGCTGAATGCCCGCTGTCAGAAAGGCTACTGAACTCCATTAAGATTTTATGCCATGAGAACATGCCAAAGTCTCTTGTTCCCTTCCTTCTTTCCTCCCCCAGTTGTGAGTTCCAGACAACTGCAACTCTTTCTCTGCATCCACAGTTCATGCTAGACCAGCACCAAGAACTATACTCACTTTATTTAAGAAGTGGTGGGAACTTTAATCTGGAGGTCATGAGTTTGCTTGCTGCCAACTATGCAATATGGGGGAGAGAAAAGGGGTCAGCTCCACTAGTCGCAATTAATTATCCTGATCATTGCCCTCAACATTGTTCACACTCTTCATAGTGTCTGGACCTTTCCTGGAGCTGTCCAAGGCTTCCTGAGGAAGGAGACTGAGTTGTATGAAGATGCTCCTTGTGCGTATTTTGGGTGGTGTTTTTTCTTCTCTTTGCTGCCCTAGCAGAGGAGGAAGCAGCAGAAAAAAGGTGAATGACAGTAAACAAAGGACGAAATAATTTGACAAAGCAAGTTCCCTGAAGGTCCAGAAAAAATAGCATTGAGAACACAGGTAAAATAGGAATAGCATCATTTTTTCTTCTGTTAAGAGGAGAGAAGTGAGGAAAGCAGGGGGCAAAGAGAGCCTTAGGGAAGAGATCACAGTGCCTTGTGTGTAATAGGAATTCAAATACTTACTGAATTCAATAGAGGTTAACTGGGCTTCCCAGGTGGCGCTAGCAGTAAAGAACCCGCTTGCTGATGCAGGTTCATAAGAACCCTGGGTCAGGAAGATCCTCTGGAGGAGGGCATGCAACCCACTCCAGTATTCTTGCCTAGAGAATCCCATGGACAGAGGAGCCTGGCAGGCTACAGTCCATAGAGTCACAAAAAGTTGGACACAACTGAAGTGACTTAGCACACATGTAGTTGTTAACTGACACAAACTACCAGCTCCTAGTGAATAAGAAAAAGTTTCATTGAAACAGACTATCCAGGAATCAGCTACAGGGAGATGTAATATATCTATAGATATTTAGAACAGAACACTGGGCTGGATCAGCCATGAGTTCACCTAATAGAGCAAATGGGACACTCAGTAGTTGCCCATTACTTTAAATATGATGATTACCAAATGCATCACACTAATCAACATTCCAGGACTAACTTGCACCAGGAGCACAAATGCCTTCCCTCCCACCTTTAAATATTTCCAAAAGATTAAAGGAAATTAACAAGGACTGAGCTCTTAAGTGTCAGGCTGTATGCCAAATACCCTAATACACTGCTGCTGCTGCTGCTAAGTCGCTTCAGTCGTTNGCCTTCCCTCCCACCTTTAAATATTTCCAAAAGATTAAAGGAAATTAACAAGGACTGAGCTCTTAAGTGTCAGGCTGTATGCCAAATACCCTAATACACTGCTGCTGCTGCTGCTAAGTCACTTCAGTCGTTTCTGACTCTGTGTGACCCCATGGACGGCAGCCCACCAGGCTCCCCCGTCCCTGGGATTCTCCAGGCAAGAACACTGGAGTATGTTGCCATTTCCTTCTCTAAGGCATGAAAGTGAAAAGTGAAAGCAAAGTCACTCAGTCGTGTCCAACTCTTCACAACCCCATGGACTGCAGTTTCATTTAATTCTTCACAACAACACTATGGAAGAAAGTGACTCAGAGAAATTAAGTGCTTTGCCAAAATTTTGGATCTAGAAAGCAGAGCTGGAATTCAAACTCAGCCCTGCTTCACTTAAAAACCCACTCTTCGCACATATAACAATGCAACAATGAAGAAAAAAGTTTAACCTCCAGTAAATTAATTGCATGCCAGAAAGAGACCATTCAGGTATCAATACCTAACTGAGACAATATCCAGCAGAAAAGTGTCTCTTAACCTTACTCTTTTCTATAGCCCTGTAAAGTGTTGTAGATTTGTGGGCATTTTCAGAAAACTGACAATTTTGTGTGAACAGAGCATAACTTTTTGTCCCTCTCTAGATTTCCTCTATCCCAGTGAGAAAGCAATTTTAAAATGCCTCCTATATTTCTCCCTCTGAATCTGAGGTCCTCTATTATTTTCTGTTGTCAAAACTCAGACAAACCTTATTATTTTATTAGGTCATTGGATGATTTATATGTCTCCTAGGGGAGTGACTGTGGAAGGGAGAGTGATGGGACACGTCAGGCCCCGAGTGGACTGAGCTCACCCATTAAGTTAGCCAGTCTGCCCTGCTCTTGACAGTTATTAATGCTCCTGCCTCCTGCTGCTTCCAATACTGGTTCTTCAGGAACACCAATTCCAGGTGTTAGTGTCGCATCATCAACCCAAATGTGCCAGTGGTTTAGTCTTGCTGGAACAGTTCCCTGGTTGGCCCCCTTCCAATGCATCATCTAGGAAGCCCAAAGAGACCAGCATGAGCAATCAGCCTCTGGAACAAACCAGCACACCTTTGCTCGGGCAACTTCCAAGTTCAAATTGTTTCTCAGGAAGCAAAGCATTGTGTACTGCTTACTATTCATTTGTCCAACAGTTCTTGCTTTACCTTCATCAGCTGGGTGAGCCCTACAAGCTGTCTGCACACAGTAACAGCCATTTCTTGCCACAGGCTGAGCAAATAGGGACAGTGAGAGGTGTGATTTCCTTGTATCAGGCGGGTCTACTAGGTTAAGCTGTGGTAACAAATGACCCCAAATCTCAGCAGCTTACAACAACAAAGGTCTCATCTGTGTTATATGCTCACTGTGCGTTGGCTTCATCTCTGCACCATGTCCTCTTCACTCTAGGACCCAAGCAAATGGAGCAGTCGCTCTGGGGAATATTGAGTCTGTGGCAAGGCAAATGAAGTGTGACGGAGCACAAGCTCGTTCTTAAAGCTTCTGTCCCCACTTTAACAAAGCAATCATTTGGCCACTTCCGATACCAACAGAGCGTGTGTGCATGCGTGCTAAGTTGCTTCAGTCGTGTCCGACTCTGTGCGACCCTATATACTATAGCCCTCCAGACTCCTCTGTCAATGGGGCTCTCTAGGCAAGGTACTAGAGTGGGCTGCCATGCCCTCCTTCAGGGGATACCAACAGCTAGGGAACATGAAACCCTCCTTCAGGGCGCAGCATCCCATAGAGGGGCAGCAAAAGTTTTGAGCATTAACACAATTTGCCACCCTCACTGGTGACCTGGTGTTACATCACCAAGTTTTCTTGGAAGAAGCATCACCTGTCTTCACAATCACCCCAATCTCAGGACATCACGAGATTCTGCCAGGACAGCAGAGACCTGCTCATGTTCTCAGTCACTCTGGCCAGGTTGAGTTCAGCTCCTCTGACACTGGCAGATGGCACTCTTCTTAGAGACTCCCTGAGGTGAGTCAAGGTGTTGCTCCTGGTTTTGTAATTCCTAGGCTGTATAAGATCCCAGTACCTAAACAAGCAGACTTCAACCCCTGCCCAGACCCCGAGTCACAGTGGCGAGAGAAATGCCTCCGCCAGAGGCCACATTTGTGCCAGTGAAGGACACTGTGCTCTGAGTCAGTTTTTTTTTTCACAGGCTGACAGAGACCAAATTAGATCACTTTGAAGGAATACATTATGATCCATCTGTCCATTCAAATAAATCACTGACCTTTCTCTTTTTTCTGCCCTAGTAGAAGGGTGTTCAAAACAGTTGTCTCCATGATAAATCCTTACCAGTTTAGTAGTATAAATGTTGTTGAGCTTGACGTTTTATGCTATGATTATTTCTGCATTAAAATGTAAAGGACTTAAGAAGATAAGGCAGCCCTCAGCAACATCAGGCACATATGAAATAAAGATGATTTAATGATTTGAATTATGTTAATATACAGAAAATGCTCGTGCAGAAAATTCTTTTTCTAAATATGATTATTCAAAATTTACTAGTTTAAAACCATTTCAAAATGTTAATAATATAATAATTTTAAATATACCATTTGGGATACCATGCACATAAATTATATGTATACATATGTATAATTTATTGAGCATCGTGCACTTATAACTCATATAAATCAGGGAGACAAAGAAAATTCACTCAAAAAGTGTCTCCCATGGTGATATCAGAGAAGGCACTGGCAACCCACTCCAGTACTCTTGCCTGGAAAATCCCGCAGATGGAGGAGCCTGGTAGGCTGCTGTCTATGGGGTCACAGAGTCGGACATGACTGATGCAACTTAGCAGCAGCATAGTGATATATTATGCCACCGCTGCTGCTGCTGCTAAATCACTTGAGTCGTGTCCAGCTCTGCGCTACCCCATAGACAGCAGAGCCTCAAAACTGCTGGACTATTGTAGTTGTTTTTAAACTCACATTAAAAACAACTGATATTGCTTCATTCAAGAAATCTTTACTCAGCACCAGTCATGAATCAGGCACTGTTCTGGGCACCAGGGATACAGTGAGAAGAAAGCAGATAAAAATTCCAGCCTTAGATGCATGCTTTCAAATGTTCACTACAGTGCTATTCACAATAGCCAGGACATGGAGGCAATATCAATGCCTATCAACAGAGGAATGGATAAAGAAAATGTAGTACAGGAAAAGGCAACCCACTCCAGTACTCTTGCCTAGAAAATCCCATGGATGGAGAAGCCTGGTGTCCATGGGGTCGCAAAGAGTCAGACACGACTGAGCGACTTCACTTTCACTTTCACTATATACAATGGAATATTACTCAGCTATAAAAAAGAAGGAGCGAATTCATTTGCAGCAACATGGATGGACCTAGAGTTTGTCATACTGAATGAAGTCAGACAAAGACAAGTATCATATGGTATCACTTATATGTGGAATCTAAGAAAAACTGGTACAAATGAACCTATTTATAAAACAAAAATAGAGTCACAGATGTAAGAAAAAAAACTTATTGTTACTAGGAAGGAAAAGAAGGGAGGGGTGAACTGGGAGACTGGGATTGACATATACACACTACTGTATATAAAATAGATAACTAATGAGGTCCTAGGCTTCCCTGGAGGCTCAGATGGTAAAGAATCTGCTTGCAACACAGGAAACCTGGGTTCCATCCCCGAAGATCTTCTGGAGAAGGGAATGGCTAACCACTTCAGTATCCTTGCCTGGAGAATTCCATGAACTGAGGAGCTTGGTAGACTACAGTCCATGCAATCACAAAGAGTAAGGCATGACTGAGTGACTTTCATAATAAGGACCTATTATATAGCACAGGGAACTAAATATAATGCAATGACCCATATGGGAAAAGAATCTAAAACAAGAGTGGTGAGATATATATATATACATATATATGGCTGATTCACTTTGCTGTATAGCAGAAACTAACACAACATTTTAAATCAACTATACTCCAATTTTGTTTTTTAATTCCAGCCCTCACAGAACTTAGGTCCTAATTGGAGGAGAAAGATGACAAAAAATATACAGCGTCTATTTTCTGTACACATCACCTGACCAACTCTCTAACCTTCTCATCCCAATCTATGAGTCTATACAGATCACACAACACACTCACCCTCTGACCTCTGGTTGCATTTGGCCAAAGGGAGGCACTTGTGACAAAAAATGAGAGTAAAGTTGGGGCATTTATTCATCGTGGAATGGCCACATCCTTCTCTCAAAGGCAGCCCTCCTGCTGCCTCTATCCTCTCTAAATTTCTCTCTTCATTCTAGAAATTGCTCCTTCACTTTTCCTCTCCATTCCTAGGAGTGGCAATGGCTCCCCACCACCTTGGCCACCGTTATGGCCCCAAGGCACTACACTAGCACTCACAGACTTCTCTAACCTTGCCCACACTTTCCTTAACATTCCCTTTATTAGCCTGTCCTTGGATCACCAAGTTCAAGGGGATTGTTTCCTGTTATTACCAACACAAAAAACAAAGAAATATACCATATAGTAATTTAAATGTTGGTAAGCACCGTTGATAAAAACAAAGTAGGGAAAGTTGAGAAGGTGTAGTGGGTTAGGGCAGGTGGGTGCTTCTTAAATCATGTATTCAGAACAGGCTTCATCAGTAAAGTATGTAATCTATTTGCATATCTCCTAGCAGAATTTTGGCTTCCCTGGTGGCTCAGATGGCAAAGCATTTGCCTGCAATGCTGGAGACCCAGGTTCAATTCCTGGGTCAGGAACATCCCCTGGAGAAGGAAATGGCAATCCACTCCAGCACTCTTGCCTGGAAAATCCCATGGACAGAGGAGTCTGATAGGCTACAGTCCGTGGAGCCACAAAGAGTCGGACACGACTGAGCAACTTCACTTTCACTTTAGCAGAACTTTTAAAGGAAAATTTATTTAAAAAAAAAAAACTTAAAATGTAAAATCTGGATTTGAGGATCATCGTTGGTTGAAGCAGAGTTGAGGTGAAAGCTGAGAATTCTCTCACATTGCCTGGTCCTCCTGGGCCCCCAAAGTCACACAGGGTCCTCCCACCATTGACTTCTGATGCTTTGCTATTGACCCTAGAACTCTGAGATACTCAGAACTAAGGGTGATAGAAAATCCTCAGTTCTTAAGCCTCTCCAAGTTTTATGCCACATCATTCCTTAGAAACATAAATCTACTCATCTCACCCTCAGTAATAGCTTTTATAAATCNTTGCCTGGTCCTCCTGGGCCCCCAAAGTTACACAGGGTCCTCCCACCATTGACTTCTGATGCGTTGCTATTGACCCTAGAATTCTGAGATACTCAGAACTAAGGGTGATAGAAAATCCTCAGTTCTTAAGCCTCTCCAAGTTTTTTGCCACATCATTCCTTAGAAACATAAATCTACTCATCTCACCCTCAGTAATAGCTTTTATAAATCCATGATTTAATTATGTTCTTGATTTTTCATATTTATTTGTAATATTGGCATTAAAGATCTTGTCCCTGCTATTTCTGTGTCTTTTTTACAAAGACCCATATTATAAATTATTTCAGGAGCAGGAAAATCTTTGTCACTCCTGATGAAATAAGCTGTTTCCTTCTGCTGGACAAGGAAACGTATGTATTCTTTCACGTCTTCCTCTCGGCATTGGCTGACAGGAAACTCAGAGCTAAGGGTCTTGTTTAACTGCTATGACTTTTTTCAGAAACATTTTCTTAATGCAATTTTCCTCTCCAGGTTCTCTTTGTTTGGCTTTTGTTTTGTATGTTTTGCATCATTGTATTTATGGTTTTTTTATGGAGTTAGGTAGGCTGGAAATAAACATTATGATGCAATCTAATTGAAATATTTGACTGATTTTGATTAACTTCTTCTGGCTATATCTACAACATCAAAATAATCTATCAATTATGAAAATTTTTGGTCTCTATGCTAACCAAAATAAGCAATTTGACTGATTTTTCAAGATACTGTCTTTCTTCATTCATGAAAAGAAAAAGCAATACTTCTGAATAATTTATTATTGCCAAGATTGCAGGCTCGGTGTGTGGGTGTCTGCTAAGTCACTTTAGTCATGTCCAACTCTTTGTGACCCTATGGAGCACAGACCACCTCACTCTTCTCTCCTTGGGATTCCCTAGGCAAGAACACTGGGCTGGGTGGCCATTTCCCTCTCCAGGGGATCTTTCCAACCCAAGGATCAAATCTACTTCTCTTAAGTCTCCTGCATTGGCAGGCAAGCTCTTTACCACTAGCGCCACCAGGGAAGTCCTGAATGCTCAGTACTGAGGACTTAATAATGAGTATTTCCTCATACTCAAGGTATGTCCTGTCCTCAAGGAATTTGTTGTCTAGAATTAGTTATTTTATTCTTTCAAACTTCTCATTCAGAACCAGTATTTATTTGTAGTTGAAAACTAATTTTCCAAAGAATACATTTATTTTTTAATTTTACTGGAGTATAGTTGATTTATAGTTGTGCTATTTTCAGATGTACAGCAAAGTGATTCAGTTATACATATATTCCTTCATCTTCAGATTCTTTTCTCATATAGGTTATAACAGAAAATTGAGTAGAATTCCCTGTGCTACACACTATATCCTTATTGGTTATTTGTCTTAAATATAGTAGTGGTGTGTGTGTTAATCTTGAATGTATTTTAATCCATTTTTGAAAGCAAAATTAGTTTTCCCATATAGTTCTATTCTCTCATGCCAAAAGATACAGAGAGAAAAGAGATAAAAATTCTAAACATCCTACAACTGTAGATTGCCCTCAAACAACCATGAGATTTTTTTTAAATGCTTCCTACAGTATTTGTGGAGGCCTGCCAAGGCTCTGACAAGTCACTGGGGCCATGTGCTTTTGCTCTTGGGCCCTCCTACTCTCTTAACATCAAATCCTCCTAAGACATTTAAAATCAATATTTGGCTGAAAAACCCTGAAATGTATTGCCCTATCAGGTCAAGCTACCTTTTTACATCAGTCATAATTCCTAGCAAGTTTTGTAGCTTTCCAAGTTTGATAAATTATTTCATGCCATTGACTGTGTTAAAACTATCCATCAAGGTGTTTTAAGATCTCCAGCTTACAAATATGATGAGGCCCAGTGAATCTCCAGCTTCTATACTGTTAATTCATTTGACAAATATTTGCTAAGCATCTGTAGTGTTCCATGCTCAATACCATGTGCTGGGATATAAAATGGTAGATGAGACAGATATGTTCTCTGCCATAGAGCTGCATCTAACAGAGAACACAAACAGAAATGACTCGATACCTATTGTACCCAAACTAACCAACTTAAACTCCTCTGCATAATTCTGAGAATACCCAGAAAATGCTCACACTCCGCTGTGGTTGTCCTCTTATGTAAACTTCCGCTGCCCTAATTTCCCTAATCATTTCTGGCAGCAGCAGCATCACTTTTATATGCCTACCCAACAGTTCGCAGGTGCACATTGCCCCCAGACGCAGACCCCCTTTATTCCACAAAGCACAACTGAGGATTCAAGAACAGAGGAGATTTGCAGGGGAGAGAGACAGAGCTTCAGGTGGGTTATCAACTCTCACTGTCATCATATCCTGGAAGTAGGGTCCTCTCTTGGCAGTCTCTCCATAACCCTCAGCCAGCTGCTGTGTTGCTGGAACCAACATCGGTTCAACTGAGGGTCTGGCTCTTGCCCAACCTCCCCCTCCACGTCCACAGCCCAAACATTCCTTTCCCTTAAGCCCAACCAGTAGGGGCTACACCAGGGAGCCCCATAATAATCTGTAAAAGTTGCCAACCTACATGGAATGACAGCAGCTATTCACACTCCTAGAGGAAGGAGTCTAACCCTCTGTGTTTCAGCCTTTCCCTTCCAGACTGGCCCCTGGGATTTACTTAACTTAGCAAACCAACAGGCACACTGCAACGATTTCTTCCAAATTAAAAAATAATCTTCCTTTGAAAGATAATTCTGCTACATCTCCAGACATGAGGGCAGTTTTTGAAATAACATTTTTATTCGCTTTATAGATGTACAAATATATATGATGGGGAGAGCTATACATACACCCACACAGCATTTCTCAAATTTCCAAAGTAATTATTCCTAACAAGCAAGAATTCCAGGAGGAACTGGGCATATTATCTCAAAGCAGCCTATGCCAAGCATATTATTTCTTTGGAGTCTTGAATTTTGTCTTCTAAAACTCACATATATTTTTGCATTCCACTTCATAACATGCCCATTTATTTCAGTATGTCACAGCTGAATGAAATACATTAAAACCCAGCCATAGTGCTGTAAATGGGACCCATAAAATTCTATCATATAAAATACAGAATTTCATCATCCCAAGATAATTAAAATGACTGGCGCATCCTAAAGACTTTGGAGTTTGGGGGATCCCCAAGTTATATACACCTCACATTACAAAGTCATTTGCATTATTGTGGGCATGATATATCCTCATACTTTATAAAAACAATGTAGTAGGTGACTTATAGCCCCCAAATGTGCTAAGGAAAAAATATAAACTAATCAAGTGCCACTGTGATATGGATTATTGGTATTTTTTAGTGTTCACTCACTTCTAAATGACTTGATCCCATCCATCACCTTTGAGAAGCCCACCATCTTTGAGAAGCTCACCACCTTTGAGAAGCTTATGCTTTATCCTCTTGCCTTGACAAGATTAAAAATCAGTGCATGCAATGAAAACTTTGTATCACTCTCAAGGAGTTGAAACCTTAAACATTGTCTTTACCCACATCTTCTAGGAAACAAGAATCTAAAGCAAAGATTAAGATGCTAATATTGTATACAAGAGAAACAAGCCACTAGCCACGAGAGTGATAGAAAAGGGAAGTCAGGTAAGGCGCAAAGCATTATCCCAAAGTCAGGATGTTAATCTTCAAGAGGTTATTGGATGGACCTGCTCAACACATGCAAACTCTCTGGAAGGGAAACAGTGAAAAACCATGCTTCAGAGTAGCTCATGGGAGAGCAGAAAGAGGGAAAATTGATCTGTCTCCTGTCTCAAAGGTTTATGGTAAGAGAATCCCACTCCCTTATGCTTCCATTCTCTGGGCGACTGCAGTTCTATCATGTTCAACAATAAATTCTGTCATATCCATCCTGATTCCAAAGTGAATGAACTTCACATAAAGCCTACGTTATTATTCCTCTAAATGGAATTCTCTAATCTATGCAATTTTATAGCAGTTATTAGTTGGTAACCTCCAAACTTACTATTTAATAAATAGTGCTTTATATTTTCTCTACAATTTTCTATGTTTGTGCATTACTTGTCCCTCTCATCACATTGTTGACTGCTGTAAGTCAGGGACCAAAATAATATAATTGTTAAGAACATGGGCATCAGACAACTTACTAACCATTTTAAGTCCCAGTTTCTTAATAAATGCACTCTTTTAATAAATAATAAGTGAAATAATTCTTGAAAAATACTTTTTAAATGCTTTGCATATAGCACTTAAGAAATATTTTATATTGTTAATGTTCATAATTGTTATTAAAATTATTTTCATTCCACATATCAATGAATAAAATACAAATGTTCCACAAATGTCCAACAAAAATTTTTGTTTCGTGATTGACTCATGTAGGCTATGATTTCAAGAATAATGCATCTAATAAGAGAGAATAAAATACTTCTCTAGGTCTTTTTTAATTTATTTGTCAAGTGAAGAAGTTAGACTAAGTTATCTCAAAACCATAAAATTATTTGCTATTTG
>SJYW01043106.1:548229-576894 GCA_006410735.1 Raphicerus campestris | reverse complement strand
GCTAATTACCCATCTGGAGAATTTGGCTTCAAACTGCAGGTTCCCTTGGCAGTTTCAAAGTTGTAAGTTATCCGACAGTTCCATTTCTACTTTGTGTCCACCACTTTGTTTATGAAGAAACTTTCCCCTAAAGTCGACATTAGTCTAATAAAAGAAGCAAAGACAGTGTGCATCACATCTACATACAAATTTTGTAGAACTGCTAGTTGTCAGAATAACCTATTAGTGCTTATGACAGAGCAATATAAAACAAAAAGGAATTTTAGTGAGGTCTAACTTACTTATTGCTTTTTTTAAAAAAAAAACCAACACAGTTTTAAAACAAAGGGTACAATATTGTAAAGTGATTATCCTCTAATTAAAAAAAAACACACCAAGGGGACAAAAAAAAAAAAAAAAAAAAAGAATGCTGGTCAGTATTTTTCTCATGGCCAGAGTTAAAAAATTTCTCATCCAGAAATTGAGGGCATTCCATGATTGAATACCCTTATCATATTGCTTTAAAAGACAGAAAGAGTAAAGCTGGCATCCTTTAGCCTATACTAAGCATGAATACAAAGCATGAGAATAAATATGAAACTTTCCTAAATGTCAAATTACAAAAACTGCTCAAAACTTTGCCATCGTGACTCATGCAAATACCATGTTAGGTCAACTTAATATTACAAATACTGTATCAGCTCGGAGCCTCTATATCCTTTTCATAAAAAAGAAATTCTCGCTCACTCCTGACGCTGGCAAACAGCTTTGGAGGAAGTAAGTGAACACCTCTGTCCCATGACCATTCTGGAATTTTAATCCTCACACACGCACACACACATACACCCTTACTCGTGAGCACTCATGCGCTTTGCGAAAATACACAAAGGCATGTGTGGACACACAGGCACGTGCATGCATGCGTGCGCACACACACACACACCCATCTTTAGGGTTTGTAGCTGATCCTAAGCCTGCACTTAAATTTCTATTCTATATTTTTCTCTGTATCATCCTGAAAAATACTGGTTGCTCAGCAAAAATAATCTCTCTTACTTCCTCATTTTCCCACTCTTTCTCCCTCCCTTATTCGAGCTTTGTTTCCTTTCCTTCCTGACTGTTCCAAAATAATCTATCATCTTCCTACTCCCTTGAAGGTTCACTTTATATATAAAATATAGTTATAAACACCTCTTTATTTCTCATCTACCTCTCCAAGGCAGAGTTCGCCCTTTTTTCAATTATTGCCATTCTAAAAATACCCCTCCCCTCTTGAACCATGATGTTCAATGTGTACAGGTTTTATACATGGATAGATTCCCCCACCCCATCATAAAAATAGTTGTTGCCCCCTAAATATAGTCTTCATATAAAGAAACAGAATTGTGAAAATGTGTTCTCATAAACACTATAGCTCAGTCAGTATCATAAGCAGACAAGATCCTAAAGCTAAAATAATCTATTTGGTTTGGCTTTCTGCCCCCACTTCCTCAACCTCCTAATGTAGAACAGACCATGTTTGCAACAGGAAGAAATCTTGTCTTCAAAGTATGGATTGTGATCATTCATGGCTCCTAATTAAAAAACAATTAAATGAAAGAGATATGGGACCATAGTTGCCTCTTCTGGGCAAATGGAGAGAAACNTGTTTGCAACAGGAAGAAATCTTGTCTTCAAAATACGGATTGTGATCATTCATGGCTCCTAATTAAAAAACAATTAAATGAAAGAGATATGGGACCATAGTTGCCTCTTCTGGGCAAATGGAGAGAAACCTTATCTTGTGGCTGCTGGAGTAAATGGAGTTGGTCCGACACCGGTGATGGGTGAGAAACCAGTGCAGGCGCAGGGAAATACCCTCTGCCAGGTGGACGGCACCAGCTTCTCAGATTCTCCAAATGGCCACATCTCCATTGTTTTCCTCATCACCCAGGCAGCCTGGTCTCTTCTGCCTGGAGCAACCATGTCGGTTTGCTCAAATTTCTTTGTCCTTTTGGATCAACTGTGGTCCAAACCTAGGTGATCCTTTGAATCACACACACACACAAAATCCTTTTTCTTTTGACTCCCAGGAATTTGAGTTTGATGGGTGGACTGCTTTTTCACTTTATTTTTTCATCACTGTAAATTATAACTTCTGGCCTGCATAAGGATTGATTGCTGAGTTTGTTTGCACTTTAATAAATATTCTATTAAAATGCTTTGACGTGTTGATTTCTTGGTTTCTTGGGAGCCCAAGCACCAAAGAAGCTTCCTGGGTGGAAGGAAGTTGATTATTCATTGTCTTCTTCCTCTTGGTTGGCATAGATCCCCGCCTCCCAGCGCAAAGCCAATGCGCTCTTTCTTCGATTAACCCGTGTGGCCTCAAGGACCTAAGAGAGAAGGAAAAAAATTACACAGAGTTCATGGATATCAATCATGTACACAAACTGACTTCTCTGTTTCTTTACTCCTTTCCCTCCCTCAACAGTATCTAATCAATGAGGAAAGTGGGAAAGTGTCTGAACCAGCTGGGAGACTGGAGAGAATGAAAGGAAAGGTGGGTGGCGGGAGGTCCTGGGGGTGCCTTCATCTCACAGCCAAAGTTCATTTGCCATCTGACCCATCATTCTCAATATAGGGAGATTTAATTTCCCTGA
The DNA here is from genome assembly GCA_006410735.1 of Raphicerus campestris. Lineage (NCBI taxonomy): Eukaryota > Metazoa > Chordata > Mammalia > Artiodactyla > Bovidae > Raphicerus > Raphicerus campestris. The sequence continues at coordinate 574,276 of SJYW01043106.1, read as the reverse complement.
AATGTTCTGCAAGTTTCGTTGAACGAGACTTGACCCTGCATCGAGCTTTTTGATAACAAAGCGATCGTACACGCTCTAGATGGGCGCAGTCTGTTGGCAACGCTCGCATCTGCACTAGCCAGTATGGCAGCTACTAGCCACATGCAGCTCCTGAGTGCTTAGAACATGGCTTGTGTGGCTGAGAAACTAAACACAACTTCAGTAGCCCCTTGGATCTAGTGACTACCACATTAGCACAGCTATGCCTGGTCTTAGTCTCCAGAAAAGAATTCCAAACAAATGAACTGGTATGGAATCATTCCATCAAACTTTATGGACCTATGCAAGCTGTGATCTTACACAAAAATCTACTTTGGTATAATTCAGCTTGCAAGAGGAATTAAGTGGAAAAAAAAAAGAGCTTCTGGAGCCAATAAAGGAATCTGAGCATATTGACGTGGCATCAGGGCCGTACGTGCTCATCAAGGAAATGGAAGGTGACAACACTGAGAACAAACTGGCTCACCACCATTAAGGTGAGGCCACCCTCCCCCTGGTTCCCGAGAAGAGCCTCTGGACTCCGGGGGAAACCTTCGGCCAGTCTGCTCCTGCTCAAGTTTGATCCAGATGACATCCGTGTGAAGGACATTTAGGTTGCCAACGCAGGAGAAACGGTTCAATTTCACACTACTACGCCAAAAACAAGCCCACACACCCCAGTCAGTTCAATCACTGTGGCGCTGGCTTAGAATGCGCAGTTTCTGAATTTAAAGAAAAGTCCAGTAGAGCCAACACTGGTTGGTTATCCAACCAATATGGAATGAAGTTTTTGTTTATGTGAAGAACAATTATTCTGGCAAGAGACAGAGATGCTGGCAACTTCAGAGAAGCAAGGAGATAAAGGTTTACAAGCAGTGGTGGGAGCCCAGACATAAGCAGATTCTGTACAGATAAAGGTCTGGGAGGGGCAAGGGGAGCAGGGCGGGGGAAATCTCAGTTTGCTTCTCTGCACCTCTGATAAATTAATGGACTTTTCAGAGCTGCAGGGCACTTTTCTCCGGGAAGGCTTCCCTAGTCCTCCTAGCAGGGACGGCTGGACAGGACATATGGGACACGGCTCGGTCAGGTCTCCTGAAGGGATGTTCATCATGAAGAACATAAGCCATGTCCTGAAGTGTTGGTGTATTAGCATTCATGGTCACTTAGCCAACATCTAAGAGTAAGACATCAGTAGAAGGGTGCTTCCAAGTCTGGCGGAGTTAAATCGCAGTCTTCAGGTCAACGTGTGGTAACATGGTGCCTGGAGGCAGTGTGGGACTGGAATGGCAAGTGCAGAGCTTTATTTCCAGCTCTCTACCTGGGACGTGTTGCTACTGTTCATGGCATCCTGTGTCTCTGAAACCTTATGTATAAAGAAAGTTTATCTGTAAACACAACACCTGCCCTATTTCACAGCCTCTTTCAGGAAGAGGGGTGGACTCTGAAGTCCAGGCAGGTCTAAGGTTAAATCCTAGTAACTACATGACCTTGGGAAGGTTTATTATTTCTGTGCCTCAGTTTCCTTATATGTAAAATGGGTATAATAAAAACTATAGTACCAAGTTGGTCTGAGGAATAAATGAGGCAATGCATTTAGCATAGTTTCCAGGGCATTGTAAGTTCTCAAACAATAGATATGCATTTCTCGCATCATGTGAAAGGGCTTTATAAGCAATCAAGTGGTATTCTAACATAAGGCATTTTGACAAGGAGCTCTTGTTGTGTACAACAGTCATACGTTTGCCTTGCAGACTGCATATACAAACCAAATGGTTTACATAAGAGCTAAAAATCAATCTAAGGTTCTGATAAAAAGTGTCCCCATCCATTTCAGATGGACTTAGGCCCCGTTTTAATTCTCAATCATGTTGAATAAATTTACTTCACTCTGTTCTTTGGGAACCCATATCAATCCATCTTATAGATATTTCTTGGGTTTCTACCAAGTGTTGGGCACAGTACTTCAAGTTTAGGACTGAAGAGTCTCTTCCCTTCTGGAGCTTAGTCACCAAAAAGTGCAATGGGCAGAGAAATAGCATTTATAACTATGGAAACATTCAGCATAGCTTGGGTTTGAACATCTACTTGGGGCAACCCAAATAATTCATCTGTACCAATAATGAGCCCTCTTTTCTTCTTTCATTCCCCTAATGTATATGCTACTTATCATAAGCCTGGATTTCTGAGGAAATCTAAAGTCGTCAGTAAAGGCACAGATCAGATAGACGGCACGGCAAAACTGAAAGAGCCAGTGACCTTGCTATCAAATCGCCTTCAGGTCCACGAGGCTTATGATCTAGGACTGGCTCAGGAGCGAAGCCGTCCTACAACTGGCCTTTTGAAGATTCAAAAGCCAAGCCCTTGGGGAAGGTATGCAGATGAGTCTCTGCTGCACAATTAATACAGAGCACCGGATGTGTGCGAATAAAGCTCTAGCAAATCTAGAACATTTTTGCGTATTAACTTTGTTTCCTAAAGTGTGTTCCTTTCCTTTCTGGTTTAAGCAAAGCACTTGCCTCCAGGGCTCTGATGCTAATAAACACATATGTCACAGGTACCAGGAACCAGCTGGGGGGTTTTAATCCTTGCTACTGTTCTATGGGATTCATACTATTACTACTTGTATTTCACATATGAAGAAACTGAACCAAAAGGAGGTTTAAATAATCAGACTAGTAGAAGGAAAAGTTAACATTTGACCCCAGAACTCTGGGTATGGAGTCAATGGTCTGGAATACCATGTTCCACTGCTGCTCAGTAGCTGGGAGGAATTTGAAGGAGGAAGAATCAGAAAGGACAATATACATTCTCCACAGAAACAGAGAGAAAAAAAACATAGAAAGACCTGATTTAAGGTTTTATCTTCCACAAATTAATTCAGATTTAGGTCTGGTGGGAGAAAGAAAAAAAAAAATCAATTCTCTCTGAACAATCCTCTAATATTAATTTTTCTCTCCAATGCTTAGGGAATTCAAGTGAATCACTTCACTTTGAGTAGCAATCAGCCTAGACAATTTTATTTTGGGGATGTGAAGCAAAAGACAGATGTGTTAAGTAATGTTTATATTAATATTTTATCCCCCATCTCTTCCACAGAAGGTAGATGGGGCCCAGTTTTAACTTCCTTGGATGGATGAGACCAGATTTGTATCAATCTTATGTTGACTCCAAGGGAATGTGGGCTTAGGGTCTTATTCTTAAACTACCTTGCCCCCACTGAGAACCACAGTTAAGACACTGAAAAAGGTCCACGTAATATTTGCAGGATTCTTTTTATACTTTCTGAAAACAACAACAACAAACCACTGATAATCATCAATTCATATCTATAGTTAACTACATTTATTTTGCTAAACACGGAGATATAAAATATATTGTGTTGGCCAAAAAGATTATTCAGGTTTTCTGTAAGATGGTATAAAAAACCCAAACAAACTTTTTGGGTCAACCCTATTGTGCTATATAGGTTAGCACAGCCAATTTGAAGAATAATTTGTAATAGGTAGTGAATGTGAGTCTGTATAAGCCCCAAAACAAGTACTTTTACTTCTAGATATATTTGCAGACCTTCTTCCATGGGTCACACAAAGAGCTAGGTACAGTAACATTCATTGATTCATTGTTTGTAATGGCAAAGAAAAGATACAACCTACATTTCCATCACTAGAAGAATGAATCAATACACATGTACTCATTCAATGGAACACTATAGATGGCAGCTATGATGAGTGAAACAGAGCTGTAAGTAGCAACATGGACACATTAAAAATTAATGCAGATGGAATAAAGATTACTGGATGCTAAAATATGATAGAATTATGGAAAGTTCTAAAACATGCAAAGCCATTAGATATAATTTAGGTATACAGACATACATGGTATATAGTATAAGGATAAAAACATGCATGGCAACAATCAATGCCAAACTCTAGAGAAGTTCTCTCTCCAGAGAGAAAGAAATGAGAGCTGGGAGAAGTAACAAGAGGGCTTGACTAGTATTGGTAATATTAATATCTTTATAAAATATTAAGCAAATATTACCAAATGACAAGAATGGACAAAGCTGGCTTCGTCATTTCACTCTGTCATATACTTGCCGCACCGGCACAGTCTTGGCTCCATGGGGTTACGGACATTGTTCAGGTGACTACTATCTTCTCAGAACCTAGAAAGTGCCCGATATATAATAGGTCCTGGATAAACTGTTAACTAGGTGAATGAATAAGTGATTCTCTACAATTCTGTACATCCGCAATAATTCTTTTAAAATAAAAATAATGCTATAGAAATAAGAAATAGAAAAACCAATATGCTTTCTCATAGCACATAAATAAGTCAATATATATGTGTAAAAAATGGAAAACATTTTAAAATGNTAACTAGGTAAATGAATAAGTGATTCTCTACAATTCTGTACATCCGCAATAATTCTTTTAAAATAAAAATAATGCTATAGAAATAAGAAATAGAAAAACCAATATGCTTTCTCATAGCACATAAATAAGTCAATATATATGTGTAAAAAATGGAAAACATTTTAAAATGTGCTTTTTCATAGTACAGGTTGTGTAGGAGGAAGTCGTAGGGTCAAGGAGGAGGCTTTGGGGGAAATTTAATGCTTGTAGGAGCATCCAAAACAAAACACAGGTTTAAAGATGGCAGGGAGGGGGAGCTGGATTGGTCCCCAGTTGGAACAAGTTATCCTAAAGTGATGGCGTGGAGCTCTCTGGGTTTGTGTTAAGCCAAACCAAGGACTGACCCAACCCAACAGCCCCCGTCCTCTTGAGCTACATGATTTTCTAACCAGACCAGAGTAGATTTGTTATCAGCTTCTAAAAAAGACAAACAAAAATCCAAATAGCCCATTGGCTGTGCCCTCTAGTCCAAACATCTTCCAGATCCATGAGCATGGCGGGGTCTTGTCCAGCCCAGCACACAGCACAGCAAAGCGCAGTCTCGTATACCACTGTTGCACGGACGCCAACATTTCAAGGCAATCATCTCATTCAGAAAAGGGAGGGAGGGAAAACAACCATCAGGAAACGGCAAACCACAACAGCATGCACCTGGGTCAGGCATGCAGGAAGACCAAGACAAACAAGTGGAAAAGTACCTCGGAAGTCACCTTGCAAGACAGTAACTTAGAGGTGTACTGGCAGAGAGGGAAAAACCAGGGTTAGTAAATGGCAGAGACACAGGGAACACCCCTCAGCTGGGGACCAGCACCATGTGGGGGGCAGGGGCGGAGTTTGGGGAGGGACAGGAGGGGAAGTGACGTCAGGAGACCAGGACACACCCACACCAAGGCTTGCTTCATCTGATATCAGTTTAATTAAAAGTGTATCTTTTGTAGCAAGCAGATACCCTATTATTCCTTCATAAAATATCAGATAAGCCAGATTTTGTTAATTCAAGATTTGTCACTTCCATTTGCTATGATCTGAATTAACAAGATTCTTTCCCCTGTTGTTTATGCAACCAGCTGCCCCCCAGCAAGATCTTTAAGGGCATGTTGGACTTGTTAGAATCTGTAGTCATCTATAGACAAATAGCCCTTTCCTCTTCCTGTAGGCCTCTCTGAGCCCAAAGTAGTCTTGTCATCTGTTGTCCCATGAAAAGAAGACCCTAATCACAGACAAAAAATGGTTTGTGGAGGCAGATTCTCTGAACCTGATCTAAGGATGGCACTGCCATGAGACAGTAAGCAGCCTGCTTCATCTCTACCTTGGGGGGCCTAGATAGGTTCCTGAGAATGGGGTGATTATGTCACAACTAGAATAATCCTTTAGTTCCTCTAGGAAACTGAAAGTCACTGTAAAGAAAGCTCAGCTAAAAAAGGTCCTGGCTGTGGGTGATGAGTTAGAAGGACCAACTTCTGACAGCTCCTTCCAGACTTGTGGTNTCACAACTAGAATAATCCTTTAGTTCCTCTAGGAAACTGAAAGTCACTGTAAAGAAAGCTCAGCTAAAAAAGGTCCTGGCTGTGGGTGATGAGTTAGAAGGACCAACTTCTGACAGCTCCTTCCAGACTTGTGGTCCTGACCTTGCGTTTACATCTCCCGGGACCTTGAAGGCACTGACTGGTTTCTGGCAGGGTGACCACAGGCTGGATGGGGGACCATATGACTGTGATCACCGACTGCTTCTTAGGTGTTGCGTTTGGAAAACCATGTTGCATCACGATCAGACTGACGACCAGGGGCTGATGAATGGGGAGTGTTCCCCTCCTCTGCACGTTCCCAGGGTGTGTGTGAGAACCTGAGCGAGCAGGGGGCATGAAGCATCACTGAAGGTGACGGCGCTTTCAGCCTGCAGTGTAGGGGCACTGGAGGCAGACAAGCTTCTTCCGCCCACCCAGTGAGAGTTCAGCCAGAATTTGCCAAAGATGTCTTGGTCTGGACGGAAGTGTGTGTCGGGAATTCTTGGAAAAGTAGTGACTTCTAGCCCAGGAATTAACCCAGGAATCCAAGAGACCTTGGTTTAACCCAGGAATCAAAGAGGCCTTCTCTTATTCCAAGACAGGCAGGAAAGGCTGAAAGCTCTCTCAGTAACTACCTTGGGGGCAAAGGAGAAAGAAAGAGAACACCAGAAAACCCACCAAGGATAGACTCTGTGCGAGACCTGAGGATGGGGCTAAAAGCCCAGGAGGCTGTACTCTGGACTCAGCACAGCATCCCTTCCACTGAGAAAGGGAAAGCAAGTCTACCAAACAAGTTCAAGAGCACTCCTGACTCAAGGACTCATAGCCTTCCAAGACTCAGGTCAGGCTGGAGGAAAAACTGGCCAGAAAAACAGTGTGGCCTGAATATCCTTCCTTTGCAAGGTACCAAGAAACCCTATGGGAAATGATGATTCATTAGGACCTTGTGAGTTGCATGACTGACCAGACACAGCATCAGGCCCAGATAGGGGACATTTCCATGTAAGATAACATTTCTGGATAAGAGAAACCTGCACTGCGAGCAGGACGGCTGCCCTGCACAAGAACGCCAGGTAGGCGGTGGACGAGGCTGAGCTCAGTGCCCGGTTTCCCCAGCTGCGCAGCCGACTCAGGACTGCCTCCTCAGATTTTGGAAAAGCGTGCCTTCTAATTCTCACAAGAGTCCTTACAGGCTGGTAAACAGCCCAGGGTAAGTGGGTAGGGTTGGGGTTAGCAATCCTCTACCCCTAAATTAGCCAACAGAGCCACTAGGAGGTAGAGCCTGGCTGNGCATTGCGAGCAGGACGGCTGCCCTGCACAAGAACGCCAGGTGGGGGGTGGATGAGGCTGAGCTCAGTGCCCAGTTTCCCCAGCTGCGCAGCCGACTCAGGACTGCCTCCTCAAAGAGTTTTGGAAAGGCGTGCCTTCTAATTCTCACAAGAGTCCTTACAGGCTGGTAAACAGCCCAGGGTAAGTGGGTAGGGTTGGGGTTAGCAATCCTCTACCCCTAAATTAGCCAACAGAGCCACTAGGAGGTAGAGCCTGGCTGAACCTCAAGCATGGTGACATTCATCAGTGACCACGCCAAGCAGAAGGCCCCAGCCCAGGCGGATGAGGACCATTGCTACTGAAGCGTTAACGTGCCCCAGGCCCGAGCTGGGGAACAAGGACAGCCATGTGGGGGTCACTTTTTCAGAAAAGGGTTTATGCTGATTCCTTGTCACTGATTTCATCCCCAACTGCAGAATGAAGCAAAACATCCACAGATGACCTTCACATCACCGAAACAGTGACTCCTGGGCAGATGTTCCCAGAGACAGAGATTCGTGATTCCATATTTCACCTTCGGTCGTTCTCTGAGCCCTCGTTTTGGCTTGAGCAGGAGAGAAGCTAGCTGGACAGTATGAAAAAGAGCGCCATTACACTGCGCAGCTGCCTCAGTGCCACCGCCTGCCAGGGCCTCCTTGAGCCAGAGGCGCCCCTCCTATCCNACCCACAGATGACCTTCACATCACCGAAAACAGTGACTTCTGGGCAGATGTTCCCAGAGACAGAGATTCGTGATTCCATATTTCACCTTCAGTCGTTCTCTGAGCCCTCGCTTTGGCTTGAGCAGGAGAGAGGCTAGCTGGACAGTATGAAAAAGAGCGCCATTACACTGCGCAGCTGCCTCAGTGCCACCGCCTGCCAGGGCCTCCTTGAGCCAGAGGCGCCCCTCCTATCCCACACATGGCATCTTATCATGTGGGGACATGGAAGGTCCTGAACTAGGGACAGGTCTCCAGATGCCAGCGCTGCTCTGGGGTGGAGGGATGCTCTACCTGTTTTGATGGTGAGGATCAGTTTTCTTCCCCCAGATGGGTTGGCAAAAACTACTCATGCAAACTGCAGGCACAGCTACATTTGTCTTCTCTTTCTTCTCTCCTCCCACCCTCATTAACACCATTGTATCCAGTGCATCACTACACACACATCCCAATTTTGTTTTTAAGCCTGCCTTCTCCTTGGGAAGTACAGTATGTAAGAATTCTCTTCATTCATTTCAGAAAGAGCTTGCTACTTCTGAAGGGTGAACACTTGTGATTGGGTCCTGATCATCCGTGAGCGACTCACAGCTGCCGAGTGGCTTTGGGGAAGAAATGGTGGCAGGCCCAAGTGCTGAGTCACAATGGACCCAAATGAGTTAGGATGATAGAAGCTGGAGGAGCTAAGAAGCCACATCTTACCCCAAGGATCATGTATGTGGATGGAGCAAGGAGAAAAGAATTACCAGCTTCTGGGGAAGGGAAGCCAGTGACAAAATTCGGGCTTCAAGCCATCCATCTGCTCCCTATGGTTAATATTTTGGTATGAGAGACAATTAAAGAAGGACCACAGATCAGCTAGGAAAAGAGATGAAGGCTTGTTCATTCCTACAGGTAAACTTCAACATATTCTGCAGTGACTGATGGTGACACAATCAAAAGATTCCCTGAATCAAAAGGACGAAGACAGGTTAACAGGTGGCTCTGAGATAGTCTCACTGATGATCATTCATTTGCTTTGGAAGCAACTGTAGTATACTGTTCTTTTGTTTCTTCCAGATTTGAGTCTCTTATAAGAGATACAGTAGGTTGGATAGATTTTTTTTCTAACCCTAAGAACTGTCAACTGTGAAAAATTTGGTTCTCTTGCAAGTATCAAAGACAGTGCTGAACACTTGGCCTTGACTTTGAGATCTGGGAATATGAACAGTTTACTTAATAGGTTTCTTCCTTACCTAAAATGTTGATGTACTTGAAAAAAACAAACAAACAAAAAACCAGAGACAGGAGTGTGTAGGTAAAGGGCAATCAGTGTTAAAAGGCTGATTCCAAGCAGCTTCCTTCGTGCAAAGGGGGAAATCCAACCGGAGTGGTATACGTCAGCTGGCTGCCTAAGTGTCAGAGTCTGTTCGTCTCTGCCTATGACATGAGTGCGAGAAGGCTCTTTCCTTCCAGGTATGGCGTTTTCCCGACACCTGNAGGGGGAAATCCAACCGGAGTGGTGTACGTCAGCTGGCTGCCTAAGTGTCAGAGTCTGTTCGTCTCTGCCTATGACATGAGTGCGAGAAGGCTCTTTCCTTCCAGGTATGGCGTTTTCCCGACACCTGCCCTTCAACACAGAAGGCATGCACAGGAGATACAGAGACGGTGCTTCAAAACCACTCGTCTGGGTCACATGCAAAGTGGTCCCTTAGTTCCTCCATATCCCCACATCCCAGCCAACTTCCACCAAGGCTGCTGATATACAGTGTGAAATCGTACGTACAGCCCTAAGCTTCAAGACGGTCAGAGGCTCCAGAAAATACCTAAAGGTTAACTCCATAATTTTAAGAAGGGCTCAAAGAAGGGCTGAAAGGGTCTTACAGGCTCAGAGAAGGAGCCCCAGCGGTGGAAACCTCAGGAGCAGCCAACAAGGGCCAGGCCCATCCCACTGTACAATACAGGGAACAGCCCAGAAACATTCCAGCCCAACAGAGAAGCTGGCTTAGCTTTCCAAGCAACTGAGGTACAAGCCCAGGTAGGAGGAGGCTGAGAGACACCAAGTGGGTCATTCGGCTGCCACAGGCACGTTCCCTTTCTTTCTTTACCACTAAAAAGTTCAGTATCTGGCTTCAACCCCAGAAATCCTTTCACTGAGCCACCTAGAATATGAGAGGCAGTTAATCTGCATGGAACTCCTACTGTGAGCCCCACCGTGTTCAAGTTTAAGGTGAGCAAAGAATTTATCATCCAAACTGGGGCACTTTTAAGAGGGAAAGGGGATGCTATTAATAACTCCACGAGGATAAGAGGCAGAAACCAGGACTGTCCTGGGTCAACTGGGGCATATCCTCAACTGACCTGAGCTATTTCAGGGGAGGAGGTGGTTACCTCAAGAAATGCTAAGAGACAGAAGCCAGCAGACTCCGAGGAAGTTGACATGGACCCCTGAGGCTGATCCCCAGGCTCCTGGCTGTGCAGGCTGTGGGGAATGAGGGCTCTTAAGTCCCCTACTAGAGAAAGAAACCACAGAGCAGATGACTTCCTTCATGGTTGATGGGAACGTCACATGCAAAGTTTTCGGAGTTGAAGGTAGCAGGGTAGCTGTGGTGGTTTTCAACTGTCATTTTAAAAGGCTCTTTCCTGACAAACTGTACACATGGGCTTGGTAACAGCCCAAAGCATACTGAGTCTTCTGAGCACTGTGTACCATTTATAGGGATTGCCCGGAGCAGACACTAAAGGATCGATCAGCCCTGTCATAGTTCTCTGCAGCAAACCCCGACCTTTTTGGCACCAGGGACCAGCTTCACAGAAGACAATTTTTCCATGGACCAGGGTCAGGGTGGGGGGATGGTTTCAGGATGACTCAAGTGCATTACATGTACTGTGCACTTTATTTCCATTATTATTACATCAACTCCATCTCAGATCATCAGTCATTAGATCCCAGAGGTTGGGGACTCCTGCCTAGACAAATAACATCTATACGCAGGCGAGCGATGGCTGTGGTCAGCTCCCTGGTGTCTGTGGGTGATTTCGAGGAGCCTACATCCTTCTTTCTGTGTTCCCCCTGCGTGGTACCTTTCTATACATCCCATAGCTCATGTACATAGCTCATGCCATGCCAGTAGATTCAGACCAGAACCTGGCAGTAAAAAGACTCACTCTTGGCATGATCAATTTTTTTTGAGAAACAAAACAAACCCCAACCCAACTCCAGGCACATTAAAAGCACACATTTGAAAACTGGTGCTGGCTCCATGATGCTAGCCAGACAACCGCACACACATCAGAGCCTGACCCACAGCACCATACACCAGGCCGACGTTCACCCCTGGATGCAGGAAAGAGGAAAGGAGGAGACACTTACACTACTGTCATCCATTCTCTCGCGCCTTTTAGATTTGTGTGTCTCATAGTCTTCCATGAGGGTCTGCATCAGATTCTTGGGCCGCTGCGATCCGGCAGCCTCTTCGGGGGCTAAGTCAGGCTGCAAACTGGGACCTTCAGGTGTGGGGGATGGAGGAGGTTTGACTTTCTCTATTTTCCCTGAAACAAACAACACGAAGAGAACACCCTTTCTAATAAGCTTGTCTGCTCATGACGGCTTTCGGAAAGAAGAGAACGCTGGCAAAAAAGCAACCTGTGACATAGNGTGTACGTCAGCTGGCTGCCTAAGTGTCAGAGTCTGTTCGTCTCTGCCTATGACATGAGTGCGAGAAGGCTTTTTCCTTCCAGGTATGGCGTTTTCCCGACACCTGCCCTTCAACACAGAAGGCATGCACAGGAGATACAGAGACGGTGCTTCAAAACCACTCGTCTGGGTCACATGCAAAGTGGTCCCTTAGTTCCTCCATATCCCCACATCCCAGCCGACTTCCACCAAGGCTGCTGATATACAGTGTGAAATCGTACGTACAGCCCTAAGCTTCAAGACGGTCACAGGCTCCAGAAAATACCTAAAGGTTAACTCCATAATTTTAAGAAGGGCTCAAAGAAGGGCTGAAAGGGTCTTACAGGCTCAGAGAAGGAGCCCCAGCGGTGGAAACCTCAGGAGCAGCCAACAAGGGCCAGGCCCATCCCACTGTACAATACAGGGAACAGCCCAGAAACATTCCAGCCCAACAGAGAAGCTGGCTTAGCTTTCCAAGCAACTGAGGTACAAGCCCAGGTAGGAGGAGGCTGAGAGACACCAAGTGGGTCATTCGGCTGCCACAGGCACGTTCCCTTTCTTTCTTTACCACTAAAAAGTTCAGTATCTGGCTTCAACCCCAAAAATCCTTTCACTGAGCCACCTAGAATATGAGAGGCAGTTAATCTGCATGGAACTCCTACTGTGAGCCCCACCGTGTTCAAGTTTAAGGTGAGCAAAGAATTTATCATCCAAACTGGGGCACTTTTAAGAGGGAAAGGGGATGCTATTAATAACTCCACGAGGATAAGAGGCAGAAACCAGGACTGTCCTGGGTCAACTGGGGCATATCCTCAACTGACCTGAGCTATTTCAGGGGAGGAGGTGGTTACCTCAAGAAATGCTAAGAGACAGAAGCCAGCAGACTCCGAGGAAGTTGACATGGACCCCTGAGGCTGATCCCCAGGCTCCTGGCTGTGCAGGCTGTGGGGAATGAGGGCTCTTAAGTCCCCTACTAGAGAAAGAAACCACAGAGCAGATGACTTCCTTCATGGTTGATGGGAACGTCACATGCAAAGTTTTCGGAGTTGAAGGTAGCAGGGTAGCTGTGGTGGTTTTCAACTGTCATTTTAAAAGGCTCTTTCCTGACAAACTGTACACATGGGCTTGGTAGCAGCCCAAAGCATACTGAGTCTTCTGAGCACTGTGTACCATTTATAGGGATTGCCCGGAGCAGACACTAAAGGATCGATCAGCCCCGTCATAGTTCTCTGCAGCAAACCCCGACCTTTTTGGCACCAGGGACCAGCTTCACAGAAGACAATTTTTCCATGGACCAGGGTCAGGGTGGGGGGATGGTTTCAGGATGACTCAAGTGCATTACATGTACTGTGCACTTTATTTCCATTATTATTACATCAACTCCATCTCAGATCATCAGTCATTAGATCCCAGAGGTTGGGGACTCCTGCCTAGACAAATAACATCTATACGCAGGCGAGCGATGGCTGTGGTCAGCTCCCTGGTGTCTGTGGGTGATTTCGAGGAGCCTACATCCTTCTTTCTGTGTTCCCCCTGCGTGGTACCTTTCTACACATCCCATAGCTCATGTACATAGCTCATGCCATGCCAGTAGATTCAGACCAGAACCTGGCAGTAAAAAGACTCACTCTTGGCATGATCAATTTTTTTTGAGAAACAAAACAAACCCCAACCCAACTCCAGGCACATTAAAAGCACACATTTGAAAACTGGTGCTGGCTCCATGATGCTAGCCAGACAACCGCACACACATCAGAGCCTGACCCACAGCACCATACACCAGGCCGACGTTCACCCCTGGATGCAGGAAAGAGGAAAGGAGGAGACACTTACACTACTGTCATCCATTCTCTCGCGCCTTTTAGATTTGTGTGTCTCATAGTCTTCCATGAGGGTCTGCATCAGATTCTTGGGCCGCTGCGATCCGGCAGCCTCTTCGGGGGCTAAGTCAGGCTGCAAACTGGGACCTTCAGGTGTGGGGGATGGAGGAGGTTTGACTTTCTCTATTTTCCCTGAAACAAACAACACGAAGAGAACACCCTTTCTAATAAGCTTGTCTGCTCATGACGGCTTTCGGAAAGAAGAGAACGCTGGCAAAAAAGCAACCTGTGACATAGAGCATGGTACCAGAACGCTAGTTAAGTGCAGGTCATTTTATTACAAAGATCCAAGTGCTTAAGGATTAATGTCACAAATGCATCCAACAAAGACCTCAAGGACACTGGTTCTAAAGTCAGTTAGACCAGAGAGACCTGTCAAGCATTTCACAAATATATGTCAGACAGACAGANCTTAAGGATTAATGTCACAAATGCACCCAACAAAGACCTCAAGGAAACTGGTTCTAAAGTCAGTTAGACCAGAGAGACCTGTCAAGCATTTCACAAATATATGTCAGACAGACAGACAGACAGACAGACAGACATTGGCTCTGGTTGTTCTGGGGACATGTATTCTATTCAAACCTTAAAGACCCATTTCTTACATATAAGGAAAACTGAGGCTCTGCAAAGGGAAGGCTCTGCTGAGTCACCAGGAGGCTGACGATGGTAGCCAGGTCTCCTGGTTTCCTTCCCACGCTCTTTCTCCTCTATCAGAGGTCACTGACGGTCAGATGACCAGCCCAAGATTTCTGTATGGACAGCAGGGGTTGTAAAATCCCTGAGTGAGAACTAAGCCTGTTCTTCCTGGTCTTACATCAATCAGCCAGCTTCACTTTTTACCTTACCTGTCAGGGTCTTGAAAGCATTTAGGTTTGAGTTCCCAGATCTTAAGGAATGAATGCCAACAACCGCAGGTCCAATGTTGTAGGAAAAGGGTGTGACAGACTTGGGAAAGGTGAGGTTTCAGCTTTTGAGATGCCAAACAGGAATTTTCAGGATGAGATCAGGTCCACAGTCACAGTGGTGTGGTGATGTCAGGCACTGTCGCTAAAACTGCCTGCATCCCACCCTCTCGGGAAAAGCCTGGCCCTGACTTCTGACCCAGGTAAGAGTGGGTTTTATTGCCAGAGCCCCAAACACACCTCTGAGAAGTAGCTTCAGGTTCAACAGTCATGATGTTTCCAACTATGACCCTTGTGGGAGACACAGGGACTGTAAACAAGGAATGTAGAGAAAACACACAAAATATATGGGGCTATTTAAGCACAAAAGTTTGGAAACGACCAGGGGAGGTTCAAGACCTACTTGACCCACCTCCTGCAGACCCAGAATGAAGGTAGGTCATCTTTCTTTGCCTTACTCCCCAGAATGCTTGATGTAGCCAGCCAGAATCACAAGTGAAGCCTGGGGTCTGTGTCTCTACGTGGGTGGCTATAAGACTTACCAGGCAGAGCTCCTTTGATGGGAGGCAGGAAGCCCCTCAGAGTTCAGGAAGCCTGGGTTTTAATTTCTGCTCTCCCATGAACCAGCCATGAGGTTGGCTATAGACAACCATGTTATGTTCCTACTTTAATCTTGGATTGATCACTTAGATTCTCCAAGTTTCACCTTCCTTAGCAAGGAAATGAGAATACAGGAAGACGCTGTCTTGGAAGTCCTTCCTGGAAGTCCACTCTAACGCAAACATTTTGCTATTCTATCAAATATATTTGGCAAGAAGATCAACCTTTACCGGTTTAAAAAAAAAAGGTATATGACCAGCCCATTTGGCAATTATGTAGGAAATGATTTTTAATACATGGGCATCATTACATTAGTAACTTAATGAAACTCACTGCTTTGATCTCAATTACCCAGATTATTGGTAAAAAGTCTTTTGATATTAACAGTAAGGGAACAAATATTTGAAGGTCTTGAAATCCTCTGGAAATGATTTCTATTTTTCATTATGAAAATTAGGGAATGCTATCATGATGCCAATGGATTTACCAACTATATTAACATTTATCACCTGTCTCTTATACACATCTCAAANAGTAAGGGAACAAATATTTGAAGGTCTTGAAATCCTCTGGAAATGATTTCTATTTTTCATTATGAAAATTAGGGAATGCTATCATGATGCCAATGGATTTACCAACTATATTAACATTTATCACAATTTTACCACTCCTGTTTCATCTATGCTACCTGTCTGCCTTCCTCCCACCCCTCTGTACAAAAATATTTGAAGCAATCTCAGACCTCAGGCAATATAATTCTGGAATACTTAGTATGTATTTCTAAAAATTTTGATTAACTTTTATAATGAAGCTTTGAGAATAATACATCCCAGTGGCCAGCACGTAGTTCTAGAGCCAGTGTGCTTGGGTTTGAGTTCATCACTTAGCAGCAAAATACCCTTGGGCAAGTTACTTGTTTGGTTTAAGTTTTTCTATCTCAGTTTCCTAATCTTTAAAACTGGCATGTTGATAGAAGTACCTACCTCATACAGTTGGTACAAGAACCAAATTACTATTTATAATCTTTGGAACAGCAAACATCCAATGAGTCTAGTTATTATTTACTTGGAATCTCAAAGAATAACTATGTCTATGGAGTAAGAATGAGCAATTTCCTAGGAAATTCTGCATAAAAATTTTGCAATTCTTTTAAAACTAGAAACGAATACCAAAAGATCAGGTTGGTTGCTTTCCAACTGACCTCTCAAGAGGTCCCAATCATCTCCTACTAGCCATTCCTCCAGTACTAAACTCCTAGAAAGACAGTCTGTATTCACAGCCTCAAACTTTACCCCTTCACACATACCACAGTAGGACCCCTGACACATAACACTTTGTTTATACTTCTGTGGAAGCCTTTTTTACACATTGACTTGTGTTACATCTGGTTGTTTAAGCTTTTCTTCGCAGTTAAGCTATAAAGTCACCTGAAGATAGGAACCATTTCAGTCGGAGGCTAAGAATCCCCCTGACTCCTCTGAATCTACACTCAACTCGAGCAGGACCTTGTCTGCCCTGGTCACTGCCCGACCCCAGCACCAACTGTGGCATCTGGCGCAGGCAGGAGGAGTTCACAGCTCTTGAATGAACCAGTAAGTCCACTGTGAAATACACACAACAGCCACTAATTAAATAGCTTGTGGACTGGGACAGAATTCCCAATACAGAATCTGAGCACAGAGTTTAAATGTCTTCACCAAAGCATGTGAAATAAAACAACTGCGGTCTTCAGAGACACAGAAACGAACAGCTTTGGAGTAACAACACATTTATACAGCATTTCAATGATACGTTTCTTCATGTCATTTGATCCTTAAAACAACCCTGGGATGTAGTAATTAGGGTAGCTGTCATGACATCTCTGAACAGTTTAGACCCTGGAGGCTCAGATGCTTAACATCAGTCCAAATTATATTAGTTAGCAACAGTCAAGGTTAGGTCTGGAACCCAAACTGTGTCGACTGTTGCTAAATTATATAATTGGGTGTGTGCTGAAAGAGAATGACAGAGGTGAAAAGTTACTACAGAGAAGTGGTCGGCTATTAAACATTAAAGCCATTTCCTGCTCCTCTGTCCATGGGACTTTCCAGGCAAGAGTTACTGGAGTGGGGCATTTCCTTCTCCGGTTTATTTCTTAGTATTCCAGCAAATCTATCCCTGAAGCCAGTTTTACTGGTTACAACCACTAGAGGTCACATAGCTAACAGGAACCAGAGACTGCATTAGCAGGTCTGCAGTGGAGGCTTCTAGAGAAGGTGGCTGGGACGTCTGGGAGACAACAGGTTTAGGATAACCAAGCTCACGTCTAAGCCTCAGGAGAAGCAGTCACAGGTCAGGAGACACTGCACCCCACCCCCGGACCTCTGGTCTGGTTGATATCGGGGGAAGTCAGCTTGGTGGGGCTTCTCTGCTGTGATCTCCAACCACCCTGCCTCCAGTATGGTTTCAACTAAGCCTGGANCACAGGTCAGGAGACACTGCACCCCACCCCCGGACCTCTGGTCTGGTTGATATCGGGGGAAGTCAGCTTGGTGGGGCTTCTCTGCTGTGATCTCCAACCACCCTGCCTCCAGTATGGTTTCAACTAAGCCTGGAATTCTCACACCATCTTAGGAATCACACAGGTCATCAAAAACCTAGTTTGCACTCAATCAAGTTTTCCCCTTGATTTGTTGTAGTTCAGTTGCTAAGTCANGGGGACCACAGTGGCTACCTAAAAAGTGGCGTTGGAGGTGATGTTTGGTGAGGAAAACAGTAGATTGGTTCCATAGTGGGGAACTGATCAAATAATAAATATATGAAGAATAAAAGGAACCAGGTATCCTGTTGTCAAGGAAAAGGTTACAAGTCTGCAAAGAGAGAAATGAACCATGTGGTATTAGATTAAAATTAAAGGTATCAGGGTGAGGTCATGGTTTTCAGTAGGCAGGTAGATAAGTAGGTAGATAGATCAATTAATTGATATATCAATAGACAGAATTCTGACCATTGAGAGTGCCTGGGAGCAGTGCCTATCTAATAGCAGTGAGCACACCAAGTACCCAGATCTTGGTTTCTAAATACCACTAAAAATATCACCATTCTCCACTAACAAGAACTAGTGCTCTTTATCGAAAGGGTTGATTTCAGGGTCAGGAAAGTATAAGATTAGACTGGAACATTGTGCAGCACCAGAANTTCTGTAACTTGAGAAGTCCTGATTTCACCCCATAGCTTCATCCCTTGCCAAACACTATTTTGATCTAAACTTTCTTACCAATTCCTTCCCAAATGGCATGCATTGTTTTTTTTTTTTTTTCCAAATGACCCTATCTGCTGGGTTCAGATACAAAAAATACAAGGAGTTTCTGGTTCAAGGCAGAAGGAACAATCTTTTTTTTTTTTTAACTTTACAATATTGTATTGGTTTTGCCATACACTGACATGAATGAGTAAAAGAGAACAAAAGCAGGCAGCAGACATGGTGTTCAATGAACACCAGTAAATGAATTTGGTCAGCTCTGGCCCCGCTTTGCCAGAAGTGTTCAAGCAATGGCTGCTGCTGCTAAGTCACTTCAGTCATGTCCGTCTCTGCGCGACCCCACAGACGGCAGCCCACCAGGCTCCCCCATCCCTGGGATTCTCCAGGCAAGAACACTGGAGTGGGGTGCCACTGCCTTCTCCAGTTCAAGCAATGGCGTGAACACTTATACCCACTCATCCTCAGATTAAGAAATAGATTCCTGCTTGAGTTTCCGTTCCTTTCAGGCAATGAGTCCTTCTCTGGAGCAAATGACTGAGTTTTCTCCTGGGCATAAACGTTCAGGAAGAACTCACAAGAGCAGCCAGGTTAGATGGCTGACGTGGACAATGTTAGGCCATCTGCTTGGATCTTGGGACAGAAGCAGCAGTTTTCCCTACTGTAATTTGAAGCACTGGAATTAAGTTCTTAAAGCACAAAGGAACCATCCTACGTCACTAGTGTAGCACTGTCTCATGGCCTCTGCAAGAGAATTCATCCACCTAGACAGTGGGAGCAGAGGACTCCAGAGCAATCGTGGCTCCATAAAGGAGAGGGAGGAGGACCCAAGAGAAAGCAGGCGTTAGCCCTGAGACTGGGAGAGGGTAGAGGGAGACTTGAGTGGAGACAGGGACTGTTACCAGGCACCTCATAGACCTCAGAGGCAGACGAGCAGGTCCAGCAGAGGGCAAGAGGTATACAAAAACTATGGCTTCTAAGTCAAACAAGCCTGAGCTTGAACCTGGCTTTTCCACTTGCTAGCTGGGTGACCTCAGGCAAGTGGCCTAATCTCTCTGGGCTTTGTTACTGCAAAGGGAATAATACTATAGGTTAATGATGTCTTAAGGGACAATTCGAACCCCCTCCCTGGCCCTGCCGCCCCCCCCCCCCAAATTTTATCATAACTTCTTTGGCAACAAAACCTGATGTGAACCAGCATGAGCTTCTTCTTGGTCTTTACTGATTCCACTTAATAGAACTAACTCAGTTCCTAAGTTTCACAACAGAAATTGAATTTGATGACAGGTGTTGTCCTGGACCTTACTGGGTATGTTAAATACTATTACATGCATTGAACTGTTTTTCTAAGTAATAGTATGCACACTTTGCGGCCTTTCTAAAATAAGAAAAATGTGGATTGTATCTGGAAAAATACAGAATATACTCTCAAGAGTTTGGATAATTTGGATTGTATCTTAGAGAGCTGTTGGGAGGATTAAATGTGAAAATGAAAAGGAGTAAACTGTGTATGAAGGAGTTAGAATAGTACTCAATGTTAAGGTCTTGGTGAGTGGTAGCTACCACGATTCGGCTTGTTAACACAAATGTTCAGGGAACATGTTGGAAGATATAACTGTCTGTAGGACACCACGTTCAGCTGTAGAACCTTTACACAAGGACTTCCCTGGAAGTCCAGTGGTTAAGGCACTTCCACTGCCAGGGACATGGGTTTGATCCCCGGTTGGGGAGTTAAGATCCCATATGCCTTGTGGCATGGTCAAATAAACAAAATTGTAAAACAAAATAAAAAAAGAACCTTACACAGTCAGCTGGGCCCCTGCAAGTGGCGCAATTTGTACTTGCCAGCAGGACAGGGAAATACTAGGCACTCCTGAAGGACAGCCCTCTCTTAGCTGGACCTGGGAGGGAATACTTCCATCAGTCACCCACACAAGATCTTCTACTCTGTGGAGGACTGGGGGCATCTCAAGTGAGACTCGTACAAGGAGATAAAATGAGTCAATCCTAAGGAAATCCACCCTGAATATTCAGCGGAAGGACTGATGCTGAAGCTCCAATACTCTGGCCACCTGACATGTAGAGTCAACTCACTGGAAAAGACTCATGCTGGGAAAGATTGAGAGCAGGAGAAGAGAGGGCGGCAGAGGATGAGACAGTTAGATAGCATCACCAACCCAATGGACATGAATTTGAGCAACTCCAGGAGATAATGATGGAAGCCTGGAGCACTGTAGTCTATAAGGTTGCAAAGAGACATGACTCTGCAACTGAACAGCAACAAGTGAGACTCAACCTAATCCAGCTCTATTTATCATGGAACAAGGCCACCAAGCTCTGCTACATGAATACTGTGCTGATATAAATACTTTTTTCCACCTAGGACATTTTTTTTTGTGACAGTGGAAAATAATGAAGGAAAAAGAAAAATACCTAGTCCAAAAACTTTATAATAATATAATGATAATCACACATGCAACCTTAATTCAAACTGACCACAGAAGTCAAATACCCTCGGAAATCTTATTTTTCTAAGATGTATAACTATTACATCTTTCCACATATTAAAAGATCTCAGCAGACAAGTTATGGGACTCCATATTCATATCTTTGCCTTGACCGCTATCCAGAATGTCCTACTGGGCAAACTGTCTGATTTGGTAAATCAATTCACCACCTGGCATGAAAATGCAAACTAGTTCAAAAAACTATGCTAATCATCACCTAACTAACTGGGTTTCTCTGGCCTGCGCCAAGAACTGGGAAGTGAAATCAGGATATCTAATAATAGACACAGCCCTAAAGAGAGAACTGTCTGTCGACACCCTTCCTATGAAAAGACATTTTGAAAAGGTCTTGATTGTAACTTGAGTAAAACGTTTGGGTTTCCCTCCCAAACTCATTCCTCAAGGGTGTTTTATGGCAGTGCAGTGTGGGGGTTACACCTTCAAATCAGGCTTGAGTACTTGCTGAAGAGCTTCCTTTATTCTCTAAGTACCATCCCACATCTTGGGAGCGTAGCTTCTCTCATAACTCATCAGAATGGTGGCAGGCCTTTAGACCTATGTAGAAAAGAAGCCGGTGGGACAGACTCAGGTGAGCGGAATGACTTAAAATCCATCAGTTCCCGGATGAAGGCAGGAGAGCTTTAGCGGTGTGGAGATAATCACCCCTTTGAAAAGTCCTCCCTGGCTTCCCACTGACCACAGGATAAAGAGTATCTTCACCGTCTGGCTCCAAATCAACTTTCTTTTGTTTTCTTTTGTATCTCTTCCTTTAACCCACCCTAACTTTATTTAAGCACCTCAAATGTGCTCTTCCTTTGGGGCCTCTCTAAGGGCACTTCCTTGTGACTGGAACATCCTCTCCCATTCCCTGAACAAAACTTCCAGGCCTTCAGTTCAAAGCTTAGATGGTAGCTTTGAGAGAAAGGAAGACTTTCGTTACCCTCCCTATAAGGTGGTCTTCCTTGGCCCATGCTAACACAGGTCTCCACGCTTCTCTGTGATCAAACACCTATCTTTGTTGGATGCTCCTATTACTGAGCTAAGATCCCTGAGGGTGGGGACTTTATCTGCCTTTTTCATTTCTGTATGAACAAATGCCACACAAACCCTATTTTAAACTCTTCTTCCTTTAAAAATCACATAAGAGGGACTTTCCTAGCAGTCCAGTGATTAAGACTTCGACTTCCAATGCAGGGGGTGGGAGCTCCATCTCTGGTTGAGGAGCTCGATTCTATAGGCCTCATGGCCAACACCCCCCCCGCCCCCGCAACCCCCAACACAGAAATGATATTGTAACAAATTCAAAAGACTTGAAAAATGGTCCACATTAAAAAAAAAAAAACTTTAAATAAAAAAATCACATAAGAACCAATGAGATTAAATTTCCATAAAATTTCTCCTAATAATCTGTCTTTGAAAATGATTACATACTTTTGAAAACAGAGTCCCATCATCTTCCAGTCTCAAAAGGGAAGAGAACCATATGCAATGACAAGTATCTTTTCAACACCCAGGAAATATTTGGAAAGCACTTCTCTTTCCTTATCACATTTTGGCTCTCAGAGAATTTTACTTGCCTTAAGATTCCAACATGTCACCAGCCTAAGTTCTACTACAGGAGATGTTTAAAAGTGTATTTTTCATAACTTAATATCAAATTGTCACTATGAGTCACACAATGAACTGGCTGAATCACCTCTAATGGCATGAAACATAGAGTAGTAGAGTAGGAACTCAGCAACACCCATTCACAAAACCCAAACTGGAGCCAATAGTTCTGATCCTGACCACGAATGGTCCAGTTTGGCGGCTCAGAGTGATGTGTCAGCCTCCTTCCTGATCACGAATTAAAAAGCTGGCTGGCCAAACAATAATCTAAACATTTCCAGGCGTGGATAGAAAAAAATTGCCTTTTGCATTCAGTTTCTTTCAATCCATGTTGTAATTCTGGGAAGTCCTGCCATCTACTTTCAATGTTCTAGAGATAAACATGAAGAAATGAGCTGCAAATCAGGTCATTATCCTATCTGTGCTCAGTGTGACAAACAGACCCAAGCACGCTTGCCGGGATGAATTACCATCTTACTAAAGGAGCAGGAATCAACTCTGCAGGGATGGAATATGGGGGGAGGAGATTAACATTAGCATGGGGGGAAGTACAAGGAAATAAATATGGGGCTGCAAGGGGCATACCCTAGGATTCTGTCTTGTTTAAAGTCTGGCGGGAAGCCTGACAAACCACAGCAGGTCAGGAAAGTGTTGAAATGTCTTAATTTTTGTTTGTGTGCTAGAAAAATATGGAAGGAATATGGTAAGGGGTTCAGTTAAGAGGTGGAGAGGAGTCAATTGAAAATACCACTGAGCATATGCGATGCACAGAAGGTTCTAGGTAAGTGGAACAGCTGTAACTGATCAGAGAGCCATGGAATCTGCCTGCCGTGTGAGCAGAAGTTGCTGAGGTGCCTGCAAAGACGCCCTCCATTAGTGAGACTGCAAGCTCTTATGGAGGTCCTTTACAAACACACCCTTGTGATGGTAGGCTCCCCAGATTGGGCTGAATTCAAGTGGTACCAAAGCTTTTTCCAAGATACCATATAGAATGCCCAACTGCCATCTCTGTGCCAAGCCAGCCCACAAGAATTTGAAGTGAACTAGACAAGTAAGGACCTTTAGGGAAAGCCAGCAAGTCACCATTAAGCAGAGACCAAAAAAACCTCCTCTGAAAGATTTCTTTGCCTCACTCACTCAGTTGCCTATTACCCTGTAACCTGAAGGAATTAAAAAACATATCAGGAGAGTCACCATGCTATTCCTCTTCCTGCTCCCTCCCCTTTCCTTCCTGAACAATTTAGTCCAAAAGCCATTAGGTGGAGCTGATTGAGACAGGTTTCTGCCAGGAGTCGGGGAGGAGCCACAGTGGCCCAGAGTGTTGTGTGGGAACCAGAGCAAGGTGGGCAGGGAGACGGGTGACCCAATATAGGGTGTTGGGGTCCAAGATGAGTGAGGAGCATGCAGGGGACCACAGTGGCTACCTAAAAAGTGGCGTTGGAGGTGATGTTTGGTGAGGAAAACAGTAGATTGGTTCCATAGTGGGGAACTGATCAAATAATAAATATATGAAGAATAAAAGGAACCAGGTATCCTGTTGTCAAGGAAAAGGTTACAAGTCTGCAAAGAGAGAAATGAACCATGTGGTATTAGATTAAAATTAAAGGTATCAGGGTGAGGTCATGGTTTTCAGTAGGCAGGTAGATAAGTAGGTAAGACAGGTAGGTAGGTAGGTAGATAGATCAATTAATTGATATATCAATAGATAGAATTCTGACCACTGAGAGTGCCTGGGAGCAGTGCCTATCTAATAGCAGTGAGCACACCAAGCACCCA
This sequence comes from Raphicerus campestris, assembly GCA_006410735.1. Lineage (NCBI taxonomy): Eukaryota > Metazoa > Chordata > Mammalia > Artiodactyla > Bovidae > Raphicerus > Raphicerus campestris. The sequence continues at coordinate 550,145 of SJYW01043106.1, read as the reverse complement.
GATCTTGGTTTCTAAATACCACTAAAAATATCACCATTCTCCACTAACAAGAACTAGTGCTCTTTATCGAAAGGGTTGATTTCAGGGTCAGGAAAGTATAAGATTAGACTGGAACATTGTGCAGCACCAGAAAGTAAAGATATGCCCAAAGAATAATGGAGACATGTCAAAAGGACACTGAAGTTAGCTTGAAAGGGCTCCTGTGAACTATGTTTGAGTAATTAAGGATAAAAGTAATAACAGAAATGGATTATAACCTACTAAATATAACAGGAATCCATGAGACCATCTATTATGGAGAGGGATGAAGATTACATACAAAGAACCAAAGTATTTCCCCACAGAATACTTGTTAATCACAAAAAGAAAAAGTAACTTTACTGTGTAGAAGCCTGGCAAACACTCCCTCAATCAAGCCATCAAAATCAGTATTAAGTGAAAAAAGTTAACATCTGCCCCTGTAATGGGACAAACTGACACGATGTCCTACCTGACTGAATACTGTGAGAATAAGCATCAGCTCTGTGTTATTCCTGCCCAAGATGCATAACTTGAACATAATCACATGAAAATATCTGACAAATCCAAACCAAGGGACATTCTACAAAACTGGGGGTGATCGAGCATCATGTTGGCAGCTTAGTCTTAAACATTTCTGAATAAAAACGATATTGGTACTTCACTAAGGGACTTTCCTTTAGCTTTAAGATTGTTTCAAAGATTAAAGGTTACTATGGAAAGAGTTAATTTGTGTCATTATAGATTTGATCTTGATTAAGGAATCAAGATGGGATTAAGGTCTGGAAAAAGAAGAAAAGGAGAAAGATAGTGCTAAGTCATGTCTGACTCTTGCGACCTTATGGACTGTAGCCTGCCAGCCTCCTCTGTCCTTGGGATTTTTCAAGCAAGACTACTGGAGTGGGTTGCCATTTCCCTCTCCAGGGGATCTTCCCGACCCAGGAATCGAATCCAGGTCTCAAGCAATGCAGGCAGATTCTTTACCAACTGGGCNGGACTGTAGCCTGCCAGCCTCCTCTGTCCTTGGGATTTTCCAAGCAAGACTACTGGAGTGGGTTGCCATTTCCCTCTCCAGGGGATCTTCCCGACCCAGTAATCGAATCCAGGTCTCAAGCAATGCAGGCAGATTCTTTACCAACTGGGCTACGCGGGAAGCCCAAGGTCTGAATAGATCAAGCTAAATACAGTAATTATACAACAAGGCAACACTTCTGAAATTCTCTCCAGTGAAGGAATAGTCTTTCTGCCCAATCCATTATGGACCAATACTTAAAAAACCCCACAAAATCCTACACTTGGATTTGCTCCTAGAGTTTTCAAACTCTATACCAATGTCTGGACTGATCTTAGCATGGACCAAGAATAGTCATAAATGAGCTCAGACCACACTCTGAGCAGCCCTTCTCTGTGGCAAGATGTGTGGTTCCCCAAGTAACATCATATCCAAATGGGAAATAAAAATTACTGTAAAATAAAATAAAAATCACAGTTATCCATAATGGTAGCAACAATAGTTATCACTGAAATTAACATCAACCATCTATACAAAATATTCAAGATAGGGAACTGTCCAAGCAATGGGAGAAGATTAGAGGCTTGTCTTTTACATAGAGAACTCAACTTCTCCAAAAGGGTCACAGAACACAAATAGATGTGATGACCTTGATTCCAAAGTAATTGCTTTATGGTGACTTAAGGAAAGACAAATCCCATCATACAGAAGATGGACAGAAACATGTTCTATGGGTCAATCTGCAATACCAACCCTTAACTGTCATTGCTGGGAAGAGACTCAGCATCAAGAAGGAGTTAGGAGAAGACATTCTCAAACCAGACAGGCTTGATTTAACTGCAGATACGGGGGGTCAAGTTACTAATGTCAACACAGTCCACACAAC
>SJYW01043106.1:531116-547720 GCA_006410735.1 Raphicerus campestris | reverse complement strand
TAGCCTGCCAGCCTCCTCTGTCCTTGGGATTTTCCAAGCAAGACTACTGGAGTGGGTTGCCATTTCCCTCTCCAGGGGATCTTCCCGACCCAGTAATCGAATCCAGGTCTCAAGCAATGCAGGCAGATTCTTTACCAACTGGGCTACGCGGGAAGCCCAAGGTCTGAATAGATCAAGCTAAATACAGTAATTATACAACAAGGCAACACTTCTGAAATTCTCTCCAGTGAAGGAATAGTCTTTCTGCCCAATCCATTATGGACCAATACTTAAAAAACCCCACAAAATCCTACACTTGGATTTGCTCCTAGAGTTTTCAAACTCTATACCAATGTCTGGACTGATCTTAGCATGGACCAAGAATAGTCATAAATGAGCTCAGACCACACTCTGAGCAGCCCTTCTCTGTGGCAAGATGTGTGGTTCCCCAAGTAACATCATATCCAAATGGGAAATAAAAATTACTGTAAAATAAAATAAAAATCACAGTTATCCATAATGGTAGCAACAATAGTTATCACTGAAATTAACATCAACCATCTATACAAAATATTCAAGATAGGGAACTGTCCAAGCAATGGGAGAAGATTAGAGGCTTGTCTTTTACATAGAGAACTCAACTTCTCCAAAAGGGTCACAGAACACAAATAGATGTGATGACCTTGATTCCAAAGTAATTGCTTTATGGTGACTTAAGGAAAGACAAATCCCATCATACAGAAGATGGACAGAAACATCTTCTATGGGTCAATCTGCAATACCAACCCTTAACTGTCATTGCTGGGAAGAGACTCAGCATCAAGAAGGAGTTAGGAGAAGACATTCTCAAACCAGACAGGCTTGATTTAACTGCAGATACAGGGGGTCAAGTTACTAATGTCAACACAGTCCACACAACAGCCAACTCTAGGTTGGCACCACACATAGCCTAGCTCAACCAAGAGAGAACAATAAACAGAGAACAATTCTCCATATTACAGGAAGACCAGAGCAGAAGGACAAGAAAGGAGCCATTACACCCTCTGGGAAACGGCGAACACCATCCAGGCTCAAGGGTCTTCCAGAAGACACTCTGACATCCCCATTGTGTGTCTCTGAACACCGGGATCCCCGGACCAGAGTCTCCCTGACACTGAGATAGCCACACACAGAGGTGGCTCCACAGAGAACACTGTAAGCTGGAATCAACACCACCAATTACTGCAGCAACTGTCTCTGGCCTGCGACACTTCACTTACCTGGAGCAGTTTTGTAGCATGACGTTCGGGAGGGCAGTGATGGGGCGTTCTTTGCCTTGGGGCTCTGGGTACTCTGCAAGACTTGTCTCTGCCGCTTCAGCTCCTCTTCCCTTTCCTGGGCTGCTCGGATCTCTTCTTCAATCATGGACAAAGTCCGCTGCTTTCTGGACCTCAGCTTGAAGGGCCCAACCATTACATCGGACTCCTGAGTGGCGAGGAGCGAGGCTGTGCTTCTTAACTCAGCCGCTTCCGAGTACTTGCTGAAGTAGCTCCCTTCCGGTCTGGTCTCCTCCATGTTTATTGGGCCACTGGGCTGTACCGCCGGCAGTGGCTGGGAGGGGCCCCTTTCCCTGAGCGCCCTGTCTTCAGTAGACAGAATCTTTGGCAATACACCCCTTTTCTCTTGAACAGGGGAGGACACCTGAGGTGGTTCAAACATGCTCTGAGGCTTCTCTGAGCTGGGAGCCCTGGGGCCAGCTTTCTCTTGACTTGCTTGCGGTCCCTGTCGTTCTGCTCCGCCCTTGGTGGTTTCAGACCCAGCTCTGTCCACTTGCTCAGCAATGGCTTGTTGAATGGCATTCTGCACCAGGAGACCAGCCTGATATTCCAAGGGGTCATCAACTGACGCAGAGTCTCCCAGTGTGGACAAGGGGGAATAGAAACCATGATCGCTGAAAGACTTGGAGACCCCTTCTCCTCGGCCCTCTGAAGGGTTGTCAGTCTGGGGAGTCTGGGGCAGAGAAAAATCGGCCAGTGAATTCTCCTGCAGGGCATTGGTTGTCTCATTGGAGGCCCCACTGTCACTGATATTGTCCATGCTGAAGTCATTGGACAGGGTCTCCAGGACGGTGGTATCCTGGGATCTCACCGACAGCTCATCCAAACCAGAGTCCAGCTCCTCTTGAGTCAAAGAGACATTGACTGATCTTGAAAACTGATCCAAGATCCCAGGATCGTCATCCTTGACCACGGTGAGGACAGCCCGAGCACTCGTGAACTCACTATCGTCTGCCCACAGTTTGGATAAGGGCCCACGTTTAGAGGGCTCACTGTACGGCCCTTCTTTTCCTTGGGGAGCTGTGCTGCCCTGGCTCCCTCCTCCAGAAGACTGACTTTCCGGGGCACAGTGGGCTTTCTGCCCCTTGGCTGCTGAGGAGTCTTCAGGAGGTGGCCCAATAGAAGCTGGTCTGGAGAGGGTCAGTGTCTTGTCTGAGTTGATGGACCCCAGAGGTTTGTAGAAGGGCTTGATGGAGAAGAGCCTGGGTGTACTCTGGCCCCTGGCCACTGTCTGCCTGGAATTCTCCATCTGCTGGAACTGTTTGCGCGCGGCGGAGAAGTCTATCTGCTCCGTGACGATGTCTTCCTTTGGGTGGTCAGTCACAGACGGACGCTCCTGTGAGGATGCGGGGGCCGGGCACAGCTGCGGGGAGGGCTGCTGCTGTTGCTGCTGCTGCTGTTGTTGCATCAGCAGCTGCTCCTGCTGCGCCCTCCTCTCCTTGCGCTCCTTGTACTTTTTGTGCGACTCCAGATGTTCCTCATCCAGTTGCTCCTCAATGGTCTTCTCCTGCGGAGGGTTCCACCATTTTGCGGCGATGCCGGGGTTCTTCTTCACGGCCTGACTCCGGATGAGTTCCCGCCTCTCCTTTTCCAGCTCCAGCATCTCTTCCGAAGGCCTCACTTTCCTGACACGGTACTGTTCTTTCTCACTCTCATCATCCTCGAAGAGCTTGGAGGGCTTCTTGTCCTCATGGAAGGCACGCAGCTCGAACTTGGCTTCCTTCTTGAGCGTGGTGAGCGTCACCTCCCCGTCCCGGGAGGAGCACTGCGAGCTGGTGGAGGAGCTGGGGCTCACGGGCACCTGCAGGCTGTCCCCCAGTACGTCTCGGGGCTGCTCAGGGGGGTGGCCGTTGGCTCTTCCGCCCTCGGCCATGGTGTCAGAGTCGCTTTGATGGAGCTCCAGGTGCGGAGGAGCCTGTCTGCCCGCGGCTCTCTCCGTGGCTTCCGGCTGCGCAGCCGCGGGGGCGGGCGGGCTTGGGCTTCCGGCCAAGATGGCTGCTCCAGGCTCCGGGGAGGATGTCCCGTTGTAGGTTCCGTCCACAGTGGAATCACAGCAGTTGGCCTCCAGCACCTCGTCTAGATATCGGATCTCTCTGGCCACGTCATTATCCAGAGATTCGTGGTGATCAGCAAGGAGGCCATTGTGGGGGGTTGAGTAGAAAGGGGAGGGGTGGTCCATGGAATGTGGAGTCGAGGTGATTCCGGAAACACTCTTACATTCTGCAACAGAGACCTCAATTTCCATGTTCTTGTGATCTGGGGGAAGAGAGCTGATGATAGACTCCAAGGCTTTGGCACTACAGTTGTCTCTCTCGTGTTTTAGCCGGGTATCATCCTCAGAAAGTTCGGGAGGCTTCTGGAATAAAGAGAAAACAGAAATCACAGTTAGTGACCTCATTGCTTATGGATGTAAACCTGAGACATGAGCTGATAATTAACTGGAAGGAAAACGAAACAACTGGCAGAATCTTTTGAATAGAGGTTTCTCTTTTCTAAAAAGGCCTTCATATATTCATTTTGTTACACTAACAAGTACCTAAACTTTCTTAATTTTACAGACTCCATTTTGCTTACCTGGTGTCCAGAAAATTTTCATTAAATGCTAGTTCCACTTTCACATTTAAAAGCAAATTGGGATTTGGATCATCTGATAAACATTGCTCAAATAATTTCTGAAGTGGAGGAGATTAAGTATCAATTGTACCAGAACTTTTCAAAATATTTCATGGCAGATTTCTGCAGAAATGTTAATAGAAGTATTTGTAATGTCCCCAACTATAAAAAAGAAGGCCCTTTTGCAGGAACATGATTGAAACATGATTGAAAACATGATTCTCTGCCAGATGTAATGCAATTATTCTGTAGATAGGAAACTTTTAGGAAAATTTTTCCAAAATAAAATACAGGAAAACAGTAAATCTCTTCAATGGCCCCTTGAGAGCTACAGTATCCCACTGCATGGCTGTAATTGACCATGTGCATTATAAACACAGAACCAAAGCCACTGACTCACACAGTTCTGTTCCCTGGAACAACATCAAAACAATGCTCCTTAGTTAAGGAGTGAATGTTGCTTTGAAAGGCTAGACAACACCACCTCCCATCTAGTTCCTAAAATGCTTTATATGTGACAGCTCCAATTTTGTGGTTAAATAAGAAAACTGTATCTTTTTGAATGTTTTTAAATGCATCATATTTTTCATTAGTTATCTATTGTATGTCAGTTTATTTGGCATTAGTTAAGATTAATTTTCAAACTGTAGGATCATATTTTTTCATACCAAAGGTCTCTGGTTTATCTCAGAAAATTCAGTGGTAAGTTGCAAGCTTAATTTAAGTTCCTCAAGTACTTCACTAATACTTTTGTCAGCTGTTTCATGTCTCAGGTCTAGAGGGTACCTGCTATTATTGATATAATATAGTGCAAATTGCAATATTATATAATTTTCCTTTATTTAAATATTATTAAAGACTTAGAACATACTATTAAAACACCACCTAGGATAATCCTCAGTGGATTCATTTCAGAATTCTTTCAAGAAAAGNAGAGGGTCAGTGTCTTGTCTGAGTTGATGGACCCCAGAGGTTTGTAGAAGGGCTTGATGGAGAAGAGCCTGGGTGTACTCTGGCCCCTGGCCACTGTCTGCCTGGAATTCTCCATCTGCTGGAACTGTTTGCGCGCGGCGGAGAAGTCTATCTGCTCCGTGACGATGTCTTCCTTTGGGTGGTCAGTCACAGAGGGACGCTCCTGTGAGGATGCGGGGGCCGGGCACAGCTGCGGGGAGGGCTGCTGCTGTTGCTGCTGCTGCTGTTGTTGCATCAGCAGCTGCTCCTGCTGCGCCCTCCTCTCCTTGCGCTCCTTGTACTTTTTGTGCGACTCCAGATGTTCCTCATCCAGTTGCTCCTCAATGGTCTTCTCCTGCGGAGGGTTCCACCATTTTGCGGCGATGCCGGGGTTCTTCTTCACGGCCTGACTCCGGATGAGTTCCCGCCTCTCCTTTTCCAGCTCCAGCATCTCTTCCGAAGGCCTCACTTTCCTGACACGGTACTGTTCTTTCTCACTCTCATCATCCTCGAAGAGCTTGGAGGGCTTCTTGTCCTCATGGAAGGCACGCAGCTCGAACTTGGCTTCCTTCTTGAGCGTGGTGAGCGTCACCTCCCCGTCCCGGGAGGAGCACCGCGAGCTGGTGGAGGAGCTGGGGCTCACGGGCACCTGCAGGCTGTCCCCCAGTACGTCTCGGGGCTGCTCAGGGGGGTGGCCGTTGGCTCTTCCGCCCTCGGCCATGGTGTCAGAGTCGCTTTGATGGAGCTCCAGGTGCGGAGGAGCCTGTCTGCCCGCGGCTCTCTCCGTGGCTTCCGGCTGCGCAGCCGCGGGGGCGGGCGGGCTTGGGCTTCCGGCCAAGATGGCTGCTCCAGGCTCCGGGGAGGATGTCCCGTTGTAGGTTCCGTCCACAGTGGAATCACAGCAGTTGGCCTCCAGCACCTCGTCTAGATATCGGATCTCTCTGGCCACGTCATTATCCAGAGATTCGTGGTGATCAGCAAGGAGGCCATTGTGGGGGGTTGAGTAGAAAGGGGAGGGGTGGTCCATGGAATGTGGAGTCGAGGTGATTCCGGAAACACTCTTACATTCTGCAACAGAGACCTCAATTTCCATGTTCTTGTGATCTGGGGGAAGAGAGCTGATGATAGACTCCAAGGCTTTGGCACTACAGTTGTCTCTCTCGTGTTTTAGCCGGGTATCATCCTCAGAAAGTTCGGGAGGCTTCTGGAATAAAGAGAAAACAGAAATCACAGTTAGTGACCTCATTGCTTATGGATGTAAACCTGAGACATGAGCTGATAATTAACTGGAAGGAAAACGAAACAACTGGCAGAATCTTTTGAATAGAGGTTTCTCTTTTCTAAAAAGGCCTTCATATATTCATTTTGTTACACTAACAAGTACCTAAACTTTCTTAATTTTACAGACTCCATTTTGCTTACCTGGTGTCCAGAAAATTTTCATTAAATGCTAGTTCCACTTTCACATTTAAAAGCAAATTGGGATTTGGATCATCTGATAAACATTGCTCAAATAATTTCTGAAGTGGAGGAGATTAAGTATCAATTGTACCAGAACTTTTCAAAATATTTCATGGCAGATTTCTGCAGAAATGTTAATAGAACTATTTGTAATGTCCCCAACTATAAAAAAGAAGGCCCTTTTGCAGGAACATGATTGAAACATGATTGAAAACATGATTCTCTGCCAGATGTAATGCAATTATTCTGTAGATAGGAAACTTTTAGGAAAATTTTTCCAAAATAAAATACAGGAAAACAGTAAATCTCTTCAATGGCCCCTTGAGAGCTACAGTATCCCACTGCATGGCTGTAATTGACCATGTGCATTATAAACACAGAACCAAAGCCACTGACTCACACAGTTCTGTTCCCTGGAACAACATCAAAACAATGCTCCTTAGTTAAGGAGTGAATGTTGCTTTGAAAGGCTAGACAACACCACCTCCCATCTAGTTCCTAAAATGCTTTATATGTGACAGCTCCAATTTTGTGGTTAAATAAGAAAACTGTATCTTTTTGAATGTTTTTAAATGCATCATATTTTTCATTAGTTATCTATTGTATGTCAGTTTATTTGGCATTAGTTAAGATTAATTTTCAAACTGTAGGATCATATTTTTTCATACCAAAGGTCTCTGGTTTATCTCAGAAAATTCAGTGGTAAGTTGCAAGCTTAATTTAAGTTCCTCAAGTACTTCACTAATACTTTTGTCAGCTGTTTCATGTCTCAGGTCTAGAGGGTACCTGCTATTATTGATATAATATAGTGCAAATTGCAATATTATATAATTTTCCTTTATTTAAATATTATTAAAGACTTAGAACATACTATTAAAACACCACCTAGGATAATCCTCAGTGGATTCATTTCAGAATTCTTTCAAGAAAAGTGATGATTATGGATTTGTTCATAATACCTAGAAAAACATGGAAGTTCTTGCTATATGCTCTGCATTGCTGTCAGAACATGCAACCAAGGTTATACACAAACTGAGGAGGGCTCCTTCACTGTTTCCCACCTTCTTCTTTACACTTAATAAATCAAATAATATGTATTCCTTCTTCAATAATGGACAATAATAATAAATATTTCTTCTTTGTCAAAACCTTCTGGTTTCAAAGGACCTTCCACTCTTGATCTGGTCTTTGTCAAAGTCTGATACTTGAGATTTATAATCTCTACTATCTTTATTTGGGACCACCGCTAACTAGTGGCTCTTATCTTAGTTCACTCACTCAGTCCTATCTGACTCTTCGTGACCCCATGACTGTAGCCCATCATGTTCCTCTGTCCATGAGAGTCTTCAAGGCAAGAATACTGTAGTGAATTGCCATAACAGGAGATCTTCCCAACCCAGGGATCAAACCTGTATCTCCTGCATTAGCAGGCAGATGCTTTACCACTGAGCCACCCTTTAGAATACACTAAAAAGACATGACAAAGACAACTGCTACCGTCCTTTAAAGAACATTAATTTAACATTCTTCTGTTAAAGTGATTGTCAGTAACTTCTACGTCATTTAAGAATTACAGGAAATTTGAATGCGTGAAACTTATTGGCTGCCATTCAAACGTCAAGAAAACCTAGGTCAAAATTAGCCTGCTCCATGGAAAGATGAGCAACAAAAAAAGACACAGTACTGCTATGGTGAAAATTAGACTGCCCATGATGCTCCCACCTGCGGCTTCATTTGGCCAATGATTCACTGCTAATATTTTCACGGGAGTAAGTAGAGCTTTCCTTCTATCCCTTTGGCTTTGGGGAGGGAAAATAGGTAGGACAATAGTAGGAAGCTGCTAGGACTGAAATATGGTGAAAAATATTGCTTTCCTAAAACAGAAAACACTTTACAATAGTTGACATGACAAGAAAAAGGGCACTGTGACATTGAAAGAAGCAGAAAGGCATATAATTAATTCTATAGTTCAGTTAAGTCATGGATTCATTCATTTAAAATGCAGGAGGCTTATTCTTTAGGGCCGTGATGAAATTAGCAGCAACAATAAGTTCCAGGAGACAACACCCTTTTCTTAACAAAAACTGGATTTCCCATACTTCCTAGGAAGTCATACATCTCTTTTGGGGTTTACTTAGTCTGGTCAGGTGAAGTGAAACACTTGCCTATATTAACCTCTTGTTGCTGATCACAGAGATTGGAGTAACTGAGCCTGTTTCCACAGCATCCCCAGGAACACTTTGTCAGCATCATCCCCTTCTCCTGGATGCTTCATGGTTCTCATGTCAGATAATGAAGGAGCAGATGCCCTACAGCTTTTTTTTTTTTAAATAACTTTAAAAACTCTATCCTTTTTCCAAGGATATATTCTGAACTAGCAACAACTGTCCCAATTCAAAAGTTTAAATATCTTGAGAACATCACTTGACAGTACATTTTTGGAATATCAAAAACAAAACAAAACAGTTTTAGCCTTGAGTTGGAAATAATGAGTCTCACCTGTTATGTCTGAGATGTGTCAAACATTTTTAAAATGCCAATTACAGGCAAATTTGGAGTCTCAGTGTAATCTGAGGTGATTGATTGCTTTCCAATACTGTCCACAAAAATATAGACATTGTGGAGTGTAAACAGGAAAGAGGCTCTCCTTCCTGTTAGTTACACAAGGCCTCAGTGCCTTTCCACAAATTCAGAAAATTCTTCCTGAGACTTGATTCCATCTACCTCAGGGAGAAGAGTTCTAAACCCTAATCAGGGCAGAAGTCCTTAAAGAGATAAACAACTCTGCAGTGCTGGCTTACAGTTCTGCCTCAGAGTTCCTGAGTTTTTGTAAAGTTAGGGAACAATTATAACCAAAGAGCAAATTCCTGAGTTCTGTCTCAGCAGGCAGAATTTACCTTTGTGCTGGATGGCCTGACGTGATCAAAGCCACCACGTCATTATACCAGGTGAGTGGAAGTGGCCTAGGAACCCCTCTGTGCAAGGATCTGGCAGAAGTCTGGGTTTGACATCATTGAATGATGTCATATTTAAACCAATAAATACTCACTGTTCCCTTTGAAGATAAGACCAGAATTTTCTCCATGCTTCATTCAGATAAGGTGAGCCTGACTCCAAATTCAGATAAAATGAACATTAATTAAATGGACTGTTAAGCTTTTCTGAAATAGACTATGCATGTGTACCTGTGAGCTCAGTCACTCAGTTCTGACTCTTTTCGACCCCATGGACTGTAGCTTGCCAGGCTCCTCTGTCCATGGGATTCCTCATGCAAGAATACTGGAGTGGGTTGCCACTTCTCCTCAGGGGATCTTCCCAACCCAAGGATCAAATTTCTGCAGGTGGAGGGGGACCGCCATCTCTAGGTGGACACCTAACAATCTGGCATGTAATATCTGCCTGCCCTGCTGGCCTCCTGGTTTCTCAGAATAGCTAACAGCTGGTCAGGATGTCTACAATTTACTTTAAAATACTCAGGCAGACACAATATAATATAGCTGTATGTGTGTGTCTGAAGTTAGCTTAAATTACATTCCAGGAGCAGACAGCCTAATCTGGAACACATACGCCAAGAATGGTCTGCCAGGATCTAATCAGAAATACCTCGTTCCATAGGCACCTGCTCTCCTCCAGGAGTTCAGCTCTCTTTAACTCCCAAGGGCTCCTGCTGCTAAGTCACTTCAGTCGTGTTCGACTCTGTGCAACCCCATAGACGGCAGCCCACCAGGCTCCCCCATCCCTGGGATTCTCCAGGCAAGAACACTGGAGTGGGTTGCTATTTTCTTCTCCAATGCATGAAAGTGAAAAGTGAAAGTGAAGTCACTCAGTCGTGTCTAACTCAGCGACCCCATGGACTGCAGCCTACCAGGTTCCTCCATCCATGGGATTTTCCAGGCAAGAGTACTGGAGTGGGGTGCCATTGCCTTCTCTGAAGGGCTCCTGAGGCTTGTGCTAAGTGGCATAATTAAGGGGAGAATAAAAAGTTTAGACCAAGAGTATTATGTATCCTTCTACTTCTCTCTATATTCATCCTATTAATTTTTGAGAGTTTGATATTGAAACTCCCAACTAATTTCCAGGTGGTGCTAATGGTAAAGAACCCATCTGCCAATGAAGGAGANCTTTTTTTTTTTTAAATAACTTTAAAAACTCTATCCTTTTTCCAAGGATATATTCTGAACTAGCAACAACTGTCCCAATTCAAAAGTTTAAATATCTTGAGAACATCACTTGACAGTACATTTTTGGAATATCAAAAACAAAACAAAACAGTTTTAGCCTTGAGTTGGAAATAATGAGTCTCACCTGTTATGTCTGAGATGTGTCAAACATTTTAAAAATGCCAATTACAGGCAAATTTGGAGTCTCAGTGTAATCTGAGGTGATTGATTGCTTTCCAATACTGTCCACAAAAATATAGACACTGTGGAGTGTAAACAGGAAAGAGGCTCTCCTTCCTGTTAGTTACACAAGGCCTCAGTGCCTTTCCACAAATTCAGAAAATTCTTCCTGAGACTTGATTCCATCTACCTCAGGGAGAAGAGTTCTAAACCCTAATCAGGGCAGAAGTCCTTAAAGAGATAAACAACTCTGCAGTGCTGGCTTACAGTTCTGCCTCAGAGTTCCTGAGTTTTTGTAAAGTTAGGGAACAATTATAACCAAAGAGCAAATTCCTGAGTTCTGTCTCAGCAGGCAGAATTTACCTTTGTGCTGGATGGCCTGACGTGATCAAAGCCACCACGTCATTATACCAGGTGAGTGGAAGTGGCCTAGGAACCCCTCTGTGCAAGGATCTGGCAGAAGTCTGGGTTTGACATCATTGAATGATGTCATATTTAAACCAATAAATACTCACTGTTCCCTTTGAAGATAAGACCAGAATTTTCTCTATGCTTCATTCAGATAAGGTGAGCCTGACTCCAAATTCAGATAAAATGAACATTAATTAAATGGACTGTTAAGCTTTTCTGAAATAGACTATGCATGTGTACCTGTGAGCTCAGTCACTCAGTTCTGACTCTTTTCGACCCCATGGACTGTAGCTTGCCAGGCTCCTCTGTCCATGGGATTCCTCATGCAAGAATACTGGAGTGGGTTGCCACTTCTCCTCAGGGGATCTTCCCAACCCAAGGATCGAATTTCTGCAGGTGGAGGGGGACCGCCATCTCTAGGTGGAGACCTAACAATCTGGCATGTAATATCTGCCTGCCCTGCTGGCCTCCTGGTTTCTCAGAATAGCTAACAGCTGGTCAGGATGTCTACAATTTACTTTAAAATACTCAGGCAGACACAATATAATATAGCTGTATGTGTGTGTCTGAAGTTAGCTTAAATTACATTCCAGGAGCAGACAGCCTAATCTGGAACACATACGCCAAGAATGGTCTGCCAGGATCTAATCAGAAATACCTCGTTCCATAGGCACCTGCTCTCCTCCAGGAGTTCAGCTCTCTTTAACTCCCAAGGGCTCCTGCTGCTAAGTCACTTCAGTCGTGTTCGACTCTGTGCAACCCCATAGATGGCAGCCCACCAGGCTCCCCCATCCCTGGGATTCTCCAGGCAAGAACACTGGAGTGGGTTGCTATTTTCTTCTCCAATGCATGAAAGTGAAAAGTGAAAGTGAAGTCACTCAGTCGTGTCTAACTCAGCGACCCCATGGACTGCAGCCTACCAGGTTCCTCCATCCATGGGATTTTCCAGGCAAGAGTACTGGAGTGGGGTGCCATTGCCTTCTCTGAAGGGCTCCTGAGGCTTGTGCTAAGTGGCATAATTAAGGGGAGAATAAAAAGTTTAGACCAAGAGTATTATGTATCCTTCTACTTCTCTCTATATTCATCCTATTAATTTTTGAGAGTTTGATATTGAAACTCCCAACTAATTTCCAGGTGGTGCTAATGGTAAAGAACCCATCTGCCAATGAAGAAGACATAAGAGATGTAGGTTCCAAGATCCCCTGGAGGAGGACGTGGTGACCCACTCCAGTATCTTGCCTGGAGAATCCCACAGACAGAGGAGCCTGGCAGGCTACTGTCCAGAGGGTCGCACACGACTGAAGCGACAATGCACGCATGCACTTAATGGAACTATATGTAACCTTGTTCTGTATTTTCTAAGTCTCATATAAATGTGTTACCATACTTTCATAATTTAAAGAAGTAAAAATTAAAAAAAAAAAAGAGGTTTAGAGAGATTGTCCCAGGATCCCCTGGCTAATAAATGGCACAGCCAAGACCTGAAGGAAGGTCAGTTCTTCTGAATTCTATCCCAGTACCTCAAAAGGTATTCTCTATGACTGGAAGCTTCCAAAATGACAAGGGAAGTCTTATGAAGGTGTATGGATCTGAAGACCATTTGTGTGACTCTCAGGCTANATAATTTAAAGAAGTAAAAATTAAAAAAAAAAAAAAAGAGGTTTAGAGAGATTGTCCCAGGATCCCCTGGCTAATAAATGGCACAGCCAGGACCTGAAGGAAGGTCAGTTCTTCTGAATTCTATCCCAGTACCTCAAAAGGCATTCTCTATGACTGGAAGCTTCCAAAATGACAAGGGAAGTCTTATGAAGGTGTATGGATCTGAAGACCATTTGCGTGACTCTCAGGCTGGTGGTTTGCACACTTGAGTCTTTAGAAGTCACAGTATACAACTTGGCTTCACAAGTCGAGGACCCCTTTGAAAACCAACCAGATGCCCTGGACACCTAGTTTCAGTTCCCGCCTTCTGCTCTACTTGCAGGACCTTCTGGATAGAGTTAGGAATTCGGGCCTCCTGCTCAATCTGGGGATCTGGCCTCTGAGGCGGGTCCTCTGCTTCCTCTGATGACATCCAAAGGCAAAATTTGAAATCCCACATCCCAGTCATGGCAGTGGACAAGGCTGCGACTTCTCGCCAGCACCAGTTAGCAGCACAGGCGAGGTGCAGGGAGCCATTTGACTTGCACAGAGGACACATCAGGGCCCTGTGGCCTGCTTAGCTTAGGCCACGGATGACTGGCTGCGCTCTCTTCCCAGGACACCTGGGCCTGTGGCTGGGGGCATCAGGCACAGAAAGAACTTGTGAAAGCAATGCGTTTTCCTTAGCAGGTCTGGTTGGGCCCAGGGGGACACCAGAAAGGTGTCCTTTGCTGCAAGGCCAAGTGAGAAGCAGATGCTTCTACTCATTTCCCAAGTCTGTTGTGTTTGCCGATTCTCTACCTCCCTGCCCTACTCCTGAGCTTCCCTGGTGGCTCAGATAGTAAAGAACCTCGCTGCAGTGCAGAAGACCTGGGTTCGAGCCCTGGGTTGGGAAGATCCCCTGGAGAAGGGAGTGGCAACCCACTCCACTATTCTTGCCTAGAGAATCCCATGGACAGAGAATGCTATGGACAGAGGAGGCTGGCAGGCTACAGTCCATGGGGTCACAAAGAGTTGGACACAACTGAGCAACTAACACAACCCCCTACTCTTGACCGACTAAGACAACACCCTACTGTTAGCGATGTCTGTCACCAGCTTCCCAGGCTCCTAGCCTAAATGCACCGTGACCCAGATTCACTCAAACATCAGGCGCCTGCTACACAAGCACGTTTCTCTGCCCTGAATAACCCAGATTACTTCCTACTAAAGCCACGATATTTAAATTAGAAACACATTTCCCCAGGTAATAAGTGACCTGATCCTTTAATCTAGTTATTTTAAAGTTCCAGCAAAAGTATGAACTTGTTCTTGGCCTAGGAAGAGGGGCACGGTAGGAAGAAAAACTTCCTCGTTGCTGTGAAACCAGAGGGCATCTGTTTCCTTTTCTTGTCCTGCCTCTCTTTCCTAAGTCGAGTTTTTAAGACACAAGGCACAGCTGCTGCGCTCCATAGGCCATCAGTGGCTGTCTTTAATGGTTCATTCAGGGCTCTTTATTTTCTGGCCAAAGTTTCCATCAGGACAGCAAATGGGAGGAGAGGGTGCAACCTGGCAAGGGGAGGATGCCCAGACACTGGGAAGATGCCTGCCCAGGGCTGCTGAGGTTCATCAGCCTTGGAGGCATGGGGTGGAGCCCCAGTCGGGAGGTCTGGGGGAGACAGACTGAAGCCCGAGGGAACCCAAGGAGCGTGGAAGGGGAGCGCAGAGGCTGAAGAGGTAACTGGATCTCTGCGGCGCGTCCTGAGAACCTGTAGAGTGACAAGCCCTGTGCTGGGGCCCTGGGAGGACCTTAGGGCTCTGGAGTGCGTCTCACGCTGCAGCAGGGAGCTTAGAGCCTTCCAGAGAGAGAGAGGACAGAGTCACATAAAGATAGCAGAGACAGCAAGTGGAGAGAGTGCTACAACAGTAACTAGAAGGAAACTGCCTGGTCTGTTCAAGGAGGCAGATGGGGCAGGCTGAAAAGAATGGATGAAGGAAGCTGGGAGCACCAGGAGATGTGTATAAGAGACAGCCCAGACACTGGGAAGATGCCTGCCCAGGGCTGCTGAGGTTCATCAGCCTTGGAGGCATGGGGTGGAGCCCCAGTCGGGAGGTCTGGGGGAGACAGACTGAAGCCCGAGGGAACCCAAGGAGCGTGGAAGGGGAGCGCAGAGGCTGAAGAGGTAACTGGATCTCTGCGGCGCATCCTGAGAACCTGTAGAGTGACAAGCCCTGTGCTGGGGCCCTGGGAGGACCTTAGGGCTCTGGAGTGCGTCTCACGCTGCAGCAGGGAGCTTAGAGCCTTGCAGAGAGAGAGAGGACAGAGTCACATAAAGATAGCAGAGACAGCAAGTGGAGAGAGTGCTACAACAGTAACTAGAAGGAAACTGCCTGGTCTGTTCAAGGAGGCAGATGGGGCAGGCTGAGAAGAATGGATGAAGGAAGCTGGGAGCACCAGGGTTCCTCAGTAGCTGGCCTGCACCTCCTCTCTCACCCCCACCCCCACTAGAGAAGCCGCTGGGACTCTGAGTGGCCCCTTCCACCCACCCCTGTGAACGTATGGAGAGTGGGAATATCCGAGGATGGCTTGCTTCCTGGGTTGGGCTCCAGGCTTCTGGGCCAGGAAGTGGAGGGGAGCGACCCCCGGAGTTAACCTGGACCGCATTCCAGTCCCAGGCAGAACTTCCTCTCCCCCCACCCCACCCCAGCAGAGCGTCTTCCGGTCTGTAACACCAAAGGCTGGTGTTGGCCGTGGGAAGCCAGGAGGCGGGCCACTCCCCAAGGAGGCCAGAGACCCAGCTCCTGGCTGACAAGAGGCAGATCTCAGACCCCCAGCATTCCAGGGTACTTAGAGCTAAATTTAGACTGGATAGGCTCATGGATAATGACATGACCCCTAATAGAGGGGCCTAACACTGGGGTCTCCTCCGACCTCCTGCCATGAAGCCATTATGGCTAAATGTGGATCTGACAGTCCTAAAAAGAACTTTCTGTTCCTACAGGCTCAGCTTTTCTTTCTGAGAGCTTCTCTGGTCTTGGTCAACTTAGCAGTCACCCTCCTGCTATTCTCTCTGGCTCCGGTCTCAGGTCCAGGCTTGCATGGAAACACTTCTGGAAGCCCCTTCCATCGGAAACTAGGCCGGGCTGTGTCTTGACCCGACAGCAATCCTGATAAAGAAGCGGCCCCTTTGTAATGTAAGGGGAGTCTCCCACCACTGCAGCCTGCCCTATTAATAGCATCCCCTTCACCCTGCTGAAAAGTCAGCGGCTCCGATGTCAGGCTGCACATCTGGAAGATGTCAAGGTGTGGTCTGATGAACACATTTACAGCTTGGGCTCTCTCTGAAAGAAAGGAAAGAGTGTGTGTGTGTGATAGGGGTGTGATGGGAGGAGGTGGGGAAAGAAGCTGCTGCCTCTTCTGTAGCTGCTGGTGAAAGGCTTAATTTCTTCAGTCACTTGGAGACTCGTTCCCTACCAAAGGGATTGAGAAGCACTGGGAGATTTCCCCTGAATGAGGCAAGATGCCTTATTTCAGCTCCAAGAAAGGCAAGTTTCACTTCTTCCTTGATGGGATACACTCCAAGCTCTTTATCAAGGAGTCCTCAGATGCTCTTCCCACAGAAGACCCTTTTCACTATGAAACTATCTCATAGAACAGCCCCTACCTCCAGAATAAACCAAGGTCAAGGCTACAGAAGAAACTCTGGCTCCTGCAGCCTGAAATTTCTAATGTAACTGATTCTGCTGAAATAAGTCCCTGGCTTCAGTCCTGTATAACTTAGCTGTGTCCTTCTTAGTTTTAAAATAGTTCGGGATCTTGGATTCAGGCCTGGCCAACCAGTAATGGCAGAGAGCAAAAGCTGGGCTCCACCGTGGACCCGGCAAAAAAATCCACTGTGTGAACACAGAGCCAGGA
>SJYW01043106.1:469916-494381 GCA_006410735.1 Raphicerus campestris | reverse complement strand
GGAGCAGAGGGCCCTTCCACCACCACCCTCCCCCACCAACAAGCAATTCCAGCACCCCAGCTAGACATCCTGCAATTCAGTCCTGACATTATCTACCTGGAGAGAGCATCAGATCCCACATGTTAAGGGCTCAGTCCTACAAGACAGTCCCTGCTCCATTTCAAATGCCAACTGCAAGCCCAGACTATTATCTGTGCTTTCAACCAACCAGCTAGGGATCAGAGATTCCATGACCTCCCACCCTTGAGCTCAATTAGCTTGCTAAGGCAGCTTAAAGAACCCAGGAAATCTAACTACTCCCTAGATTACTGACTCGTTATAAAAGGATCTAACTTGGGAACAGGTGGATGGCAGAGATGCACAGAAAAGGGCAAGGTGCTTCCATGCCATCTCCAAGTGACTACTCCTGAATCTCCATGCGTTCACCAACCCAGAAACTCTCAGAACCCTGTCTTAGTGGTTTTTTACGGAAGTTCCATTACATACATGTGTTGTCTTGATTTGTCTGCCCCTTGTGTGTGTGTGTGTGTGTGAGCGCACACTCAGTTTGCTCGGTCATATCTGATTCTTGGTGACCCCATGAACTGTAGCCTGCCAGGCTCCTCTGTCCATGGGACTGGCCCAACAAGAATACCGGGGTGGGTTGCCACTTCCTCCTCCAGGGGATCTTCTAGACCCAGGGACTGAACTGGTGTCTCCAGCATCTCCTGCATTGGCAGGAGCCGCCTGGGGAGCCCTTGTTTGCCCCATGATTCCCCTTAAAGAAACACACCTTCTGCCACTACCTCCTTCTGCCCTGTGGTCCAGAGGAGCTGACATCCCTTCGTCTCCAAGAGTGTGTGTGACCCAAACCTGGCCAATCAGAACACTCTGTCTTCCCCCCCGCATCCTCCCTCTGGAGCCATGATGGGTTAAGAGAACCAATCAGAACCAAAGAGACTCCATCTTGAGACTGGTTGGGACTGAAAGGAATTGAGAAAATGGGATAAAAGGCTGGAGCTGCTGTCATCTTGATACCACAAGGAAAAGAGCCTGCCAAGAATAGAGAGAACATAGAGGAAAACAGCTGAATGGGGATGGCAGGACACTGATGATGTCATCTGAAACCCTGGATTCTGCCCTGCCTGAAACCCATCCTTAAACTTTTCAGTGATCTGAGCTTTTGATCCCCTTCATAAGCCAGTTTGAGTTATGAAGTCCTTGGCTTCTAGTGGTAGCATTTCGCTTCCCTTAAAAAAAAAAAAATCACACAGAACTCAATTTACATTAAAAAAACCACTACACTGCAAAAAACATGAATTTTTTTCATTTTTACTATATTACGTTTACTAATTACAGTACTTGTAAATTTCAGTTATTTTTAATATATTGTACAATTCATTATGACATTCTAATCCATTCATTATAACAGGAAGAAGCAACTAATTAGATAGTGCAATTTTCCTATTTATAAGTCTTTGAGGAAAGAATCAGGAAATGAGACCTTGCTTCTAATATCTCACTCAACCTTAAGCCTGGAAAGTGTCAGATACAGCTGTGTTATTTGTCACAAAATGGTTTGGCTCCATCTTCAAAAGTAAGAGTAAACTCAATGCCAAAACACGCCAATAGAAATTCAAAACAAAATAGAGATAACTGAACCGTTCTGTACCTTGTCTGCAACTGTATGCATTTGTCCAAAACTCAACGATACAGCAAAAACAGAGAGTTTTCACTGTGTGTAAATAAAAAGTGAATGAATTTTAAACAATACATATATTTTTAAATATCAAGAACACAAAACTGTCCAGGATCCGAAAAACCACAAGGATCACACCCATTAGTTTATAAATCAGCACACACGAATCTGAAAGAGTTCTGAAAATGAAGTCATCTGTCTAGAATTAAGAGGATATTTTGAAGTCTGTATTAATCACGGACAACACCTGATCTTTGTGTGTAACTCCATGCTTCCTCTCTTTACTTCACTCTCACTAGAGGCGATACACAGCTATTTCCCTTCACTTTTTGACTTGGACTAGGAGCAGCACACAGATACAGAAACTGCAGCCCCAAGCTCTGCAGGGGCAGGATGCCTCGCCAGAAGTGGTTCCGAAAAGAAGCTCCTCTAATAGTTTTCAAACCCCAAGTTTTCAAACCATAAAGTGTATTCTTTCACTTGACCCCTATGTTGACCTACCTTGCCAACGAGTTCAAGGTCAGTGGCAAATAATTTGATCAGATTTGAAGCCAGGCCTGTATAGCTTTCCTGTATCCAAAGCTCAAGAGCTAAATACTTAGCTTTCTGGCAATGTATCCACAATCATTACTAACTAGTTTAGAACTAATTATAGCATTAAATCATCAGGTTAAAAGCCCAGAGAACATTCCCACTTAAGCATGCCTCCCTGAGAAGAAAAGTGCTATATAAATGGAAGTCCTAAGGTATTACAGTAATTACGAGAGAAAGAGAAATAATTCACAGCAAAATTGGAACTTGACACCAAATAGCATTTTTGCAGCTGTTTTGATTTGGTTTTCTTAAAGTCGCCCAGAGAAACACACCTTCAGCTATTTAGAACTTTCCAGTGTCTGAAACGTCAGAGATGTGCCTTTTTCTTTCTGGATGACTCCAGGGTCTGGAGTTCAGAAAGGTAATTTTCCTAAAGAATAACAGGAAATGTGCCTTAGTGAGTCTGAAGCCCTAAAGGTCTAAGTTCCCTGGGCGGGCACCCAGCAGAATTCCACAGTCAAAGCAGGCAACCCAGGAGACCTACCGTAAAGAGAGAAAAGAACATCCAGGTGGCAATCATGACCTTGACTCTCCCTCAGTTACGACCTGATCTTGGGAACCAGCTGCTTCTAATGCTTCACTCCTGGTTTCCCTGTCCTCAGTCGGATGTCTGACGTAAGGACACAGCCCTCTGCAAGGTNAATATCAAGAACACAAAACTGTCCAGGATCCGAAAAACCACAAGGATCACACCCATTAGTTTATAAATCAGCACACACGAATCTGAAAGAGTTCTGAAAATGAAGTCATCTGTCTAGAATTAAGAGGATATTTTGAAGTCTGTATTAATCACGGACAACACCTGATCTTTGTGTGTAACTCCATGCTTCCTCTCTTTACTTCACTCTCACTAGAGGCGATACACAGCTATTTCCCTTCACTTTTTGACTTGGACTAGGAGCAGCACACAGATACAGAAACTGCAGCCCCAAGCCCTGCAGGGGCAGGATGCCTCGCCAGAAGTGGTTCCGAAAAGAAGCTCCTCTAATAGTTTTCAAACCCCAAGTTTTCAAACCATAAAGTGTATTCTTTCACTTGACCCCTATGTTGACCTACCTTGCCAACGAGTTCAAGGTCAGTGGCAAATAATTTGATCAGATTTGAAGCCGGGCCTGTATAGCTTTCCTGTATCCAAAGCTCAAGAGCTAAATACTTAGCTTTCTGGCAATGTATCCACAATCATTACTAACTAGTTTAGAACTAATTATAGCATTAAATCATCAGGTTAAAAGCCCAGAGAACATTCCCACTTAAGCATGCCTCCCTGAGAAGAAAAGTGCTATATAAATGGAAGTCCTAAGGTATTACAGTAATTACGAGAGAAAGAGAAATAATTCACAGCAAAATTGGAACTTGACACCAAATAGCATTTTTGCAGCTGTTTTGATTTGGTTTTCTTAAAGTCGCCCAGAGAAACACACCTTCAGCTATTTAGAACTTTCCAGTGTCTGAAACGTCAGAGATGTGCCTTTTTCTTTCTGGATGACTCCAGGGTCTGGAGTTCAGAAAGGTAATTTTCCTAAAGAATAACAGGAAATGTGCCTTAGTGAGTCTGAAGCCCTAAAGGTCTAAGTTCCCTGGGCGGGCACCCAGCAGAATTCCACAGTCAAAGCAGGCAACCCAGGAGACCTACCGTAAAGAGAGAAAAGAACATCCAGGTGGCAATCATGACCTTGACTCTCCCTCAGTTACGACCTGATCTTGGGAACCAGCTGCTTCTAATGCTTCACTCCTGGTTTCCCTGTCCTCAGTCGGATGTCTGACGTAAGGACACAGCCCTCTGCAAGGTCACAGCATTTCAGGTGAAGCGGCACGGAGCTGGCAACCTGTGTATACACGTACCTGGTGGACACCGCCCCAGAAGAAGCGTACACACTGCAATGTGAACCGGCCCGACTTCTCCGGTTCAAAGGTACCATTTGGAACTGTGTTAGAGTCTTCAAGGGCAAATGAAACAGGAGTGCGTTTATTTGTACACAGCTACTAATTATCGGATTACACTTTATCAGATCAATTATGATTCGAAAAATTCGAGCTGTGAGTTGCATTCAAAGGTAGTGGGGGTAACAGAGCCCTGGAGAGGCAGGGGATAGTTCCACTGTTTTGTTTTGGTTTTTTAAGTTCTGATGACTTATTTTATAATACAGACACCAGAAAGTGACCTTTAAGACAGTTTCCCTCTTGCAAAGCCACTGGCTCTGCACGGTAAGAAAGGTCACTGGACACTTGTTTACAGTAAAGACAAGTAACTCTATTAATTCAAACAAAGGAACCTTCACAAAGAGAGGGAAAAAACTTGTTTAGCAAAGTGGCAGGCACAAAAAGAGACGAGCCCTTCATGAAAAGTGAGACAAAATGAAGTCAAGACACTGATGCTCCTGTTAATGGGGCAGGAATATAATTCTTGTCAACTAAGACACGAGAGTAAAAAATCCCACATTTTAATCGGCTATACCCCAATACAAAATGCTTTTGGTATTAAAAAAAATAAAATAAAAATTTCAAAATCCTACTTTTACTGAGAACTACTATTAAGGAGGATTAAAAATGAACAAACCAAAATATACCATCATCCTGTTTTTAAGAGATTTAGGAGAGCAACGTGGGAAGTTATATTCTCGGCCTCAGTCAGAATGGCTGACTCCCTGCTTCTAAGGCCAAGGGGCAGCCCCTCACCCACTGGCCACCAGAGTCAACCAGTACTTCTCACTGAGTCAGGACTTGCTATATTCTTGCCTTATCTTTTTAAATTGGAGGATAATTTCCCTACAGTGTTGTGTTGGTTTCTGCCATACAACAATATGAATCAGCCAGAAGCAGACATATGTCCCCTCCCTCCTGAACCTCCTCCCCACTCCTCTAGGTTGTCACGGAGCCCCGGGTTAAGCCCCCTGTGTTAAACAGCAGTTTTCCACTAGCTATCTGGTTTACATATGGCAAAATCTCTGCTTCAGTGCTACTCTCTCAATTTATCCCATCCTCTCCTTCCTGATCTGTGTCCACAAGTCTGTGCTTATGTCTGAGTCTCTGTACCTGCCCTGCAAATAGGTTCATCAGTATCATCTTTCCAGATTCCATATACATGTGTTAATATACAACTTCTGCTTTTCTCTTTCTGACTCACTTCACTTTGCATAAGAGGCTCTAGTTTCATCCACCTCAACATACTGACTCAAATTTGTTCCTTTTTATGCCTGAGTAATATTCCACTGTATACATGTACCACAACTTCTGTATCCATTCACCTGTCAATACCTTGCCCTATTCTTCAATAGGTCTTTTCTCAAGCAGTTTTACCTGCTTTATAACATCTCTAAGATCATTTTCATTCTCCTTTAAAAATTCTATCGGACAAATTCTATCTTGACTTCAGCTCCAATTTCAACAAGTGAAATTAAAAGAGGCGGTTCTTTGAAACAGATACACATGCTCTTCTGCCAGTAATCTCTTTTCCCTTCCTCCTCAGACATCACAGGTTCACTGATTTGAGGGGCTTGTTTGAGTAATGTTCTATTAACACATTTAAGCTGGCTGGGGGGAGGGAAAGAGTCAGAGATGGGCTAGTTCAATGCCACACCCAACCCATGGTGCTCCTACTCCAGGATCTCAATTCTGTTCTTGCTCTAACTCAGCTCTGCCCAGTGTTTCTGCAATGATGGAAAAGTTCTATATCTGCTCTGTCCAATAGGGTAGCCACTAGCCATATTCTGGCTATTGACTACTGAAATGTGGCCAGTGTGACTGAGGAACTGACCTTTTGATGTCATTTAACTAATTTAAATGCAAATTTGAGTAGCTACATGTGGTCAGTGGCAATCAGATAAGACAGCACAGCTATAGCTCTTCAATGAGCAACCTCAGCCCACAGGCTGGGGCGGCCTCCCCTGATCACCCCACACTCCCTTTTCTTCTCTTCTCAGCACTTATTAACACCTGAAATGATTCTGCCTGTTTGCTTTGTATTCTTTGCGTCCCTCCTTAGAACGCAAGGTCCCTGATGGCAGAAACCTTGCTTCTCTGGTTCTCTGCTGCCTCTCCAGAACTACCCAGAACAGTGCCTGGCACAGAGCGCACACTCTGTAAATATGTGCTGAGTCCGTGAATGAATGAATCAATGCGCTGGCCCAGGCGCGTCCTTCCTTGAGGGAAAGGTAAAAGAAGGAAGCCCACCCACCTTGATGAGTGAATTGAGAACTGCTTTATCAGAACTCTGGCCTATGGAGCCATGTTACACAGATCATCCAGAGCAGCCAGCTGTGCATTCAAACAATAAGGAGGTAAAGAAGCCTCCAACCAGGATCACAAGGCTGGAGACTTGGAGGCCACAGCCTTGGGATCCTTCAAGAACAGACAGGAAGCTCCTCCCACGGAGCAGAAGAGCCACCTCTGATGAAATGTCTGCCACCCTGAAGACCCACACCATTAGCGCCAGTTCTTGTGGGAATGAGCTGGGTCAGCTACTGAGCACAGGGTGCTGATCAAGACAGACAGGATCCCCCATCCTGTGGGTGCTCACCTCCTCTGGAAGAGAAGGACACACCAGCAATACTAAGATGACGCATTACCTCTGAGACTCTGTGAGGGCGGCTTGGATGAAAGCACAAAAGGAAAGGAGATACTTCACTCAGTCTGGGGTAGTCAGGGAAGGCTTCCTGGAAGAAGAGTTGACTAATCGAAATCTTGAGGGGGATAGAGTTAGGGGTGCCACAGTGGTATGGGTTAGGGGTTAGATGTAACAGGTTATTGGGGAATGGCTATTCCAGGCAGGAAGAATAGCAAGAGCCAAGATACTTAGGTATGCAATGGCAAACTACTGATACAGAGCTGTAAACACTCTGGTTTTACTGGTGTGTAAAGGGTAACAAGAAATAAGACTAAAGAAATGGGTGGAGGATGACATCACAGATACAGGCCTTGAATGCCCAGGATTGAGTTTTATTCTTAGAGCAATGGGCAAGGCACTTTAAGGAGAAGGATGAAATGACTATCTGCTCTTTAATCATCTGCATGATCCTAGATATGTATTGCCAGTGAAGGAGTTGGAAAGGAGTGCAACACTTAAGACATGTACCCTGTGTAGAACAGGGTATGGAAAATACTGCCAGTGTGTCCAGAAGCCTGATACTGTCAAGTGGGCCAAAAGACAGGCTGCCAAGACAGGCTGATGCAGTCACAGCCTCTGGACTGACTTTACAGCCTAATGCACGTGCATGCACACACACACATCTATGGGGGTCACGGGCCCGGTGGCCATGGTACAACAGGGATAATCCGCCCTGCAAGAAACACCATCTTGGAAGGTCAAGAAATGGCCAAGTTATTCTTTGCAGCTTTGCAAGGGACTGTCTCTAAGTGGGACTGGTTGCTTCAGATGAAAATTAGTCTACTTAGATAAATAGATCTACTTACTGAGAGCGGACTGTGTGCTAGGTCTTCCAAACACAATCTCCTTCAATAGTCACAATGATAAGCACACCTCTTAACAAGACTAAAGATCCCTTATGCTGCCCACACAATACATTGTGATTGTTTTCCTTTTTGCTATTTTAAAATATTTTTAATCTTCATTAGATAAAAAATGGGCTTCCCTGGTGGCTCAGAGGTTAAAGCGTCTGCCTGGAATGCAGGAGACCCGGGCTCGATCCCTGGGTCGGGAAGATCCCCTGGAGAAGAAAAAGGCAACCCACTCCAGTACTCTTGCCTGGAGAACCCCATGGAGGGAGGAGCCTGGTAGGCTACAGTCCATGGGGTCGCAAAGAGTCAGAGACGACTGAGCGACTTCACTTTCACTTTTTTTCACTTTAGATAAAAAGGCACAGAGCAGGCACATGGTTTTTAAAAATCAAATGGCAATAGAGGGGTTAAACTGTTCCAAAAGTTGATTCACTGATTCCCATCCCTTAGTCTTGTATGACTGTCAACTCTTTATAGAGTTATTTTTAAGTTATTTGCCAAACTTTTCTATATGTTTATCTTATGCTGCTGTTTTATATTTAAATTTATTTTCAGTTGGAGGATAACTGCTTGACAATATTGTGTTGGCCTCTGGTATACATCACCATGCATCAGCCATAGGTGTACATATGCCCCCTCCCTCTTGAACCTCCCTCCCACATCCCACCCCTTCAGTTCAGTTGCGTCCGACTCTGTGACCCCATGAATCGCAGCACGCCAGGCCTCCCTGTTCATCACCATCTCTCAAAGTTCACTCAGACTCACGTCCATCGAGTCCGTGATGCCATCCAGCCATCCCATCCTCGGTCGTCCCCTTCTCCTCCTGCCCCCAATCTCTCCCAGCATCAGAGTCTTTTCCAGTGAGTCAACTCTTCGCATGAGGTGGCCAAAGTACTGGAGTTTCAGCTTTAGGATCAGAAAATGTATCCACTTCACCATGTTCCACAGCTCTTCAACCTCCTGATCCTCTCTTGCCTGGTTGATGGCTAGGCTTCACTTTGCAGGATCCCTGGTTTTTTGTACGCTACCCACTTTTTAAATTTGCTCCCTTGTTTTACTGGAGCATATCCTCCTGTACCTCTCTCTCCATACTCACTATAATTTTCACCACTATTTTATTACAGTTATATAACCACATGATTTAAAGTGCCTAATAGTTCTATGGATTTTATTCAGTGCCTTAATTCCATCCCTTCACTTCCCTCTAATTCTTTCTCCCAAGAAGTAAACGTTTTAACTTCTTTTAGATAATTTTCGGTAACCATTTTAGATTGCTTCTTTGCAGTTTCTCAGTTGCTGGCACTATTCATTGACTTCCCGATACGGAAAATAAGGATCTATGTCCCCACCACATAAGTGTACCTTTCCCATGTGCCTACTTTCCCACTATGTGCTCAATTATCAGTCGGCGTCTGACTCTGCGACCTGATGGACTGCAGCCTGCCAGGCTCCTCTGTCTATGGGATTTTACAGGTGAGAATACGGGAGTGGGCTGCCCTTACCTTCTCCAGGGGATCTTCCTGAGACCAAGGGGTCAAACCCATGTCTCCTGTCTCTCCTGCATTGGCAGGTGGATTCTTTACCATCTAAGCCATCAGGGAAGCCCATCCTTTCAGTATAATTATACTGAAAATTTTAAAGATCAATATTATTATGATTACATCACACTACCTTCAGGTGAGCCATGTGGTAAAGTATGATGACTTTTCTGAGTATCTTACTGTTTTCTCCAAAATTGATAATAATCCTTTGCCCCCTTTACTTAGTATTTTATATATTTCTCAGTAGTTCAAGCCCCAAATTTTAACCACATCTTTATCAGATATTCTATTAATTCCACCTTGGGAAAGAAATCACTTCCTGAGTCTGCTGACACATTTTGGGAGCAGAGCTGCGAGTTCCCACGGGCAGCTTCTACAAACTCCCTTTGCCTCTTTCATACCGGATCTCCTATTTCCTGCTTCACGTAGTTTTCTCTCCTGGTTTACTCTTTTATTTCAGTGAACCTCCTCCCCTCCAGCTGGTTCCTGAAAGACTTGTATGTCTGACAATGTCATTATTCTACCCTCACACTTGATTCAGAGTTTGGCTGGATAGAAAAGTTCTAAGTTTTATTTTCCTCCAGACTGTTGAAGGCAGTGCTCCATAGCCTCCTAACTGCCAGCATTGCTGTTGAGATGTGAAGACCCATCCCTGATCTTTGCATGTGATCAACTTTCTTTTAACCCCTGGAAGACGATAGGATCTTCTTTGCCACCAATGAATTCTTAAATAAAACTATGGAGGACAGAAAGCAGACACATAAGTAATAAAAAAAAAAACACAAAACTCTGCAGACCTGGCAGGATCCTAAGCTGTCTATGGGGAAGGCTGAGAGCCAAACAATTCATATGAAGACTGCAAAACAGACCAGGCCTCCTATTTTAACTAAAGGTCTCCTTCACCTTGGTGCCCCAAACTGTATTCCTATTATCTCTTTCTCTGTTGTCCTCATGCTTGTGGATTTATGCTTTCACAAAAATTGTCCTAAGTGAAAGAAGCCAGCCACAAGAGGACAAACACCAGAGATTCCAGTTACACGAGGGAGGTGGAGGAGTCAAACTCACAGGGGACAGAAAGAAGCTGATGGTTGCCAGGGGCTGGAGGGAGAGAGGGATGGGGAATCTGAATATAATGGATGCAGAGCTTCAGTTTGAAAAGATGAGCAAGTTCTAAAAAAGGATGGTAGTGATGTTTGTATAACAATGAGAATGTATTTACTAAACTGTACACTTCAAAATGGTTAAAATGGGACATTTGGTGTTACACATTTTACCACAATAAAGTAAAAATACAGTAATACCTCCCTTTGAAAGGTTTTGTTCGGTTGGGAGCAAAGGGAGATGCGTGAGTTCAATCCCCTCTTGTTATGCAGAAGTCTTTTGCAGATAAGAATTTTTTTTTTAACAATTCCATTCTTTAGGGCAGATCAGTAGTTTCAAACCATAGGCTAATAAGAATTATTGTAAGGGCTACAGACACAAAACCTTGTGTTTCTTCTATAGGTTGTACTTCATGAGTGATTCCAGGGGTTCCTTATTTAGGGTCTGACCCTCCCATATTAAAATATTACCTTCGGCCGTATTAACAAAAGTGTAAAACCAAGAGCCAGAGAAGTGATATTCTAGAGTAGGACACAGGTTCCTTTCTTGATTCCATATGTTAAGAAGGTTAAGGTTGGTGGCAAGGGGCTTTAGCTACCAAATGAAATACAGATGGAAGAAGGGGACCATGATGGAGAAGGCTGGGTGGGTTGGAGCATGAAAACGTTCCTTCAGATCTCTAATATCTGAACTGCACAGACTCGGTGAAACTCCCAACACTGATGAAGCACAAGAAGAGAAGCCAAAGTGAGGTTCCAGTTCATATAGGGAGGATTTTCTGTCACCAGGGCACTGTCCAAATAAAGCCTGGATGACCATTGGAAAATCAGGCTCTGGTTGTTGGCAGAAAAACTGCTTGGGAAGGGGATGCTGGGACTGGACTAGGTGACCTTTAAGAGCCCTTTCAGTCCTGGGATTGTCTGTGAAAAGGTTCATGTCTACAGACCATAAGCCCAAACTGTGAACAAATGTTGTGCCCCGCCAAGCAAGGTAGTAACTGTGGTGTGCTCTATTTTAAGAACATAATCCACCAAGAAAAACAGGTTCCTAAGAAAAGGAATATATGATTACAGGCAACATACGAGCTACAGTTCTAGTCCACCCTCGCCTTTCTAACATTTCTCTTTTTAACAATGTCAACCTCCAAATGCAAATAACAGTAATTCTCGATGAAATGCTCTCATGCAAGTAATCAATGTTTCCCCTGAGAAAAGTATCACTGGCTTCATTATTTTCCATCAAGAGGAAAACCTTCAGCCTAAGCCAGTATGGTTGATTTTCCAAAACAGATATCTTCTAGAAGGCTTTGGAAAAGTAAGTAAATAGAGTGTCGCAAGAATCACCTTTTCTTGTTTATTAAAAGGTACACGGTCTTTTCTGCAACACTCCCAAAGCACTTTCTGCATGTCACCAGGTTGAAGCAGTATTTCTTTCTACTTACTGCATTCACTTTATTTTTCACTCTATTTTTAAAATTTTAGTCCCTTTTAAAAACTGAAGTATAATTGAGTTACAGAGTTGTATACGAAGAACTCCCTGCAGTTCAGGGTTAGGTCTCTGCACTTTCTCTGCAAAGTCCTGTTAGTTTCAGGTGTACAGCAGTGATTCATATACATAAATAAATATAAAAGCTTTTAGATTCTTTTCCCTTATAAAATATAGAGTATAATTCCTTGTGTTATACAGCAGGTTGCATTCACTTCTTTTTTCAACGTACGTTCCATTTCATCTCTGGAAAGATACACAACCACAGACTCTTAAACTTTCTGTTTACTGGTTTCCTGAGCTCAAAATACTTTCCATATTCAGCCTATGCGATCTGTTCTAAGTTACCAGCAAGCACAGCTTTTGCAGACAGAGGGATCAGAAAAATGACTGGGGAAGACAGTGCTCTAAATACACGCTTCCCACGTGCAATCATAACCACTATGTGCGCTAAGCAGACAGGCTATACTGTGCTCCCATCTCTTACTCTAGCTGACATCACATCTCTTATAATTTTGATTATCTAAAACTGTCAATCTTCTTGGCAACTTCTATAGAAGCTTTTCTTAATGGTATAAAATGTAAAAATGAAAACTGGTGGGTTATATGACTTCCCCACCCCCCACTTGTCTTTTTCTTTTCTAAAAACAGAAGCTACTGAAGACCTTGCCTGCAAGCACGCCAGTGACTACCACCGGTCTCCCTTCTGGGGCGCAGCAGGTTAACACTAGTGATGAATTACGTGCTTCTGTCCCCAGGGCTGCCTAGCACAGTGCCTTGCATATGGCAGCTGTCAGAATGTTAGGTTCATGCAACTGAATGACGAAGAGAGGGAGACGAAAGGGACTTTTGAGATAGGGAACCTCAACCTCCCAATCCAAGTCGCCATCTATCTCTCCCCGTAGGCAACAAGAACAGAGACACACGCAGATCGGTGCTATGCGTCCCCCTAAAACGGAGCAGGACGAGGTGTCCATCCGACGGCCGGACCACAAGGATTCTGTCCAAGTCTTTTCCACACGATTCCTCGCGGGAAAACCAAAAGAAACTGATAATTAACCTAACATCTCAGTGTGAAGATTAAAATAAGCTACACAGAGGAATTTCCTGGCAGCCTAGTGGTTAGGACTTTAAGCTTCCACTGCAGGGGACACAGGTTCAAGCCCCAGTCAGGGAAGTCGCGTGGCCAAAAATAAAATTTTAAAAAGATACATGTTTTCACTCCATGCTGTACAACAGGAAGGTATTATTCACTGTCTTTCAGATGAAATGCTGACTGCAGCCAGGAGATTCTGTGAGACTTCCATCAAATTCTACAAATGGGAAATAATAAATCTTGGCAGGCTGATACAGAATAATCATTGAAGGCAACAAAGCACCGATTTTAAAAGCAAACCTCTTTATTCAGCCATGGTTGGACTGCCGAGGGAAACATTTCAAATTAAGTACACAAATTTCCTAAAACAAATTGTCATATGGGGTTGCTTTCATGGATCAAATACAAATAAATGCAGTGGCCTGAGGGTCAAGAGGCCGCCACTCCCATTTTCCACACCACAAGAAATATTCTTGGAGCAAGCCCCATGTGTATCCACAAGCTGGTTCTTATCTCTGTCACAGAGTAGTTGTTTACTTTTGAAAGAACAAATGTGTCTTCAGCCCTTACTTTTTAAATTATTTGAGTCAACAATAGTGTAAGAGTGCAAATCAGATAGCCTTCTAATTAAAACAAAAGCAGTCTAAAATCCCCAAGGAAAGTTTTTATTAAAAATCACTGTCACTGCAAGAGAATGAAAATCAAACAGCCAACTGGTACCTAATACTATGAATATCTAAACAAAATTTTGCATAAATTTGCAAATAATTCTTTTCCCAATCTGCTTCTTATGTCATTTCAGAATGACATGCTGCAAAAACAAAATTAAAAATTCACAGATGCTAAATATACCATAATCTTTTTAAAAATATAGGCATATACAACTTTAGAAAAGTTCTCCATAGGAAAATACGGATTGATAGAAGAAATTCTCATTGTATTTGCCAAGCAGTGGTGGCCCTAGTGGTAAAGATTTCATCTGCCAATGGAGGAGACATAAGAGATTCAGGTTCCATCCCTGGCCCCTGGAGGAGGGCATGCCAGCCCACTCCAGTATTCTTCCTTGGAGAATCCCATGGACCGAGGAGCCTGGTGAGCTGTAGTCTATGGGGTCTCAAAGAGTCAGACAAAAAACTGAAGCAACTTAGCACGTTTGCACTCATGTACCTACCAAGTGCCAGGCCTAAGCTACTGGTGCCATTCTCAAGATATCCAAGGATTCAAAAAAGATTCTTATGTGGCCAACATAATGAAATCCCCTTCCCCGCCACCATCTCCAGAAGTATACTGACTGTCTAAGTCAGGGGTGGATTAAGGAAAAACTACCCATGCACGAGCTAAATCTGGCTGCCANAAGCCCCAAATTTTAACCACATCTTTATCAGATATTCTATTAATTCCACCTTGGGAAAGAAATCACTTCCTGAGTCTGCTGACACATTTTGGGAGCAGAGCTGCGAGTTCCCACGGGCAGCTTCTACAAAATCCCTTTGCCTCTTTCATACCGGATCTCCTATTTCCTGCTTCACGTAGTTTTCTCTCCTGGTTTACTCTTTTATTTCAGTGAACCTCCTCCCCTCCAGCTGGTTCCTGAAAGACTTGTATGTCTGACAATGTCATTATTCTACCCTCACACTTGATTCAGAGTTTGGCTGGATAGAAAAGTTCTAAGTTTTATTTTCCTCCAGACTGTTGAAGGCAGTGCTCCATAGCCTCCTAACTGCCAGCATTGCTGTTGAGATGTGAAGACCCATCCCTGATCTTTGCATGTGATCAACTTTCTTTTAACCCCTGGAAGATGATAGGATCTTCTTTGCCACCAATGAATTCTTAAATAAAACTATGGAGGACAGAAAGCAGACACATAAGTAATAAAAAAAAAAACACAAAACTCTGCAGACCTGGCAGGATCCTAAGCTGTCTATGGGGAAGGCTGAGAGCCAAACAATTCATATGAAGACTGCAAAACAGACCAGGCCTCCTATTTTAACTAAAGGTCTCCTTCACCTTGGTGCCCCAAACTGTATTCCTATTATCTCTTTCTCTGTTGTCCTCATGCTTGTGGATTTATGCTTTCACAAAAATTGTCCTAAGTGAAAGAAGCCAGCCACAAGAGGACAAACANTTAAAAAAACCCACAAAACTCTGCAGACCTGGAAGGATCCTAAGCTGTCTTTGGGGAAGGCTGAGAGCCAAACAATTCATATGAAGACTGCAAAACAGTCCAGGCCTCCTATTTTAACTAAACGTCTCCTTCACCTTGGTGCCCCAAACTGTATTCCTATCATCTCTTTCCCTGTTGTCCTCATGCTTGTGGATTTATGCTTTCACAAAAATTGTCCTAAGTGAAAGAAGCCAGCCACAAGAGGACAAACACCAGAGATTCCAGTTACACGAGGGAGGTGGAGGAGTCAAACTCACAGGGGACAGAAAGAAGCTGATGGTTGCCAGGGGCTGGAGGGAGAGAGGGATGGGGAATCTGAATATAATGGATGCAGAGCTTCAGTTTGAAAAGATGAGCAAGTTCTAAAAAAGGATGGTAGTGATGTTTGTATAACAATGAGAATGTATTTACTAAACTGTACACTTCAAAATGGTTAAAATGGGACATTTGGTGTTACACATTTTACCACAATAAAGTAAAAATACAGTAATACCTCCCTTTGAAAGGTTTTGTTCGGTTGGGAGCAAAGGGAGATGCGTGAGTTCAATCCCCTCTTGTTATGCAGAAGTCTTTTGCAGATAAGAATTTTTTTTTTAACAATTCCATTCTTTAGGGCAGATCAGTAGTTTCAAACCATAGGCTAATAAGAATTATTGTAAGGGCTACAGACACAAAACCTTGTGTTTCTTCTATAGGTTGTACTTCATGAGTGATTCCAGGGGTTCCTTATTTAGGGTCTGACCCTCCCATATTAAAATATTACCTTCGGCCGTATTAACAAAAGTGTAAAACCAAGAGCCAGAGAAGTGATATTCTAGAGTAGGACACAGGTTCCTTTCTTGATTCCATATGTTAAGAAGGTTAAGGTTGGTGGCAAGGGGCTTTAGCTACCAAATGAAATACAGATGGAAGAAGGGGACCATGATGGAGAAGGCTGGGTGGGTTGGAGCATGAAAACGTTCCTTCAGATCTCTAATATCTGAACTGCACAGACTCGGTGAAACTCCCAACACTGATGAAGCACAAGAAGAGAAGCCAAAGTGAGGTTCCAGTTCATATAGGGAGGATTTTCTGTCACCAGGGCACTGTCCAAATAAAGCCTGGATGACCATTGGAAAATCAGGCTCTGGTTGTTGGCAGAAAAACTGCTTGGGAAGGGGATGCTGGGACTGGACTAGGTGACCTTTAAGAGCCCTTTCAGTCCTGGGATTGTCTGTGAAAAGGTTCATGTCTACAGACCATAAGCCCAAACTGTGAACAAATGTTGTGCCCCGCCAAGCAAGGTAGTAACTGTGGTGTGCTCTATTTTAAGAACATAATCCACCAAGAAAAACAGGTTCCTAAGAAAAGGAATATATGATTACAGGCAACATACGAGCTACAGTTCTAGTCCACCCTCGCCTTTCTAACATTTCTCTTTTTAACAATGTCAACCTCCAAATGCAAATAACAGTAATTCTCGATGAAATGCTCTCATGCAAGTAATCANAAATAAGCTACACAGAGGAATTTCCTGGCAGCCTAGTGGTTAGGACTTTAAGCTTCCACTGCAGGGGGCACAGGTTCAAGCCCCAGTCAGGGAAGTCGCGTGGCCAAAAATAAAATTTTAAAAAGATACATGTTTTCACTCCATGCTGTACAACAGGAAGGTATTATTCACTGTCTTTCAGATGAAATGCTGACTGCAGCCAGGAGATTCTGTGAGACTTCCATCAAATTCTACAAATGGGAAATAATAAATCTTGGCAGGCTGATACAGAATAATCATTGAAGGCAACAAAGCACCTATTTTAAAAGCAAACCTCTTTATTCAGCCATGGTTGGACTGCCGAGGGAAACATTTCAAATTAAGTACACAAATTTCCTAAAACAAATTGTCATATGGGGTTGCTTTCATGGATCAAATACAAATAAATGCAGTGGCCTGAGGGTCAAGAGGCCGCCACTCCCATTTTCCACACCACAAGAAATATTCTTGGAGCAAGCCCCATGTGTATCCACAAGCTGGTTCTTATCTCTGTCACAGAGTAGTTGTTTACTTTTGAAAGAACAAATGTGTCTTCAGCCCTTACTTTTTAAATTATTTGAGTCAACAATAGTGTAAGAGTGCAAATCCTGTCTCTTATACACATCTCTTGCGACTCCGTGGACTGTAGTCCACCAGGCTCCTCTGTCTCTGGGATTCTCCAGGCAAGAGTACTGAAATGAGTTGCTATTTCCTCCCCCGAGGTATCTTCCAGACCCAAGGACCTNATCAGATAGCCTTCTAATTAAAACAAAAGCAGTCTAAAATCCCCAAGGAAAGTTTTTATTAAAAATCACTGTCACTGCAAGAGAATGAAAATCAAACAGCCAACTGGTACCTAATACTATGAATATCTAAACAAAATTTTGCATAAATTTGCAAATAATTCTTTTCCCAATCTGCTTCTTATGTCATTTCAGAATGACATGCTGCAAAAACAAAATTAAAAATTCACAGATGCTAAATATACCATAATCTTTTTAAAAATATAGGCATATACAACTTTAGAAAAGTTCTCCATAGGAAAATACGGATTGATAGAAGAAATTCTCATTGTATTTGCCAAGCAGTGGTGGCCCTAGTGGTAAAGATTTCATCTGCCAATGGAGGAGACATAAGAGATTCAGGTTCCATCCCTGGCCCCTGCAGGAGGGCATGCCAGCCCACTCCAGTATTCTTCCTTGGAGAATCCCATGGACCGAGGAGCCTGGTGAGCTGTAGTCTATGGGGTCTCAAAGAGTCAGACAAAAAACTGAAGCAACTTAGCACGTTTGCACTCATGTACCTACCAAGTGCCAGGCCTAAGCTACTGGTGCCATTCTCAAGATATCCAAGGATTCAAAAAAGATTCTTATGTGGCCAACATAATGAAATCCCCTTCCCCGCCACCATCTCCAGAAGTATACTGACTGTCTAAGTCAGGGGTGGATTAAGGAAAAACTACCCATGCACGAGCTAAATCTGGCTGCCACGGGTTCTTGTAAATGCCATTTTATTGGAACAAAGCCACGCCCTTTCATTTACATATTGTCTGTGGCAGTTTTCAAGTTCTAAAGGCAGAGCAGAGATCTGTAATTGCAGCGTTGACCACATGGCCAGCAAAGCCTAAAATATTTACTGCCTGCCCTTTACAGAAATGTTTGCTGGTGCCTGGGCTATATCAAGACATATCCTGGGGTTGATTCAACATTTGCCCAAACACATTTGGACTTCCGGGTATAGTTATCAAACAGGCAGCAGATCTCAGGAACAAGAGAACTGACCTGTAAGTCAGAGGACAGAGATGTCCTCCCAGCCTTGCACACACAGCCTTGGCAGCTCACAGCTCAGTTNTGGCAGGCTGATACAGAATAATCATTGAAGGCAACAAAGCACCTATTTTAAAAGCAAACCTCTTTATTCAGCCATGGTTGGACTGCCGAGGGAAACATTTCAAATTAAGTACACAAATTTCCTAAAACAAATTGTCATATGGGGTTGCTTTCATGGATCAAATACAAATAAATGCAGTGGCCTGAGGGTCAAGAGGCCGCCACTCCCATTTTCCACACCACAAGAAATATTCTTGGAGCAAGCCCCATGTGTATCCACAAGCTGGTTCTTATCTCTGTCACAGAGTAGTTGTTTACTTTTGAAAGAACAAATGTGTCTTCAGCCCTTACTTTTTAAATTATTTGAGTCAACAATAGTGTAAGAGTGCAAATCAGATAGCCTTCTAATTAAAACAAAAGCAGTCTAAAATCCCCAAGGAAAGTTTTTATTAAAAATCACTGTCACTGCAAGAGAATGAAAATCAAACAGCCAACTGATACCTAATACTATGAATATCTAAACAAAATTTTGCATAAATTTGCAAATAATTCTTTTCCCAATCTGCTTCTTATGTCATTTCAGAATGACATGCTGCAAAAACAAAATTAAAAATTCACAGATGCTAAATATACCATAATCTTTTTAAAAATATAGGCATATACAACTTTAGAAAAGTTCTCCATAGGAAAATACGGATTGATAGAAGAAATTCTCATTGTATTTGCCAAGCAGTGGTGGCCCTAGTGGTAAAGATTTCATCTGCCAATGGAAGAGACATAAGAGATTCAGGTTCCATCCCTGGCCCCTGGAGGAGGGCATGCCAGCCCACTCCAGTATTCTTCCTTGGAGAATCCCATGGACCGAGGAGCCTGGTGAGCTATAGTCTATGGGGTCTCAAAGAGTCAGACAAAACTGAAGCAACTTAGCACGTTTGCACTCATGTACCTACCAAGTGCCAGGCCTAAGCTACTGGTGCCATTCTCAAAATATCCAAGGATTCAAAAAAGATTCTTATGTGGCCAACATAATGAAATCCCCTTCCCCGCCACCATCTCCAGAAGTATACTGACTGTCTAAGTCAGGGGTGGATTAAGGAAAAACTACCCATGCACGAGCTAAATCTGGCTGCCACGGGTTCTTGTAAATGCCATTTTATTGGAACAAAGCCACGCCCTTTCATTTACATATTGTCTGTGGCAGTTTTCAAGTTCTAAAGGCAGAGCAGAGATCTGTAATTGCAGCGTTGACCACATGGCCAGCAAAGCCTAAAATATTTACTGCCTGCCCTTTACAGAAATGTTTGCTGGTGCCTGGGCTATATCAAGACATATCCTGGGGTTGATTCAACATTTGCCCAAACACATTTGGACTTCCGGGTATAGTTATCAAACAGGCAGCAGATCTCAGGAACAAGAGAACTGACCTGTAAGTCAGAGGACAGAGATGTCCTCCCAGCCTTGCACACACAGCCTTGGCAGCTCACAGCTCAGTTTCTACGCCTGGGATTTCCCATCCATCTAAGGGAAGAACTAATATCTGCCTTACCCACCTCACAAGATGTGAAAGTGATTTTTGCCACTGCATAGCACGGCCGCAAGGTGAATGTAAGGTCACAATAAGCATAAAAGTGAACACTGAATTTGGGCTTAGAATGAGCCCCGCTAGGAGCTTTCTATGTGTTATTTCATCTAGTCCTCACAACTACCCTATTAGATGGGTACCACTATGACCCCCCTTACAGACGAGGAATCAAGGCTCAGAGAGGTTAAGGGATGGCCCATTGTCACACAGTAAGTGGTAAGCTAAGACTCAAACCCAAGAGTTTATGTTGTTAATTACCAAGAGCACTGTTTCTCAAAACTGACTGAGGGCTCGCCACCAAATCTATCCACTTCACAGAACAAAGGTCTGCTAGCATCATTTCTGAGACAAGTGCCATCATACCGTCTGTATGACTGCCTTGAAAGTGCAAGTGAAGCTCAGTCGGGTCCGACTCGTTGTGACCTCATGCACCAGTTCATGGGATTCTCCAGGCCAGAATACTGGAGTGGGTAGCCCTTCCTTTCTCCAGGGGATCTTCCCAACCCAGGGATCAGACCCAGATCTCCCACACTGCAGGCGGATTCTTCACCTTACTCATGTGCTAAATGTTAAGAATTGCCCATACAATAAACATTCAAGCTTTATCTATNCAGGGGATCTTCCCAACCTAGGGATCAGACCCAGATCTCCCACACTGCAGGCGGATTCTTCACCTTACTCATGTGCTAAATGTTAAGAATTGCCCATACAATAAACATTCAAGCTTTATCTATACGGGCAGTGGAAGGGAGACCCAACAAAGATACAGTTATCTTACCTCAATAGAAGCCACGATCAGTTTCAAATGAACAAGCAACCCAGAACAACTGGCTTGCCTACACACTCAGAAGCAGCTTTGGTGACCCTGTCTTCTCTATGCTTCTAAACACGTGCGCATAATTTAGTACCTTGCATTCTTACGTAACACAGCCCATCTAACAGAAATGTAAGAGAAAACTTAAAAAACATTAATAACATAAAATATATTCCATTGGTACCCATGTGGTTTTTTATTGCCCTTTTCACTCTTCTGAAAAGCAATTTGCAAACACATTTATACCCAAGCCAATTTACCCAGCATTTTCTTTTCTTTTTTAAAATAAAGAAACCAAGCAGTTATTTTTTTTCTTATTAGAGGGTAATTTACCCAGCATTTTCATTTTCAGGATTTCATTAGACAAAAATAATGAGGAATGCTGACAAAAGCTTTCAGTATAAGGCTGTTTCACTGCAATATTATTTATGAAGGCAAACATCTGGAAGCCACCAAACCACCCAACAGAAACCATTATCTAAACAAATTTCAACAGACTGTTTTGTGGCTGCTGTGACCATGTGTAGGGGACACTGCCTGTACTCTCTTCACAAACGTCAATGGCAAGAGAAGGGCTGAAAAACTTTTCTTGATGAAAAGAGGCTAAGGCAACACGACATCTAAATGACCCTGAGTTGGATCCTGGTTTTGAGGTTAAAAAAATATTGCTATAAAGGGCATTTTGGAGAAAAATAGACAATATATAAAAATGGAGTTTATAAATTAGTTTGTATCAATATCAAATTTCCTGAATTTTCAAACTTTTGAGTATATAAAATAGCATAAAAGAGCATGAGGTCTGCAATTTATTTTTAAATGGTTCAGAAAAAGGAGTATTAAAACTAATATCTAAATCTGTATTTAAAAAATAGTCACTCAGTCGTGTCTAACTCTTTGCGACCCCATGGACTATAGCCACCAGCTTATCTGTCCATGGAATTCTTTAGGCAAGAATACTGGAGTGGATTGCCATTTCCTTCTCCAGGGGATCTTCCTGACCCAGGGATCGAACCTGGATCTCCACCATAGAGTGGCAGATTCTTTACCATCTGAGCCACAAACTCCCAAATATCTATAATAATACATTATGTATGTAAATTCACATATACATGAATATGAAGACAAAGTAACTATGAAAAAGCTCAACATTTTAGAAAACTAAGATCATGGCATCTGGTCCCATCACTTCATGGGAAATAGATGGGGAAACAGTGTCAGACTTTATTTTGGGGGGTTCCAAAATCACTGCAGATGGTGACTGCAGCCATGAAATTAAAAGGTGCTTACTCCTTGGTAGGAAAGTTATGACCAACCTAGACAGCATATTAAAAAGCAGAGACATTACTTTGCCAACAAAGGTCCATCTAGTCAAGGCTATGGTTTTTCCAGTGGTCATGTATAGATCTGAGAGTTGGACTGTGAAGAAAGCTGAGCACCGGAAGAATTGATGTTTTCGATCTATGGTGTTGGAGAAGACTCTTGAGAGTCCCTTGGACTGCAAGGAGTTCCAACCAGTCCATTCTAAAGGAGATTAGTCCTGGGTGTTCATTGGAAGGACTGATACTAAAGCTGAAACTCCAATACTTTGGCCACCTCATGCAAAGAGTTGACTCACTGGAAAAGACCCTGATGCTGGGAAGGATTGGGGGCATAAGGAGAAGGGGACGACAGAGGATGAGACGGCTGGACGGCATGACCGACTCGATGAACATGAGTTTGAGTAAACTCTAGGAGTTGGTGATGGACAGGGAAGCCTGGTGTGCTATGATTCATGGGGTTGCAAAGAGTCAGATATAACTGAGTGACTGAACTGAACTGAACTATGAGAAATGTTAACAATTGCTAAGAGCAACATTAAAGCTCTTTATATTAGTCTTGCAACTCTTTTCTAAGCTGAAAATTATTTTAAAATGAAAAACTTAAAAAATGTCTGACAAACCTCTGAGGTTTGACAGAAAACAACAAAATTCTGTATAAAGCAATTATCCTTCAATTAAAAAATAAATAAAAATTTTAATGTCTGAAATTTTGTTAATGAGAAATTGCTTATGCTAAAATGAATAAAAACACTAGGATATAAAACTAGGGTTTTTGTGGTATCTAATATTTTTGAATTTGTAGTAAAAACAATATATTCAAGAAGACATCTCAAGAATGGGTACAGTTTAAAAATATATATATATACATCTCAAGAATGGGTACAGTTTAAAAATATATATATTAGAAATAAATAAGCCTAAATATTACCAGTGGCCTGTGGTTTCTGAGTGGTGATATTCTATTTGAACTTTGTTTTCTTCTTATTGTTTTATACTTCTTGTGTATCTACAGTTTTTATAGTAGTATTTTGATAATCAGGAGAACAAGTATTATAGGTAAATTATAAGTTTATATGAATTATATACACATCTAATTTAGTCTTTGAACACTTCTACGTACAGGCTTAATACTTCATGTCAGAGGAATTTGAAGATAAGACCTAAACAGATTAAATACTGTTTACAGCAGGAATTTCACACTAGTAAATTTCACAACATATTTGAAATTACTTTCCACTCAAATCTCAGAAAAGCGGGGGCAGACTTACAGGATCAGTGCATGGAAACACTGGCACTCCCAGCCTCAGCTAGAACTTTCTCAAGCTTGTGAGACTGACAGAAGAAATCCCTGTCCCCTTCTAGTTCATCTCCTGCAATGTCTGTTACCTTAAGACATTACTAGAATGCATGTGT
This sequence comes from Raphicerus campestris, assembly GCA_006410735.1. Lineage (NCBI taxonomy): Eukaryota > Metazoa > Chordata > Mammalia > Artiodactyla > Bovidae > Raphicerus > Raphicerus campestris. The sequence goes on along the minus strand of SJYW01043106.1, from coordinate 470,804 downwards.
ATGTAATTTTTTTTTCTAAACCATTGGACCCAATTGTAAACCTAAGGCTCATTATTCCTAATACTTCCGTGTACATTTCCTAAAAATAAGGACTTTGTCTTTTTTTAACTTACCTAGCCACAGTACAGCTTCCAAATCATGGCATTAACACTGACAGAATCCCACCATCTAAACTTTAACAGTTATCTCAGTGATGTTGTTACCAGCAAAATGGTTCAATCTAGGGTCCCATGTGGCATTAATTCTCATGTTTCTTTCGTCTCCTTCAATTCGGGGCACTTTCTTGGTTTTTCATAATCTTGATGCTTAAAAAAAATTACAAGTCAGTTATCTTGTTGAATGCTCTTCAGTTTCACACTATCTGATATTTTCTCATGGTTAGATCCAAATCACTGGTTTTTGTAGGAAGAGCACAGAAGTGATGCTGTGTTTTTCTCTTGCTCATTTCATTGGATGGTGATCAATGTCAGCTTGTCTAATTACTGATGGTGTTAAATTTTAATTTGTGACTATGGTGGTATCTGCCAGGTTCCTCCACTTTGTATTTACTCTGTTCCCTCTGTAATTAATATGTATTTTGTGGAGAGATACATGAAGCTATATAAACATACTGATGGAACAATAGGACAGTTAAAAGTTTAAGCTAAGTAGCAATCAATTTTCCCTTCAGAAAAAAGTTAATACATCTGTATAATATACTTGCTAGTTACATTTAAGAAATATAGTACCCCCCCGCAAATTGTTCTCAGAACCTACACAGAGAAAAGACTTTTAACGGAAATTTTTTATATAGAAGTGATGATGTCTGGTTGTGAACCTGAGTCCCTGGAGAAACTGTGAAAACTTAATATTATTTGCCCTTTAGTTCTATCCTTGGAGCTGGCATCT
>SJYW01043106.1:420252-433291 GCA_006410735.1 Raphicerus campestris | reverse complement strand
TCTGGTCCCATCACTTCATGGCAAATAGATGGGGAAACAGTGGAAAGAGTGGCTGACTTTATTTTTCTGGGCTCCAAAATCACTGCAGATGGTGACTGCAGCAATGAATTTAAAAGACGCTTGCTCCTTGGAAGGAAAGTTATGACCAACCTAGACAGCATATTAAAAGCAGAGACATTACTTTGCCGACTAAGGTCCGTCTAGTCAAGGTTATGGTTTTTCCTGTGGTCATGTATGGATGTGAGAGTTGGACTATAAAGAAAGCTGAGCACCGAAGAACTGATGCTTTTGAACTGTGGTGTTGGAGAAGACTCTTGAGAGTCCCTTGGACTGCAAGGAGATCCAACCAGTCCATCCTAAAGGAGATCAGTCCTGGGTGTTCATTGGAAGGACTGATGTTGAGGCTGAAACTCCAATACTTTGGCCATCTGACACGAAGAGCTGACTCATTGGAAAAGACCCTGATGCTGGGAAAGATTGAAGGCGGGAGGAGAAGGGGACGACAGAGGATGAGATGGTCGGATGGCATCATCGACTCTATGGACATGGGTTTGGGTGGACTCCAGGAGTTGTTAATGGACAGGGAGGCCTGGCGTGCTGCGGTTCATGGGGTCGCAAAGAGTCAGACACAACTGAGCAAATGAACTGAACTGAACTGAACTGAATGACTTAAGGTTTTTAAATATCACTGTGGTTCCTTCTGTATGAGGTCTGTGCTACCAGGGAGAAAAAGAGTGGCCAGGAGACCACTTAGAAGCTACTATAGTAATCTGGGCAAGAGGTGACAATGGCTTAAACTAGGATGGTTGTGGATAGTGGTGATAACAATGGTGGAATCTGATCAGATTTCAGACAAAACTGGAAGAAGTGGATGCACCAGGCACATAGCACAAAGCATCACACTAGACGACACTTAATGCCTATTTATCAGACACATGCCTGTTTACTTCTTATTTTCATGACAATAAAATATTTTTATTATTCAAAAAATCCCCTTTTGGTTATTTTTCTAAGAAATTTCCTTTTTTTTTAATTTTTAAAATTTTTGGCCACACTGCATAGCATGTGGGATCTTAGCTCTGACCACAGACTTCTGAACCCAGCCCCTCTGCGTTGGAAGCACAAAGTCATAACCACTAGACTACCAGGGAAATCCCTCTAAATTTCTTTTCAACAAAATATCAACTGACCAAAACAGGCTTTTAAAGTACATTGGGTAAAGTAGTTCTTGAACTTTAGGTAAAAAATAATTGTACTTTTGAAACACTACAATAAATTAGATTTTTTCATAAGATGATTTCCAAGAAGAATTTAGTGTCTCATGTGAAAGGATCACACTGACCCTTAAATTTCTAACATTTATCATGGGTGAGTTCAGCTGACCTTTCTTCTTTTTTCTCTTATTATCTGTGGCATTCTCCCCTTAACTCCTTTATTATGGAAACAGTTCTTTTCAGACATGTCACTTGCACAAAGAATGTCTAGCTTGACAGTTATTGATTCCTCCCCTGGGGAAAGCAGAATCCCTTGCCTTTTCTTTGCTCTGGATCTGAACTGCAAGTGAATGTTTGGTTGGGAAGTTCACTGGCTCAGCATCTCCTGAGAAGGGGAGGAGCACATAGAGATCTCAGGAAAGAGGTGGTCTGATGTCACAGGTAGGAGGGCTTGTTCTGGGTGCCAAACCTTCATTCCTTTACTGATTCTGGGCGGGACCTTCCACAAGTGACTTTCCCCGCCTGTGCCTCAGTTTCCTAGTCTTTAAAATGGAGACAATTATATAGTATCTGTATCATGGGCTTCTGGTGAGCACTGGTTGACTTAATGCTTATAGAGGTCAAAGAACTCACCGTGCAGATTCTCAGTAGATAGTAACTATTTGTTATTATTCATCTGTGCCAGTCTGCTGTTCTGCAAGCTCCCTGTGGGCCAGTCCAAAGAACCAGAGCAGTCTTAGGTGAGAAAGGCTGTTGACTAATGCCTTCTCTTGGGGGATAATAGTTATTTTCCTATCATTAACTTTTTAAACTGAATTATAGTTGATATACAGTGATTCAGGTATACAGCAAAATGATTCAGTTATATATACATATTTTTCAGATTCTTTCTCAAATAGATTATTACAAGATATTAAATATAGTTCCCTGTGCTATACAGTAGGTCCCTGTTGTTTATCTATTTTATATACAGTAGTGTATATCTGTTAATCTCAAATTCCCAATTTACCCCTCCTCCTTCCCTCTTTGGTAACTATTAAGTTTGTTCTCTATGTCTGTGAGTTTATTTCTGTTTTGTAAGAAAGTTCATTTGTATTATTTTTTTCCTGGTTTCACATATAAGCAATATCATATAATATGTGTCTTTGTCAGTTACATTATTAAATTTTAATTAAAATAACTTCCTATTTATTAAAGAGATACTCACTGAATGAAAAGCAATAAACTGCAGGCTCTGGAATATTACAGACCTAGGACTGAATCCTGGCTCCATTCTTACAGGTTTTGTGACCTCGGGAAAGTCACTTTTTCAGAGCATGGAACTCTTGAAATAAACAAAATAAGGGTCCCTGTTTCATGGTGCACTTGTGAGTCTTATGTGAAATAACATCTGACCCTTAGTAAATGCTGGGGAAAAGAAAGGGAGTGAGTGAGGAGGGAAGGAATGAGGAAGGAAACACAGAAGGAAGGAAAGGAGGAAGAAAAAAGAATAAGACAAGGAAGACCAGAGGAACAAGGGTGAGAGACGAGAAAAAATAGGAAGGGTGGGTCAAAGACTATTATAGGATAAGAAAGTTTGACAAAATCCATATGGAGGAAAAAGATTTATTTTAGCTAACTGTCAAATACTAGGAAAAATGCTTAGAAACAGGATGCATATTTTTATTTGAAAAAGAAAGATTATTTTCCTCTTTTGCAATGCCTTTTCTCTTAAGAGGGATTTTCCTATGTCACTCATGGGATAAACTTAATATAAACTTGGAAATTTTTTTCATATTTGGGTTTTGTTCATATTTTCTTTGTAGGGACCAACATATTTAAAATAATAATTCTTACTGGATGAATATTTGTCTATTTCTCAACTTAAATAAGGTTTATCTTTTCAAAATTTCCGAAGGATTTATTGCCATTAGTTTGAAAAATCACCCTCAGAATTTGAATATGTTTAAATATAGTATACCACATATATGAGCATGCACCATAACATTAAGGTTTTTTTTTTTAACCTAAAAGTTAAGAAATTCTGTATAACACAGAAATACAGATATCTTAGGAAAAACTGAAATAAGAAACTACTCTAAGCTGAGGCATGGTGGGTATAGTGGTCTCCTAATAAATACTGCAGGACATCTGTAGGCTGAATTTCTCCAGATTCAAAGCAAAGTCTATTTATTCACTGTCAGCCCCGCTTCCCTTATTTATTGAAGAGCCAGTTCTGTTTTTATCATATTCATGAATCACTGCAGTTGAATGATAATGAAAATGTAATCAGAATGTTGATAGGATGAAAACCCAAGGGCAAGTCTGAAAAACAACCAAAGCTCTGGGATGAAAATCAAATCTAATTCCACCAGGTAAACTCCAGTTTTGCATTTAAAGAACAAATGCAAACAGAACTACATAAAAGCTCCTTTATTGATCAGGGACTGTGAGACCTACTTTATCTGTTTGCGTAAGAGCATCACCATTTGCTCTACCGGGGAAGTAGTAGTTGTTAAGGACAAGGGCTGCCTGGTTAGATCTGGGCTCTGAGACTGGGCTGTGCATCCTTGGACAAGTTACTCAGTGTCTCTGAACCTTGCTTCCTTTGTAAATTGTAGATACTCACGGTACCTGTCTCACACAGTTGCGCTAAGTATTGAACATGATACTCTAAGCAATTGGTGGATGCTCAATACATGGAAAGCTCTCAATAAATGTCAGCTATTATTCTCATTCATTTCTGTAAACTGAAACTCACTAGAAAATTTATCATATTAGAGGTCAAAATGCACTATCTCTGAGCATATAGAGAATATGATGACTGATCCATTACTTTACCTTCTACAGAGCCCTTTGAGAGAGGGAATGGGGATTATGGCTACTGACACTTTTTTTCTTTTCAGAAATATACATGATAATGTTCAGCTGAAATAAATGTCATATCTCCACTGGCTCATTTCTGAAGAAGGAACTATTGCTGCAACAATAGTAAGCTCAAGTGACATCAAAACAGCCCAACTTCTAGTGTATAAATCACCCTGCATCCTGTTCTAGTCAATGTAGCCATCACCTTGTCTGAGCACATTTTGTTTTTTTATACAACTTACACCTGTGTCTGATTTTCTTCATGTTAGCTACTAGTTTTCACTGCAACAGAAAAAAGCAAGGAGGAAGGTCATTAGGGTGGGCTGAAGAAAGACACAGGAAAGGAAGGCATTGATAATTTACCAAGAGGGACACGAGATGCTCGCTTAAACTATCTGAAGTGCTTATATAATGAAGCAAGATCTTTATACCAATGAATTCAACAGATACTTCCTGAGAGTTATAATTACCCTAAAGATTTATGAGACCTCTGTGAGACGAGACAGAAGGACAAAGCCTATTGGCAGTGGCCACATGAATAATTTGTTTTTCAGGAATAACTTGTGACCATTCCAAACCTTCTCAGACACTAATGGTAATTTATTCATAAATTAACTGGATAGGCAAATTCTCACCTAATAGGAACCAGTTGGCAACCTTCCTAGAGCACCAAAGACCAATGGGTGCTGACAGTGGTTCTGCATTTTGGTAACTGCAAATGAGCCCTGCTTCAAAGCTAAACAGATTCATAGGAAGACAGGTCTATCTGCAAAGGGGCTCTGACGTACAGGACAGAGACTATTCTAGAGCTTTGTCATCATGAGTCGCTCCCACCCATGGAATGCTAGAAATGTGCATTGGAGGAAATGCACTGATGTACTCAGGAAATATTTGTGACTATGTTAGTACTTTTGCTCGGCCTATGTAGGCCAGTGTCATCTATTTCAGGAGGTGACCACCCAGAGAGAAGGGAATTTTACCAAGCAATAAAGTTGCTAAAAGCACAAGAATATTTCATCATTTTAAAACTTGGGATGAAGCTCGGTATAGAAAGGAAATCACCAGCTAAAGTAAAAATCCTAGAACAGACTTCAGAAAAATCATAACATGCCCAGACTGAGGACAAGTAGTTTTGTTTTGTTTTTTAAGTCAAGAGGAACAAACCAGGGGCAGCATTCCCGGGGTTTCAGTTCATAGAGAAACCAATGAGGTACTGATCTCGGCATGGGTCGGGTTTGGAAGCCTTTATTCCTAAGGGGAAAAAGTGACTCAGGAGAGATCTGTTGATCAGCTGTCAGNGCAGCATTCCCGGGGTTTCAGTTCATAGAGAAACCAATGAGGTACTGATCTAGGCATGGGTCGAGTTTGGAAGCCTTTATTCCTAAGGGGAAAAAGTGACTCAGGAGAGATCTGTTGATCAGCTGTCAGTTTATTGCACAGACCGAACCTGCATATCTGTCTGATTTAAAGCTTAACATAATGAACTTAATACATTATCATCCTGAAATAAAGTCACACTAATAGAAGAAATATAAAACTGCAAATAATCTCAAACCATAGTAATCAAATGGATTAGCCTTTTTCTTTACCTCTTTTGCAATACCCCTCCTGCCCAGGGCTGCCAGACTAAGCAAATTAAAACATAAGACAGCCAGTTACATTTAAATTTTGGTAACTAATAATCAATTTCTTGGTATGTCCCATGCAATATTTGGGACATCAAATAACTAAAAAATTACTTGTTGCTTATCTAAAATTTGAATCTAACTGGTTGTCCAGTGTATTATCTGGCATAACTACTCTTGCCTCATGGTTGGAACTACTCTGCTTTAGCTGATGGTAAAACTAATTTGCATTCATCAACCCTCATATAGAGAGGTTATAAGGTGCCTTTTTACCCGAGTTCCAATGCTCATTTTGAAATCTTGGATGTCATTTAACTTGACTGTGCTCTAGTCACCACATCTGTAAAATGGGATGAATAAGAGCTCCTCCTTTGCAGGGCCATTTCAAGGACTATATGAGATGGTACACGTAAGAGCCTAGCACAGTACTCAGTTCATAGCAAATGCTCAATCAGTATTAGTTATTATTATCAGCAGGAGAACACGATGAATAAATGAAATGACAGAGAAGAAGGTGCCTGAGATCTTCCATTTGTGGTAATATTCTTTATCTATACTTATAAGGAGAGCTATGAATTGTGACTGCACTTATTTGACCTTCACTTTATTGACACATAGGGAGCAACACACAGGACTGATAGTAACCAATACTGTTACACCACAGTGTGCACCAGGGCCTTTTTGGCACTATTCTTTGAAATAATGCAAAATGTATATATATTAAAAAAAAAAAGACAGTGATTCTCGTAGAAGGGGTATGGTAAACGTTGAGCCAATAGTTAGTCCTGGAATGCCTCTCATCCCCCGCCCTCACTGCCAACCCTCTGAGTTGCAGCACTTTGAATAGTTTCAAGGACAACAAAAATCTTCCATAAAAAGAGTTTCTTTGGCAAGGGAGCAAATTTAGAACCATCTTTGTGTATGTACCCAATGTAGAAAGGACTGCTGGTCCCAAATGTATTTTTTTGTACAGAGCCTCTGCACAAACCATCCTTTATGTCATCATCAGCGAATACAAAGGACAACCAGTTAGCACGGCTGGCAACAGAAGGTCCTCAGTAGAATGGCTTTTTAAAAGCAACTTCCAAAGAAAGCTGTAACCTGTGGCCTCTATTCACCACCGGAAGAGCCTAAATGTTTTTCCCCTTTTGTAACAGAGAACATCTGTCGGTCCAGGAGAACAGTCACCCTCCCAGCAGTAAGTTTTATACACAGAGGCAACATCCTCTTTTTATGTGGTTCTGCCATGTCCTTGGTTAGGAAATGCACCCCTTTCAAACAGTTTGTCAGCCCCAGCTTGCCTAACTGATAGCCATCCTGTTTCTTGCCTAAGCACAACTGAAAAATATTGTCTATGTGGTTAAATGAATTAAACAAGGAATCCAAGAGACAGACGTGGCTCTACTGCCATGGAGAATTCCAGCAGCAAACCAGAATTTAAGCCTGTAAACGCCTAATGGTTACGAAATCAAAACCCCAAACAATGCAAACGGCCAGTGACGCTTTAAGTTACAGCCATTTGATTAATTTCCTTTCACTGCTCCCATCTTTTCTCTATAAAAGTCTCCCATCAGCTCCTGTGGGCAGGGCACCACTAACCACTTCCAGTTTGATGCTGCCCAACTCACCTGGGATTTTGCTCAAAGTCTTAAAATTCTTACTATGGCTCAGTTTATCTTTTAGCAATGTGAATAAGTACAAGATGTCTTTCTGAGAAAAAATCTGAGTTGTGTACCAGAATGTTCTATGCTCCTTTTTGCAAATAGTTTTTAGTCTCTGTATATAAAAGAAGATCATCAAACCAGTCAAGCCTAAAGGAAATCGACCCTGAATATTCAGTGGAAGGAAGCTGAAGCCGAAGCTCCAAAACTTTGGCCACCTGATGCTGACCCTGATGCTGGGAAAGATTGAAGGCAAAAGAAGAGGACAACAGAGGATGAGATGGTTAGACAGCATCACTGACTCAATGGATCTGAATTTGAGCAAACTCTGGGAGAGAGTGATGGACAGGGAAGCCTGGTGTATTGCAATCCATGGGGTCATAAAGAGTCAGGCACAACTTAGCGACTGAAAAACAACAACAAATACAAGAGTAAAGTGAAGACGGCATTTGGGATTTAGCTGGTATATTTCAAATTTCAGTCAAATCATTTTATATCAGCCCAAGAGATACTTCTTTTAACATGGATTGATGTCGTTTTGTAGAATCATCAAATAAACACAATTTGAGAAAACAATGCAGATCCAGACAGGTGCTATCAGGGGCTCTAGCAATGAGCCAGCTGAACAAAAGCAAGACACTTCCAGGATGCCAGCACTGGGCAGGTTACTCCTCAGAAGAAGAGAAGCTCTGCAACCAGCAAAGTCCTTTAAATGCTGGCATGCAGCCGCTTCCCAGTAACTTTATTTTGGAACACTGTTCTTATATGCATGTAAAATGACTGCCTTTCTAGCTTGCCTTGTCCAGAGGATATTAAAATGTGAAGTTGAGGCTTAGCCATCTTTTTTGCTTTTTATTCTTAGCAGGATGTATTTAAAATCCCTTTGAGAAGACAGCTAGGTATTATTACATATAAATTGTAACACTGAAGTGGTTGCTGGGAGCTGAAGGGAGGAGGGAATGGAGAATTAGTATTTAATGGGTGGAGAGCTTCAGTTTGGGATAATGAAAAAGTCCTGGAGATAGATGGTGGTAACGGCTGCAGAACAGTACAAATGACATAATGCTACATAAAAGTGGTTAAAAGTATAAAATTCTGTCATGTGTATTTTACCACAATGAAAAATATAACATTGATAGGCTAAAAATGATGATATTAAAAAAGCTGAGAAGTAAGAGGAAAATAACCAGACAGAAGAGAGAGAGAGAGAAAGAAAAGAAAGGGAAAGAAATGGAAAGAAAAAAGACTGATGAGACACTCCCACTCCTTCCCAGGGCACTGGTGGGAGAGGGGTCAATGATCCTAAAGGGGAAATGTGAACTGAACCCCCTCTCCCATTGTTAAGACGAGGGTCCCTTACTCGGAAAACACTGAGTACACATCTGTAATAAGAGAATAACAGAACATACCCTCTCGTACATAAAGGAAACCAAGCCATTGAAAAATTAACTGTATATAGATGGCGAATAAGCAGATGAAAATATATTCTGCATCACTAGTCTACAGGGAAATGTACATCAAAAGCACAATAAGATGCTGCCTGACACCTAGTAGGATGGTTACAACCNAAGCCATTGAAAAATTAACTGTATATAGATGGCGAATAAGCAGATGAAAATATATTCTGCATCACTAGTCTACAGGGAAATGTACATCAAAAGCACAATAAGATGCTGCCTGACACCTAGTAGGATGGTTACAACCAAAACACAGGCGCTGGCAAGCACTGGTGAGATGTGGAAAAATCAGAGCCCGCATCCACTGCTGGTGGGAGAGTAATATGGGGCAGCCGCTTTGGAGAGCAATCAGACAGTTCTTCCAAAAGTTAAGCATGGATTTACCACGTGACCCAGCAATTCCACACCTAGGTTTATATCCACAACAAATGAACATACGCATCCACATAAGACCTGTTTGAGAATATCCATAACAGAATTATTCGTAAGAGCCAAAAAGTGGAAACCACTCAAAGTCCACTGACTTGTGAATGGACTAGTGAACAAACCGAAACTCTGGTGCGTCCCCGAGATGAGATTCTCTGCAGCATTAAGGAAATACCGATAGAGACTACGACACGGACGGACCTCAGAAATGCCAGGCGGAGCCACAGACGCCAGACAAAAGAGTTCTGTTTTCCTGAAATGTTCAGAACAGGCAAAGCTACAGAGACAGAAATCAGGTTAGTGTTTGTTTGGGACTGGAGCTGAAATGGAGACAAATCGATAGCATAGACGAGTGATCTTACTGGAGTGATGAAAATATTATTAAACTGGATTATGGTAATCGTTGGTAAATTTACTAGAAATTATTGTATACTTAAATGTGTGAAATGCATGGTATGTAAATTATGGCTCAATTATGTTTTTAAAAAAGGAACTGTGCAAAAACTGTGATTTAGAGGCTCTAAGAAGTGAAAAACAAAATATGAAGGAAAGTAGCATGCGAATAGCTAACTGACAAGGACCTACTTCATAGCACAAGGAACTATACTTAATATTTTGTAATAACCAAGATGGAAAAGAATCTGAAAAAGAACATATCCACACACACACACACACACACACACACACATATGTATCTGAATCACTTTGCTGTACACCTGAAACTGACACATCATTGTAAATCAACTACACTTCAAAAAAAAAAAAAAAAGATTCTAGCATAAGAGAGAGAAGCAAGGAGGTAGAAGAGACAGTCAGGTGAGAACAAGGGAGTAAGTAGGCTTGAGGGCCAGTGGTCCCCCTTAGCTGCAGTCTAGGGAGACGCGTCTTCATTTGTTCATTCATGCATCTGCTCATGCAACAACTATTGATGACTGCACGTGCTAGGCTACACTCTCAGTTAGGTGCTGGGATGCAGGTCCTCAGAGAGCTGACATTCCGGCAGAGAAGAGCAAATCTTGTTCGAGGACACTGATGGTTATTTAAGTGCCTGGCACTGTGGGAGAAACACTAGGGCCTGTGAGAGCATGTGACCAACAATACTGGTCAGAAATGGCTAATGTTTGAGCCAGAGACTTGACTATAAAGATGGGTTTGCCAGGCTGGGAGAGAGAGGAAGCAAGAGGGAGAGGAAGCAAGAGGAAGAGGAAGGAAGCCTTGAAAAAAAGCTATGGGGTTTTAAAAGACACAGCACCTGCCTGAGCCAGCTCTTTGGTTCTAATGCAACAGGAAGGCTGGCCAGGATTTAAGCAGGGGGATGTTATCAGATTTGCCTTTTTTTGGTCTTTATTTTTTAATTGANAGAGGAAGAGGAAGGAAGCCTTGAAAAAAAGCTATGGGGTTTTAAAAGACACAGCACCTGCCTGAGCCAGCTCTTTGGTTCTAATGCAACAGGAAGGCTGGCCAGGATTTAAGCAGGGGGATGTTATCAGATTTGCCTTTTTTTGGTCTTTATTTTTTAATTGAAGTATAGTTGATTTACAATGTTGTGTTAGTTTCAGATGTATAGCAAAGTTATTCAGTTTATATATATACATGTAAATATTCAGTTTCATATATGTGTATATATATACACATATATACTTTAGCCTATATAATTATAGGTTATTACAAGACATTGAATACAGTTCCCTGTGCTATACAGTAGATCCCTGATGGTTATTTATTTTATACAGTGGTGTGAATTTATTATTTCCAAATTCCTTATTCTTCCCCTTTGGTAATGGTAAGTTTGTTTTCTGTATCTGCAAGTCTGCTTCTGTTTCACTGATAAGCTCATTTGTTCCAGATTTTAGATTCCACATATAACTGATATCATTTAGCATTTGTTTTTCTCTTTCTGACTTACTTTACTTAGCAGAATAATCTCTAATTGCATCCATGTTGCTGCAAATGGTATTATCTCATTCCTTTAAATGGCTAAGAAGTATTCTATTGTGTATGTGTGTTTGTGTGTATCACATTTTCTTTATCCATTCATCTGCTACAGACATTTAGGCTGCTTCCATGTCTAGGCTATTGTAAATAGTGCTCCTGTGAACACGGGGGTGCATGTATCTTTTCAAATTAGAGTTTCCCCCAGATATACACCCAGGAGTAGGAGTGCTGATCATATGAATTGGCAGAATGATTTAAAAGATCATTCTGGCTACAAATAGGCTGGGTGCAGAGGGCAAGGGTGGATCCAGAGACAGACATAGTGGAAGATGGGACTAGAAATGAAATTGCAGTTCTGAGCCTTAGTCAGTTGTAGCCAGTTGTCTTAGCCAGCTGGACAACTAGAAAGCCAAGGGCAATGGAGGGATCATATGACCACACCCCATACTGCTTTAGTGAAATGCAAAACAACATTTTCCCAAACTGCCCCCCCCAAATCAACAAGCGCTTGTTAAAAATGCTAATTCTCACACTCTGTTCTTCTGGATCTGAATTTTGAGAGGAGAAGCCTGGGAAGTTATTTATGTGTATATTTAATACTGCTGCAGACAATTCTCAGGCAAGTTTCAGAAAGTATTGATCCATACTTTCTTTTTAAAAGCAATGTCTAGACAAGCAGCAAAACAGATGAAAACATAATACAGAAGTCATCCCAAAATATGACGACCCTCTCCTTCCAGTGAATCGTGATTCAGGCTGAAAGAGGTTAATGGCTCTTTCGAACAAGAACAAAACCACTTGTAAAGGGTGGTGTTGTTTTAGTCAGTAAGTCATGTCTGACTCTTTCATGTCCCCGTGGACTGCAGCTCTCCAGGCTCCTCTATCCATGGGATTTCCCAGGCAAGAGTACTGGAGAGGTGATTATTTCCTTCTCCAGGGGATTTTCCTGACCCAGGGATGGAACCTGTATCTCCAGCATTGCAGGCAGATTCTTTACTACTTAGCCACTTGGGAAGCCCTGTAAAGAGTGAACATAGTATAATAAGAAAATGGTGATGGACGTGTATAATACTGGCTTTTGGCCTCTATGGTTTGACACTCTAAAAGAGTAGGTATAATTCTGGGGTAGATCTGAGCATAGTGGTTTCCTAGGGCTGCTGTAACAAATCACCACAAACTCAGTGGCCTACATCAACTGAAACGTAATCTCTCACAATTCAAGAGGTCAGAATTCCAAAATCCAGGAGTCGGTAGGGCCCTGCTCCTGCTGAAGCTTTTAGGGAGGGTCCTTCCTGTTCTCTCCCAGCTTCCCGCGGCTCTGGGTGCTCTTTGCCTTGGGCTGCGTGGAACTCAGCCTCTGCCTCCGTTTCTTCTTATGGCCTCTGTCTCTGTGTTTCCTCTTCGGTCATAACAACATGTGTCATCGGACTTAGGTCTCCCTGGTTAACCCACGATGATCTCACCTCAAAATTCTTTCTTATTTACATCTGCAAAGACTCCTTTTCTGAATAAGGTCACAGTCACAGGTGCCAGGATTTAGGACTTGGACGCATGGTTTCGAGGGGAAGGAAGGGATTCACCATTCACCCTACTAATAATAGTGATTTAAAATTGTTGAACAAGCCTACATGATGCTCCTACCTGTGTCAGTGTATCTACAGGGTGTTTTAAATATAAATGTTCTTAGTTCAACTTTGGGCTTCCCCAGGAATGGGGGATCCACTCTATCCAGTATACTCCCTATAAGCCATCCATTCTGCAAATCTGTACCCCCGAAGGCTCAGCGGTAAAGACATCTGTGGCTGATTCATGTCAATGTATGGCAAAACCTATACAGTATTGTAATGTAGAATAAAGTTAAAAAAAAAAAAAAA
>SJYW01043106.1:390449-417190 GCA_006410735.1 Raphicerus campestris | reverse complement strand
AAAAAAAAAAAAAAAAGATTCTAGCATAAGAGAGAGAAGCAAGGAGGTAGAAGAGACAGTCAGGTGAGAACAAGGGAGTAAGTAGGCTTGAAGGCCAGTGGTCCCCCTTAGCTGCAGTCTAGGGAGACGCGTCTTCATTTGTTCATTCATGCATCTGCTCATGCAACAACTATTGATGACTGCACGTGATAGGCTACACTCTCAGTTAGGTGCTGGGATGCAGGTCCTCAGAGAGCTGACATTCCGGCAGGGAAGACCAAATCTTGTTCGAGGACACTGATGGTTATTTAAGTGCCTGGCTCTGTGGGAGAAACACTAGGGCCTGTGAGAGCATGTGACCAACAATACTGGTCAGAAATGGCTAATGTTTGAGCCAGAGACTTGACTATAAAGATGGGTTTGCCAGGCTGGGAGAGAGAGGAAGCAAGAGGGAGAGGAAGCAAGAGGAAGAGGAAGGAAGCCTTGAAAAAAAGCTATGGGGTTTTAAAAGACACAGCACCTGCCTGAGCCAGCTCTTTGGTTCTAATGCAACAGGAAGGCTGGCCAGGATTTAAGCAGGGGGATGTTATCAGATTTGCCTTTTTTTGGTCTTTATTTTTTAATTGAAGTATAGTTGATTTACAATGTTGTGTTAGTTTCAGATGTATAGCAAAGTTATTCAGTTTATATATATACATGTAAATATTCAGTTTCATATATGTGTATATATATACACATATATACTTTAGCCTATATAATTATAGATTATTACAAGACATTGAATACAGTTCCCTGTGCTATACAGTAGATCCCTGATGGTTATTTATTTTATACAGTGGTGTGAATTTATTATTTCCAAATTCCTTATTCTTCCCCTTTGGTAATGGTAAGTTTGTTTTCTGTATCTGCAAGTCTGCTTCTGTTTCACTGATAAGCTCATTTGTTCCAGATTTTAGATTCCACATATAACTGATATCATTTAGCATTTGTTTTTCTCTTTCTGACTTACTTTACTTAGCAGAATAATCTCTAATTGCATCCATGTTGCTGCAAATGGTATTATCTCATTCCTTTAAATGGCTAAGAAGTATTCTATTGTGTATGTGTGTTTGTGTGTATCACATTTTCTTTATCCATTCATCTGCTACAGACATTTAGGCTGCTTCCATGTCTAGGCTATTGTAAATAGTGCTCCTGTGAACACGGGGGTGCATGTATCTTTTCAAATTAGAGTTTCCCCCAGATATACACCCAGGAGTAGGAGTGCTGATCATATGAATTGGCAGAATGATTTAAAAGATCATTCTGGCTACAAATAGGCTGGGTGCAGAGGGCAAGGGTGGATCCAGAGACAGACATAGTGGAAGATGGGACTAGAAATGAAATTGCAGTTCTGAGCCTTAGTCAGTTGTAGCCAGTTGTCTTAGCCAGCTGGACAACTAGAAAGCCAAGGGCAATGGAGGGATCATATGACCACACCCCATACTGCTTTAGTGAAATGCAAAACAACATTTTCCCAAACTGCCCCCCCCAAATCAACAAGCGCTTGTTAAAAATGCTAATTCTCACACTCTGTTCTTCTGGATCTGAATTTTGAGAGGAGAAGCCTGGGAAGTTATTTATGTGTATATTTAATACTGCTGCAGACAATTCTCATGGTCAGGCAAGTTTCAGAAAGTATTGATCCATACTTTCTTTTTAAAAGCAATGTCTAGACAAGCAGCAAAACAGATGAAAACATAATACAGAAGTCATCCCAAAATATGACGACCCTCTCCTTCCAGTGAATCGTGATTCAGGCTGAAAGAGGTTAATGGCTCTTTCGAACAAGAACAAAACCACTTGTAAAGGGTGGTGTTGTTTTAGTCAGTAAGTCATGTCTGACTCTTTCATGTCCCCGTGGACTGCAGCTCTCCAGGCTCCTCTATCCATGGGATTTCCCAGGCAAGAGTACTGGAGAGGTCATTATTTCCTTCTCCAGGGGATTTTCCTGACCCAGGGATGGAACCTGCATCTCCAGCATTGCAGGCAGATTCTTTACTACTTAGCCACTTGGGAAGCCCTGTAAAGAGTGAACATAGTATAATAAGAAAATGGTGATGGACGTGTATAATACTGGCTTTTGGCCTCTATGGTTTGACACTCTAAAAGAGTAGGTATAATTCTGGGGTAGATCTGAGCATAGTGGTTTCCTAGGGCTGCTGTAACAAATCACCACAAACTCAGTGGCCTACATCAACTGAAACGTAATCTCTCACAATTCAAGAGGTCAGAATTCCAAAATCCAGGAGTTGGTAGGGCCCTGCTCCTGCTGAAGCTTTTGGGGAGGGTCCTTCCTGTTCTCTCCCAGCTTCCCGCGGCTCTGGGTGCTCTTTGCCTTGGGCTGCGTGGAACTCAGCCTCTGCCTCCGTTTCTTCTTATGGCCTCTGTCTCTGTGTTTCCTCTTCGGTCATAAGAACGTGTGTCATCGGACTTAGGTCTCCCTGGTTAATCCACGATGATCTCACCTCAAAATTCTTTCTTATTTACATCTGCAAAGACTCCTTTTCTGAATAAGGTCACAGTCACAGGTGCCAGGATTTAGGACTTGGACGCATGGTTTCGAGGGGAAGGAAGGGATTCACCATTCACCCTACTAATAATAGTGATTTAAAATTGCTGAACAAGCCTACATGGTGCTCCTACCTGCGTCAGTGTATCTACAGGGTGTTTTAAATATAAATGTTCTTAGTTCAACTTTGGGCTTCCCCAGGAATGGGGGATCCACTCTATCCAGTATACTCCCTATAAGCCATCCATTCTGCAAATCTGTACCCCCGAAGGCTCAGCGGTAAAGACATCTGTGGCTGATGCATGGCAATGTATGGCAAAACCTATAGAGTATTGTAATGTAGAACAAAGTAAAAAAAAAAAAAAAAAAAAGAATCCACTAGCAATGCAGGAAACACAGGAGACATGGGTTGATCCCTGGGTTGGGAAGATCCCCTGGAGAAGGAAACGGCAACCCGTTCCAGTATTCTTGCCTAGGAAATCCATGGAAAGAGGAACCTGGTGGGCTAAAGTCCATAGGGTCACAAAGAATTGGACACCACTGAGCATGCCCACACAGTTTAACATTGCTCAGAATGACAGGTTTGTTTATAAATGAATTCACTCATCTAAGCCATGCATATTTTCAGAAGCATGACTTTGTCATTTCAAAATAAGACATGGTATTAAAAGGCTACCTATAGGAGACAAAACCACATTCAGACCACTGACATCACAAAAAATGCTGTGTTTTTTTCAGAAAGAAAACTCCTACACATGAAGAAAGGTACGTCTATTGCAAGAAGAGTAATAGGGAGGAAACCAAAGAATTTTAGTGGTTTCTGCTGATATTCCCCTTGGGAAATGTCAATGGATCAACTTTTACTATAATAAATATTTTAACAGAATATTTCATTTTCCCAGGGCAAAAATATGAAATAGCTATTAGAAGCAGGAATAGCTGTAGACATATGAATGCACGNTTTTTTTCAGAAAGAAAACTCCTACACATGAAGAAAGGTATGTCTATTGCAAGAAGAGTAATAGGGAGGAAACCAAAGAATTTTAGTGGTTTGTGCTGATATTCCCCTTGGGAAATGTCAATGGATCAACTTTTACTATAATAAATATTTTAATAGAATATTTCATTTTGCCAGGGCAAAAATATGAAATAGCTATTAGAAGCAGGAATAGCTGTAGACATATGAATGCACACTAAGCTGTTTCAGTTGTGTCTGACTCTTTGTGACCCTATGGACTAGCCCACCAGGCTCCTCTTCCCACAGAATTTTCTAGGCAAGAATACTGGAGTGGGTTGCTATGCCCTTATCTAGGGGATCTTCCCAACCCAGAGATCTCTTACATCTCCTGTGTTGGCAAGTGGGTTCCTTTTTACTAGCGCCACCTGGGAAGCCTGTAGTGACATGAGTATGTGATGACAAATCTGTAGTTAACAAAGATCAGGTACTTATAGACACAGAAAAAAATAATACTTTAAGACAGATACAAGAAGGGCACTTCCCTTGCAGTCCAGTAGTTAAAACTCTGCTTTGAATGCAGAGGGTGTGGGTTCAATCCCTGATTGGAAAACTAAGATCCCAGATATTATACAGCACAGCCAAAAAGAAAAAATTAAAAGAAAAAAAGACTCAAGAGCAGGATGGATACATAAAGCAGTGTGGGGTAGGAAAAAGCACAGTACTGAAGGAAAAAAATTGATAATTTTTTGTAATTGGGAAACCTAATGGAGAAGAATCTAAAAGGAAGTATTTCCCTAAATTGAATTCATCTGGAAGTTTCAAGAATCCTTTATTAAGAAGAGATTAGCATTAATAAAGGAACTTAATATTTATAGGGATTTATTGGAGTATTAAATATATTTGTATCTTGCTTAACTTTTTAAGGGGCTTCTCTGGTAGCTCAGAGGTTAAAGCATCTACCCCCAATGCGGACGACCCAGGTTCGATCCCTGGGTCAGGAAGATCCCCTGGAGAAGGGAATGGTAAACCACTCCAGTATTCTCGCCTAGAGAATCCCACGGACAGAGAAGCCTGGTAGGCTACAGTCCACAGGGTCGCAAAGAGTTGGACGTGACTTCACTTCACTTAACTTTTAAAAAGTATATAGTGTTCTTTCTTCTAAGTAGATTCAGTTCTTGTGAACTAAAAATCCCCTATTCTTATAAAATATTCCCAGGTATTCAATAAAAGAGGATTCCTAAGTGGCTAAGGGGTAAAGAATCCACCTGCCAAGAGACTTGGGAGATACGAGTTCGATCCCTGCTTCAGAAAGATCCCCTGGAGAAGGAAATGGCAACCTACTCCAATATTCTTGCCAGGGAATTCCCATGGACAGAGGAGCCTGGCAGGCTGCAGCCCATGGCTGCAGCTCATGTCACAATGAGTTGGACATGACTGAGCATGCACACATGCATGCACATTCAATAAAAAAAAGAGAGAGAGAGAGGTTGAGGATGACATTGAAGTTGAACAGACCCAAATACAACTTTAGTCAAGATCTTCATACCAGGAGCAAGCTGATTATGCAGTAGCCTTATAAAATGGGACTTGGGCAAAACCTGTTTATATCCACATATTCCATTTGCTTTTATAAAACAAACTCTGCAGATAGACTAGCAACACATCTCAGAAACTAATTCTTAAAATCATGACAAATTTCAAAATAGCACATCTAAATCCATCAGATTCTACTATCAGCATCCACCTCTCTCAATTCAACAAGGCCAAAGATTTCTCAAACTTCTCAGACTTTGCACTAATAGCTAGGAAAATATCAATACACCATTGCAATATATATTTTTTATCTTATAAGTTCAACTAAACATAATGACACTGGATAATTATTATCTATAGTTGGCTCATTTAACCAACAGGCTATTTTTCCATCTTATAATACATTTCATGATTGTATTTTTCTTTGCTTTCTCTTAACATTTTTAACAGATAACACAAATTCAGCCATCACATTACAAAGAAAAGCTTGAATAAATTCATCCTGTATATTCTTTCAAACAACTTCTATTAAAAAATCCAGAGTGAAATCTCTAGTGATATCTCAATATTAAAAAAGGACATTACATTTTCATTTTCCAGGAAAACTGTCAAAGTGACCTTTATTTAAATTGTATTCATTCAAGCAAAAATGTTAGAAAGTCCTCCCACTCCCAGTATTTGTTCAGTTCAGTTCAGTCGCTCAGTCATATCCGACTCTTTGCGACCCCACGGACTGCAGCACGCCAGGCTTCCCCGTATANATATCTCAATATTAAAAAAGGACATTACATTTTCATTTTCCAGGAAAACTGTCAAAGTGACCTTTATTTAAATTGTATTCACTCAAGCAAAAATGTTAGAAAGCCCTCCCACTCCCAGTCTTTGTTCAGTTCAGTTCAGTCGCTCAGTCATATCCGACTCTGCGACCCCACGGACTGCAGCACACCAGGCTTCCCCGTATAAACAGAATTCCAAGAGAGGAAGACTGTTCCTTTATGTCTATTCCAGTGATAGAAGGGAAGTAATTGTGTCTGATATATTTTGCCACAGACTCCTTAATCTAGGCAATGATTACAAATTCATGCATTTAATTTGAACAGTGATAATTAGGTTGATTTCCAGATGACTCATTTTGTAAACCTTTGGCCATTAGCGTGTTCCATCTAGAGTGGGCCATGTGCTGCCTTCCCGCTGACATCAGTGGAAATCTTGAGTCAAGATCAAAGCTACTTTATGCCTCTCTGACCTTTCTTCACAATGCACAGTGGGGCCTGAGTTTCTCAGCTCAGAATTTTCAGATTTGCTTTGCTGTCCCCATGGGGTTACACTTGCAGACAGTCAACATGTAGACGTTTACTGAAGACCCTACAACCAGTCCATTGGAAATCGCAAGTCTTGGATTCTAGTTTTCAGGTGATTTCCTAATGCAGGCCCCAAATGTCAGCAAATCTTATTCTAGTTTACCTATTGAGGTCAGTGAATAGAGAACCCCAGCGGGGTTAGGGGCAGTATTCATTTTACCCCCAGAAATCTGCCATACGCTCACTTTCCTCTAGAGCAGCGGTCCCCCGCATTTTTGGCACCAGGGAAATTTTGTGGAAGACAGTTTTTCTATGGACAAGGAGTGGAGGGGGGGTGGTTTCAGGATGATTCAAGTGTGTTACATTTACTTTATTTCTATCTAATGCCAATGCTGATCTGATAGGAGGTTACTGGTAGCCCAGGGGTTGGCGACCCCTGCTATAGAGATGCACGTAGAGNAAGTAATGTTTCTGCTTTTGAATATGCTATCTAGGTTGGTCACAACTTCTCTTCCAAGGAATAAGCGTCTTTTAATTTCATGGCTGCAGTCACCATCTGCAGTGATTTTGGAGTCCCCCAAAATAAAATCTGACACTGTTTCCACTGTTTCCCCATCTATTTCCCATGAAGTGATGGGAACAGTTGCCATAATCTTCATTTTCTGAATGTTGAGCCTTAAGCCAACCTTTTCACTCTCCTGTTTCACTTTCATCAAGAGGCTTTTTATTTCCTCTTCACTTTCTGCCATGAGGGTGATATCATTTGTATATCTGAGGTTACTGATACTTCTCTTGGCAATCTTGATTCCAGCTTGTGTTTCTTCCAGTCCAGTGTTTCTCATGATATACTCTGCATATCCAATCCTTAATAATGGTGGATTTCTCCAATATCGGGCTTCCCTTGTGGCTCAGTTGGTAAAGAATCGGCTTGCAATGTGGGAGACGTGGGTTCAATCCCTGGGTTGGGAAGATCCCCTGGAGAAGGGAAAGGCTACCCACTCTCGTATTCTGGCCTGGAAAANCTCCAATATCGGGCTTCCCTTGTGGCTCAGTTGGTAAAGAATCGGCTTGCAATGTGGGAGACGTGGGTTCAATCCCTGGGTTGGGAAGATCCCCTGGAGAAGGGAAAGGCTACCCACTCTCGTATTCTGGCCTGGAAAATTCCATAGACTGTATAGTCTATGGGGTAGCAAAGAGTCAGGCACAACTGAGTGGCTTTCATTTTCACTTTCTTCAATATTAATCACCACTTCTAGTTTTTTGCCTCTCTTGATTCAGTATCTTCAGTGTCTTCCTACTAGGTTCTCTAGCTAGTTTCATGTATAATCACCACCTTTCCCTCCCTTTGCCAGCCCAGTAGTTTCTCCAGCTAGTCTACGTTGTGACTTGACCTTAGTTATTTGTTTGTTGGTCAAAAACAAAGGTGGGGATTGATTCCAAGAGGATGCTGAATTGACTTGCAAGGCAGAGACCTTTGCTTTCTCTTTGAGCAATGGATGAAAGCTACTTTAACAAAGATCAGTGGACCACTTTTCAGTTCCAAGGGTTTCAGGGAAATCTTTGGATTGAAGAATTTCAAATGTATTGACAAAATGCCCTCATCCCAAGAGTCAAAGCCCCCTTCACTTCTTATGATTCCCCTGTCTTTTGACACAGGGTTGAGATTCAAGCTTCCCAATGTCCTCTACCCTTATAAAGTATTAAACCTGAACCTCAGTCTTTTCTGCCTTCCAACTGAAAAAGATGAATTTCTTTATGTGCTACCAAGAAAGCCCTTTGATTTTCATGTTTTGTCTTAAATTGGTAATTTACCACTCTCAAATTTTCATTGATTTTCTCCAGTATATCAATAATACCCATAAGTTATCGAGTTCTGTATTCCTTATAATTACTACTCACCCTGGTGGCTCAGACATTAAAGCATCTGCCTGCAATGCAGGATACCTGGGTTCAATCCCTGGGTCAGGAAGATCCCCTCGATAAGAAAGTGGCAAACCCACTCCAGTATTCTTGCCTGAAAATCCCATGGATGGAGGACCCTGGCAGGCTACAGCCCACGGGACTGCAAAAAGTCAGACACAACTGAGCAACTTCATTTTTCTTAGGATTGTTATCAATATGAGTTGCCTTGGGTCATGTTTCCTAAGAAAACAAAAGTTGCATGTAAAAGGTTTTTTTGGAGAATGGCAGTCCTAATGGGGATATCTGGCTGGAGATTGGCACTGTGTACTACAATTTCAAAAGAGGCTAGTAGTCTGTGATTATAGACTGTATTCTAGTAAAGGTTTTGCTCTTCAGACTTAAATATTTTTTCAAGAGAAAACTCTAAAACAAAATGAACCATTTAACTATACTTTTTCAGTAAATAAACATTTATGGAATGTTTACTATGCCAGGCACTATGGTAGACACTGTTGATACAACAACCAGCCCTACACAGTTGAAAGAATAAAACCATCCCCTTAAGTCCTGCCAGATGGAGAGTGCAAATTAAAATCATCCTTGAGTTAGAATTTAGTCATTATAAACATTATTTTAAAAGCTTTAGCTGCATCTTTCTGTTGTTGCAAGAAAGGCCATAAAAAGTATATAGCTCAGCAACCATGATATTTTGAATTCTCAATCAGCTAAAAAAAAATTGAAAGGGAAGAAAGTATTAAGGCAATGAAGAGGAGGAGCTAACACTTCTCTGTATAATGAGCTATCATCAATGTGAAAGATTACAAACCATGAGCCATCTAATCAGTTGAGCCTGTACTATTAACACCCATGAGAATGAGTGATTGTCTTTTTCCTTTATTAGTTGGTTTTATTAAGGTATAGTTTGTATACAACAAATTTTTACCAATTTTAAGTGTACAATTTGATGAGTGTGACAAATTAATATAATCATGTAGCCACCACCCAAATCAAGTTATAGAACATTTTCATCACCCCTAAAATTTTCTTGTGCTCCTTTGCAGTCTGTCATCTCCTCTCTATTGATCAAAATTTTGTCACTGTGATTTTGCCTCTTTTATAATGTCATATAAATAAAACTATGCAGTATTTAGTATTTTGCATCTGAATTTTTTTCACTAAGCATAACCCTTTTGAGGTTTACCAACAAAGACTTGTATGCAAATATTTAAAGTAGATTTATTCAAAGTATCCCCAAAACTGGAAACAATCCAATTGCCCATCAACTGGTGAAAGGATAAAGGAACTGATACACTCATACAGTGGAATACTATGCAGCAGTTAAGTGGACAAACAGTAAATAAACATAAAAAGGGTCTGCTAGTTTATGTTTATAAGGTATGGACTTTTATACTGATTAATTTTCCAAATCAGAGAAGATAGTTATTCAGTGTCTGGATACAGCTAAGTGTTTAAAAATGGCCTTGGATTTTGAGCAATGAAGAAGTGACAAATACTATTGTTTCCTGTAAGAGCATTGCCTTTTGCTAATCTATTTATATCCTCCTGACTTCTCTTTCTCTTTTATAAATTGACTTATCAGGATTAGGTAGGAGCAAGCTTGACAGATGAAAAATTCCCTATAAGACTCTGAGATATAGCAGTGGTCACTGGCATGGGAATAGGTAAAACACTTTGGGAAATCAGTTTAGCTGTAACAAGCATCTTAAATATAGCCATACATATTAACTGAGATTACTTATAGAACTCTATCCTATGAAAATAGAAATGCAATCCAAGATTATCACATGGTGATGTTCAGTACATTTTTATCAATTTTATTCCATTTTATTCTAAATAATGGATGGTGGTAGTGGCTTAGGCTAAGTTGTGTCTAACTTTTGCAACCTCATGGGCTGTATGTACCCTGCCAGGCTCATCTGTCCATGGGATTTCCAGGCAAGAATACTGGAGTGGGTGGCCACTTCCTTCTCCAGAGTATCTTCCTGACACAGGGATTGAAACTCCATCTCCTGCATCTCAGGTGGATTCTTTACCACTTAGCAACCAGGGAAACCCATTCTAAATAATAGAAGTTATTTATTAGACTTATGATAGATTTACAGAAAAAATTAGCNCCTAATAGAAATGACTCCAGATTATTTACTGTCCTAGATTCTGCACACCTGCTGAAAAGAACTTTTATACTCACGTTTAAAATCTGTATATGTTTCTCCCCAAGTCTTAATACATGTTAGCTCCTTTTTTCTTAAGCTGTCAGACAGGCTCTGAGAGTGGACATCTGGCAAGACACAAGGTTTTGCTCTCTCCAGCCTCAAAAAAGATATCAGGGGCTGCTGTTTGAAAATACCCATATCACAATACAGTAANATACATGTTAGCTCCTTTTTTCTTAAGCTGTCAGACAGGCTCTGAGAGTGGACATCTGGCAAGACACAAGGTTTTGCTCTCTCCAGCCTCAAAAAAGATATCAGGGGCTGCTGTTTGAAAATACCCATATCACAATACAGTAAAACTACACTAATTTAAATGCAGTTATGTGTGTGCACGGAGGTGGATTGTCTATAATAGTGAAAAGTCTGAAGTAATGACAGACAGGTGTATTTTTAAAAACAATATTGCAAGTCAAGTCATCTTCCTAAAACCTAAGAAGGTAACACTTATTAGTAGAGTTTCTCAGATACAAATTTTATAACTGGTATAACAACTGCCTACTGGGATATGAGTGTTCATAGCCTAAAGTATTAAAAAGATTTTTTTAAACAGACTAAAACTATGTAATATTAATTTACAACACTGATTTTCTTGTATAATTTTCCCTAAGGAAAACTCAAGGGCAATATTCATGCTAGACCTGTGTGAATCACTCAAATTCCACATTTTAACTGTCAAGCATTATGCTAAATGAGAACTGGATCATTTTTCTGTTTGCCACATAGTAAATATTTTAGGTTCTGTGGTCAGATCACTTCTGTTGAAGCTTCTCAAGCTGCCATTATTGAGAGAAAACAGCCAGAGATAACATATAAGCAAATGGACATGACTGGGTTCCAATAAAACTTTATTTAAAAAAAAACAAGTACTGGCCAGATTTGGCTCATGAGATGTGCATTTCTAGCATCTGTGCTAAGTCAAGAAACCAGAGATGTATCTAGGAAAGAATTGTTTTAATTTGGCATTTTTCTAAGGATCAACTGGACAAATCAGGGGTGAAACTATAGCAGTAGTTTGCAATTACATGACACTTTAAATAAACTAATATGAGATTAATTTAATTTTAATATGTTAGCGCTGATTGCCTTATTTTATACTCTGAATCCTTGAGAGTCTCATTTCACAGGAAATGTGCACCATGGATTACTCACGATCCATGGGCTATAATTTATTTCAGAGTGTAAACAGTTGTCTCTCACTGGGTTGTAGAAATTGGGTCAGAGAAGTTTGATGACTTGCCCTACAATTTCCTCTCAGGAAAGTTGTGGGCTTTGTCTTAAATGCACATTTCTGGGAAAGAAATCTTGTTTCCACACGAACAGATTATTTCCCAGACATATCTTGCATTTAACTAAAACCTTTCTGGTTTAAGCCACTGTTGGTACCTACTGAAATGGCCAGCAGAGAGACACAGATATTGGGCATGGACAAATATATGATTTTTAATTATAGAATAATTTGATTTTTTTTCTTGGCTGTGCTATACGGCATATGGGATCCTAGTTCCCCACCTAGTAATCAAACCCGTACCCCCTGCTCTGGAAGCACAAAGTCCCGACCATTGGATCTCCAGGGAAGTCCCTAATGTGAATTATTGTTCAGCAAATATCTGGCACCCTTCTCTCCCACTGTGGGAGAAATTTTCTTCCCTGTCCTACTGATGTTTGGCTTGGCAGATAGGATGTTAGTGGATATCATGCAAGCAAAGGTTTGAAATGGGCTTGTGTGGTGACATTTGCCCTCTTGCTCTTCTGCTTTAGCATGAGAAGGACATGCCCCAGTTGATCTGCAAGGAAATGAGAGTCATGGGGAATTAACTTGAACCCAGTCTGCAACCTGGAGCTAAGCCAAGTCTAGATCAGCCACTCCCCAGCTCAACTGCATATACATGATAATAGTGATTCCGTTTTGGGATGATTTGTCAAGCAACATTATTCTAACAGTATCTGAAAGATATAATCTATCACCAAAATTATACATGAAAATCATTTAAGTAAAGCACTTTTATCTTTAACTATGCAAATATAATTCCCTTTGTTGCATATAATTCATTTACAAGTATTAATTTCCATCTCTATATATTATATCCCACTTTGGGAACAATCTTTCCTCTGCTACAATCATTCCTTTTGTAAGCAATACTATATTTATTACAGAATATATGGCCATAAGAAAGAGGCATGAGACATCAATACATATGTATTCTCAATATATAATCTGATATATAATACAGAATATATGTAATTCACATAGTGTAGTTTTACCTACTGTACTTTCAAATAACCACTTTTATAGCTTCCCTTCTCCCTTTGCTCAATCTTGCTTACAACTTTGTAAAAAAAACCGTATTTTATATTATTCATACAATCCCTAGCAATACTATATTATTTTTATTCCATTTTTAAAAGGTTGGATCAAACCTTCAGGAAAAAATAAACTCTCTCCCAGAAGAGAATAACTTTGCATTTCTCTGTAGTGGAAAAACTGAGACTCATCTACTTGTAGCTAAGGGATTCTTATAAATACTCCATCAGGGAGAGTTTTATAAAGATCTTGCAGCAATAAATCAAATCTGCCATGAATTTGTTGTTGTTGCTTTTTATATACCTCCTTATTTAGCTTCACAGTCAGATAAATACATCCCTTTGCCCAAGCTTCCAGTTCCCTGGCGCCCACATCCCTGGGACTCTGTTCCCAGGGCGCACTCTGCTGATTGTCTTGGCCTTTCTCTGTTGATTTCTGTTAGGAATAATACATGTATTATTGAGAGGATAGTGCAAGCAAAAGGAAGGAGGCGTGGTAAAGAAGCAACTGATGGCATCCAGGGAACATGGGCTGACTTCCTTAGTTCTGATCCTGGCTAGTACTAAAAATAAATAAAAATGAAGGGGCCAAGGCCCAGGGGGAAAGAGGGGCACTGCATGGGAGGGTGCTGGTTGTGCCCAGAACCCCTGGAATCACCATGTGTCACGAGGTGAAAGCAGATTAAGAAGGAGAGAAAGACAAGTCAGCATAGACTCTCATATGGAAGAGAGTGGACCCTTGCTCTAGCCCATCTATCCACACAGATTTTAGACAGATCACTGGACAAAGCAGGTGGCTGAGGGGGTCACTAGTGCTCTTCACCAGATGCTCCCCCTTATTCCTTCCTCTCATGGACACATAACAGGATTTCTCTTCCTAGCCTCCTTAGAGCTAGTGAGGTCATGTGACTAGTTCTGGCTGATGGGTATGGGTGCAGTGGCATCGATCACTTCCAGGCTGGAACATTTCATTGCTGATGACAGACCCTCCAGCACACCCTTCCCCTCCAAAATGGTGAAAGGCAATGTTCCAGACGGTGACAATTTTGTTAGCGTAAGGCCCAACTAAAAGAGTAACACAAAGCACAAATATGGCCAACCCATAAGGGTCATCATGTCAGATGCGTGAGAACTAAACCTTTATTATTTTAAGCCATAGGACTGGGGCTGTTTATTACAACAGTATAACATAGCCTAGCCTTAGGAAAGGATGGACGGAGCCCTTTCAGACCTGCCATCCCCACCCACCTGCAGTTCCTATTATAGCAAGGTCTTTAGATAAATCTGTGTTCTATCCTCTAAACAAATTCTACCCTTTAAATTTTGTCTCCTAAGCAGGTTTTAATGGCCCATACTTTCCTTGGGGGCCACTCTCTGACTCCACTGTGTTCAGCGCTTATTGCACAGGTCAGCTGCATCTCATGAAAGATTTTGGCTCTAAAGACAAAAGGCACAAAACTGCATGATCAAAACTGCCCTTGAAAATCCCTTAAATCTCCCATACAGTCCAGTTAGCACCATACTTCAGAAAACCCAACAGAACCACTTCTGTTCCAGCTTTAGAACAGACCATTTCTCCTTTTAAGTATGAGATGTTGCTGTTGGCTTGTACTAAGGATCATGTTATACAAAAAAATACAGATCTTGAAACTTTAGGATTTCTCCATGTTTGGAGATGCCCAAACTGAGAGAGATAAAAGGAGCTAAGGCCACTAGCAGAAACAACAGATTAACACTTTCCTTGTCATCTTCCCACTGGGGTGTATGATATAGAATGCTTTGGGGCTTCCCTGGTAGCTCAGACAGTATAAAGAATCTGCCTGCAATGCGGGAGACCCAGGTTCCATCCCTGGGGCGGGAAGATCCCTTGGAGAAGGGAATGGCTACCCACTTCAGTATTTTTGCCTGAGAATTTGTGGACAAAGGAGCCTGAAGAGCTACAGTCCATGGGGTTGCAAAGAGTTGGACTCGACTGAGCAATTTTCCCATTCTATAGTTTTCCTCTATTTCTTTGCATTGATTGCTGAGGAAGGCTTTCTTATCTCTCTTTGCTATTCTTTGGAACTCTTCATTCAAATGGGTAAATCGTTCCCTTTCTCCTTTGCCTTTAGCTTCTTGCTATAAAAGTGCTGCACTCAATATGCCAGCAAATTTGGAAAACAGCCCTGGCCACTGGACTGGAAAAGGTCAGTTTTCATTATAATACCAAAGAAAGTGAAAGTGAAGTCACTCTATCATGTCCAACTCTTTGTGACTCCCATGGACTGTAGCCTACCAGGCTCCTTTTCATGGAATTCTCCAAGCAAGAGTACCGGAGTGGGTTGCCATTTCCTTCTCCAATACCAAAGAAAGGCAATGCCAAAGAATGCTCAAACTACTGCACAATTGCACTCATCTCACATGCTAGCAAAGTAATGCTCAAAATTCTCCAAGCCAGGCTTCAATAGTACATGAATCGTGAACTTCCAGATGTTCAAGCTGGATTTAGAAAAGGCAGAGGAACCAGAGATCAAATTGCCAACATCCGTTGGATCATCAAAAAAGCAAGAGAGTTCCAGAAAAACATCTACTTTTGCTTTATTGACTACACCAAAGCCTTTGACTGTGTGGATCCCCAACAAATTGTGAAAAATTCTTAAAGAGATGGGAATACCAGACGACCTGACCTGCCTCCTGAGAAATCTGTATTCAGATCAAGAGGCAACAATTAGAACTGGACGTGGAACTACAGACTGGTTCCAAATCGGGAAAGGAATATGTCAAGGCTGTATATTATCACCCTGCTTATTTAACTTATATGCACAGTACATCATGTGAAATGCCAGGCTGGATGAAGCACAAACAGGAATCAAGACTGCCGGGAGAAATATCAATAACCTCAGTTATGCAGCTGACACCACCCTTATGGCAGAAAGTGAAGAAGAACTAAAGAGCCTCTAGAGTGACATTTCCACCTCTGGAAATGGCAATCCACTCCAGTACTATTGCCTGGAAAATCCCATGGACAGAGGAGCCTGGTAGGCTACAGTCCATGGGGTCGCAAAGAGTCAGACACGACTGAGCCACTTCACTTCCCTCTGCTGTGAACTCACATCCCTGATCATTAGCCCTGCTTTTTGGGCTTGAGCAGGAAAAGCCCTTAAGCGTGTCTTGTCTAATTAAGATTCGGCTCCTTCATACCACCTTAGAAGGCCCTTAGCAACTAATCCATAAGGACCTGTGGACAGGGAGTAGACCTGATGCCCAGTAAGTCTCTGCCAATGTCTGTTAAATGAGCCATTNTTCGGCTCCTTCATGCCACCTTAGAAGGCCCTTAGCAACTAACCCATAAGGAGCTGTGGACAGGGAGTAGACCTGATGCCCAGTTAGTCTCTGCCAGTGTCTGTTAAATGAGCCATGTTAGTTTAGGGGCAGCCAGGTTAGAGGGGGAGCTTCATAATGGGGCCTAGTTAAAAGCAGAGTTTGCTCAAAGGAGAAAAGAGAAACACACAGGAAAGGGTGTGAAGGGGGCTGGTAATGACAAGGGCTGGGACTCAGGACCCATTACCGGAGTGCTTGCACCTGGACAAATCTTCAAGCAACAGAAACAAAGAAACAATAAGGAACTAAAAATAACTGCATGCTTGCACATTTGAGGGCAATTAAGATACAAAAAGGCCACACACTGTCATTTCTGAGATATCAGGAGCAAAGGCAGGGTGCTGAGCATGATCCCCCCCACACAGCACCAAGGGGATGGGCACAACACCGTAGCACCTGCCCCTGTTGTTATCCCATTTAAGGACCCAAGCAGCTCCTCTTGGGGAGCCAGGAACGGCACCTGTTCCTTGTTATCACCCTGTTGAGCAGCAGGAGTCCCAGTAAAGCCTTTCCTACAATTCTCATCTGGCCTCTAATCAATTTCTATTGAAGGAAATGTCCAAGGATCCAGGTTGGTAACAGTTAACAGTCCCACTTTTGAGCTGATTCACTCTAGATGCGAAGAAACAGGCTGTGATTGGTCCTTTCTTCCAGAGGCAGGCAAGTCCCAGTGGCTTGAGATACTTGCCATCAAATCTCTGGAGGTACAGTCACCAGATATAAAACATCTGGGTGGTGAGACCCTGTGTGCCTCGAAGACAGGGCTAACCCTTCACCAGCCCCACCTCCATTCCCACTCCACCCTTTGGGGATGCAAACAGTTGACTTAGCGATTGAACAGCAACAACCATCTTATATACAAAACAGGGACCCATTGTGAAGATGTCATTGATCACAGTGAAAGAACGGGCTTAGGGCCTGGGTCCCTCTGTGTCTAAAGTTTCTTCCTTGTCAAGTCTTGGAATTGAGACTCGGCTGGATATTTCTCCTTTTAATCCTCGTTGGCTCCCTTTGGGTTTGGAAAAAAAAAAACAACTCACTTTGTTCTTTGAGAAGGTCTCAGCATGGTGGTCATTAAAACTTAGCGGAACTTTNAAAACAGGGACCCATTGTGAAGATGTCATTGATCACAGTGAAAGAACGGGCTTAGGGCCTGGGTCCCTCTGTGTCTAAAGTCTCTTCCTTGTCAAGTCTTGGAATTGAGACTCGGCTGGATATTTCTCCTTTTAATCCTCGTTGGCTCCCTTTGGGTTTGGGAAAAAAAAAAAAAACTCACTTTGTTCTTTGAGAAGGTCTCAGCATGGTGATCATTAAAACTTAGCGGAACTTTAGAACAATGATTTGCCTCTAAACACTTGGCTTTCGGAAACCCCACCCAAGGATTAGCTGATGGGACTTGCTTCCTCTGGATGGGAAGCTCCACCCGGGTGCTTGGAGGCGCAGAGCAGGATGTGACTCCACCCCACTCACCCAACTCCAGGTGGTGGCTCATCCTTGCCCCAGAGCCCCAGCTTTCTCTTTCTTGGGGCAGATGGAAGAGCCAGGCCCTAGGGTCTCTAGCAACAATGGTAGCAGGGGTATTCCCCTCCTCTCTTGGCTGCTCTCATTGAGGAGTTATTGTTCAATTGCTAAGTCATGTCTAACTCTTTGCAACCCCATGGACTGCAGCATGCCAGGCTTCCCTGTCCTTCACCATCTCCCAGAGTTTGCTCAAACCCATGTCCACTGAGTTGATGATGCCATCCAACCATCTCATCCTCTGTTGCCCCCTTTTCCTCCTGCCTTCAATCTTTCCCAGCATCAGGGTCTTTTCCAATGAGCTGGCTCTTCACATCATTGTGGCCAAAGAACAGAAGCTTCAGCTTCAGCATCAGTCCCTGCAGTGAATATTCAGGGTGGATTCCCTTTAGGATTGACTGGTTTGATCCCCTCTTTGAGGAGAGTTCACTGGGAAAGAGAAAGGTTACCATTTGAACTATGAGTTATTTTCCTCAAACTCACTGGTCACTGGTCACTGGTCTTGCCTTCCCCAGTCCAACTCCTATACCTTCCCGAGTAAGAAAAGTTTGTCTAGGTGCAGGGGTAGATGTTCAGGGAGCTCAAAAATAAGACCTCAATGTCTCGTTGAGTGTTCCCCATGCCCTCTCCACTCCATGCTCTCCTCACTCCATGCTCACCCCACCAGCATGGCTACAATAATATCAATCACGACAGCTAAATTGATGAGTCGAGCACTAGGTCTTCATAGGTATCACCTCATTCAATCCTCATACAATACAGGGACATGAGGCAAGTATAATATTATCCTCACTTTACAGAGGAGAAAACGGAGACTTAGAAAACGGAGAAGTAATCTAGCAAGTGATGTAATAAGCACTCTGACCTCAGAGGTTATCTGCCTAACCAGTTACCTTACCAGCACCCCCCAAAGATCTCTTATTTTCAGGGATTGGTAAACAGGAAACTTGAGGACATATTGGAAAAAAAAAAAAAAAACAAGATTTGCAGAGGGGAAATTTTTTTCCTGGAGGTTCCCATTCAAGATGGTTTCTGAGCTCACACTGAGCAGATCAAATAAAGGCTTTGTGGTGGGATTCCTGGAGACACGTAAAGCTGAGGCTGACACTGAATCCAGCCCAGGGCAGTTCAGCAAACGTTCATGAGGGGTTTATAGGGGCCTCTCTGGGTCAGCTAGGATGGAGTGGTTCTCTTTTCAGACAGGAAAAGCTCCAGGCACAGTCCTGTGGGATCCCGTGACAACCAAATTCTGCAGAGGGTGCCCTGTGCGGCAGAACCTCTGAAAGATGGACAAGGATTAAGACTCTGAAAGAACTGAGTGCCCCTGAGCTCCACCTTGGGTTCAGACACTCCACAAGAAACCCCTGGGACAAAAACCCTGGGTGATCTCAGAGGCAAGCACGCGGTAGAGAAGTGAAAACTCACAGCACCTTGGGCTGGAAAAAAAAAGAATACATAGCTTGCTCTCTCCCTGTCAGCATGTGGTAGGAAGGGGTAACCGCAATAATAACAGCAGGTTATCATTTCCTGAGAGCTAATTATGTGCTCTCGGTTGTGCTTTATTTAACAGATATTACCTAACAATCAGAAACCCTACATAAAGTAGGCACTATTTTTTAAAATTTATTTGTTTTCAATTGGAGGACAACTGCTTTACAGTATTGTTTGTTTCTGCCATACATCAACATGAATCAGCCATCGGTACACATACGTCCCCTCTTATTTTTCATCTTTATTTTTCGGATAGCAAAAATGAAGCTTAGAGAAGTAAATAATTTGTCCAAGAACACATCACAGTAAGGAGCACATCTGGGATGTGAATAAAGCTCACACTATACGAGGCTGTCACTAATCACTTCTGCTCACTAAGGTGCCCACAGTGAGAAGGGCAAGGATCCTCTTGAGACTGGACACACATGCCTGCCCGTCACATGCACACACTTTTATGTACATACACACATGCACACATAGACACCTGTGCTTGTGTGCACAACTGCAGACCCACGTATATACATATGCATAACCCATGAAGTGTGAAGCTGCAACAACTTTTCAGCTATGATCTGCTATATGCTCTGGAGTCTTAGACCTTCTTTTCAGAAGAAAAAAGCCTTTCTCAGTGACAGTATCTGAGGGTAAATGGGAAACCAGGTGTTTCATCTTTTGCTCAATTCTCAAAGGTGAATTTCATAGGAAGTGGGAGTCAGATTCCAAATGTATAAAAATGAGAGCAAAAAGGATCACGCTTGTGTTGAAAATGAGTTTTACAAGACACTGGAGGCCCGAGGCAATTTTGAAAATGGTTTGTTTGGGCTCACCAGAACCAGTCCTCAGAAATTAAAGCCTTTTTAGGCAACCCTGCTCCTTATAGCAAACTCAACAAACTGTTCACAAACAGGGTCCCCACTGAGAGGTTGGGCTTCTCAGGTGGCGCTAGTGATAAAGAACTTGCCTGCCAACGCAGGAGACTTAAGAGACATGGGTTCAATCCCTGGGTCAGGAAGATCCCCTGGAGAAGGAAATGGCAACCCACTCCAGTATTCTTGCCTGGAGAATCCCCTGGACAGAGGGTAGCCCATGGGGTTGCAAAGAGTTGAACACTACTGAGCAACTTAGCACACCCTCAGAGGTTAGAGAATTAACAGCTTAAAGCCTGGTTTACCCTCAAGTTAATTTGCAGATAATATCACTCAAGGGGGCTCTCGCCATAAGTCCAGTAAGGATTGTTATAAGTCTCCACAATATCCTAACTATTAGCTTTGCCAGCCTGATTTTTAAAATATTTATTATTTTGTTTGGCTGCTCCAGTCTGAGTTGTGGCATATGGGATCTAGCTCCCTGACAGCGATAGAACCCAGGCCCCTTGCACTGGGAGCACAGTGTCCCAGCCACAGGACCACCAGGAAAGTCCCTGTCAGCCTGGTTTGTAGGTTGGAAAGATATTTGATATTTAGCCCCCAAAAGTGTCATATAAAATTAAATAATTAAACATACTGTAAATCAACTATACTTCCATAAAATATAAAAAGTAAAATAAAACTGGCAAAGAGTGAAAAAAAATTATGTACAAACCCAAACCACCATCTTGGATCCAGTTCTTGTGCAAAGGCGATGCAGTGAAGACAGGGCATAGTGACACGGACTTACTTAGAGGCCTTGGGCTCTTTGGCTGGCTTCCCTGATAGCTCAGTTGGTAAAGAATCTGCCTGCAATGCAGGAGACCTCGTTCGATCCCTGGGTTGTGAAGATCCACTGGAGAAGGGATAGGCTACCCACTTCAGTATTATTGGGTTTCACTTGTGGCTCAGCTAGTAAAAGATCTGCCTGCAATGTGGGAGACCTCAGTTTGATCCCTGGGTTGAGAAGATCCCCTGGAGAAGGGAAAGGCTACCCACTCCAGTATTCTGGCCTGGAGAATCCTATGGACAGTCCATGGGGTCGCAAAGAGTCAGACATGACTGAGTGACTTTCACTCACTTGGACTCTTTGGAGGGTCAGTCACCCAATTGGTACCCTTCCCTCTCTTGGTTGTGAAAAGAGTGCCATGGACGGAAGGCACAGGGGAGAGCATGGCCGTTGGAGACATGAAGAAGCTGGCTCCACCATGCCTTTTCCCACCTGCTGCCTCCTCTCCAGCCTCACTTCCACTGCACCAGTTCAGGCTTCCAGAGGTCTCCCAAATCAGATCAGTCTTCCATATCATCACCACCATTACTTTTCACGAATGTAACTGTGTTCACATCCCTCCTGACCTCATTGCATTTCTTCTCTGCGTCTAGCATAGTGCCTGGGCTAGGGAGAATCAGGTGGGAAGACCTGGTTCCAGGCCCTCAGGAAGGTGGTGATCTGGAAGGAGGTTTTCTCTGGGCCATCTGGTTTCCAGCATTGCTTCACTCCCTCTCTGTATGGGGCATCCCATGGGTGGGGAGCCAGGATGTTACATTTCCTCCCTGAGTTCTGGGCATCCTGCCAGGCCTCTTCTGCTTCTGTGGGGTCGTGGGGCACTGCGGTGGTATCAGGTAACCCCTGGGGGCTCACTTGGCTATTCAGAAAACCCACCTGAATCAAGTAAAAGTATATGATGGTGGTGGGGGGGATATTTTTAGAAGAACCTTCTGGAAAATTCAGAAAGGCTCTTAGGATTATCATCAGTCCAGAAGCTACAAATGGTGACCCTTCTAGTTTGTAGGTGTGCTTTGTCGAGTCTGCAAGGCTCTGTTGTTGCTTTAAATGATTTAGTTGCCAAGATTCACAATTCTTTAGAATTGACACAAACATCTAGTATCTTTTGAAAAAAACGAGATTTGGCAAAATTGGCCTATCAGCCACTGCTCTACCTGGCAGCAACTGTCAACAGCTGTGTAACTACCTTTATCCATGAGATCTGCCTGCTCTGAGGCCTCAGTTTCCACCACCCTCTCGTTTTATTTGTGGGTTGACGTCATTCACTGATGTTAACTGTCTGGCCCTTAATGGCATCTGAATTTGCCATCCCAATCTGGTTTAATTGCCACAATATCCCTCATGAGGAGACTGAGAAAAGTTGTGAATTAATCTCATTTCAAACTTTTTTCCAAAAAATTGATGTCTAATTGATTTATAAAGTTGTGTTAGTTTCAGGTATTTAGCAAGTGATACACACACATACAGGAACAAAAGATGCCCTGGAGAAGGGAATGGGCACCCACTCTAGTATTCTTGCCTGGAGAATTGCATGGGCAGAGGAGCCTGGAGGGCTACAGTCCATGGGGTCGCAGAGTCAGATGTGACTGAGCGACTAACACTTTCACTTTTATATGTATATATATATATAATCTCTATATATCTGTTTTCAGATTTTTTCCTTTATAGGTTATTACAAGATATTGAATATAGCTCCTTGTGATATACAGTAGTTCCTTCCACTTTTTTAAAGAAGATTTTTTGAAGTAGTTTGAATTTAAACCATCAATTGAAAAAATGGATTTGACCAAAGCTGGTTAGTAACTTATTACTGAACCGGCAGGAGAACCACATGACCACGGCAAGTTATGTCACCTCTCTAAGCCTTAGTTCTCTTTACCTGTAAGATGAAGATGGCAATAGAAACCTCCTAGGGTTTTGCTGTGGACACATGACTCCTCAGTTCAGTGCCAGCAACAGAGCAAACACTCAATATATGTTAGTTATTACTATTTTTTTATTCTGTGATGCCATACTGACTTCCCTGTTAAATAAATGGCTTCTAGGAATATACAGCAAGGCAGATTGTAGCTAAGAAAAATGCTGCCAGGAGAAAAAGCAGATCCCTGGATCTAGATCAAAGTTTTCAATGTCTTTACATGACTAGGTTCATAATTAGTGCCTCTGCTAACTTGCTCAGTTAACTATTTTTTCTACAAATACCAGTGATGATTTGGTCCCTTCCTTGCCACCCACCCCCCCAGATTACTGTAGTTCTTAAATAGAAATTACTTTAGCTCCATGTAGAAATTTCTGCAGAAATTACTTTAGCTACATGGGAAATCTGCTAAAATGAGATTTTAGCAGATTCGTGGGCCTGTAGGTAGCAAGGCAGCTAGTCTGGTGCTACGGGCTGAACTGTGCTCCCCCAAACTATGAGTCAACTATGTTGAGGCCCTAACTTCTAGCTCCTTAGAATGTGAATATATTTGAAGGTGAAGCCTTTAGGGAGGAGATTAGGTGAAAATGAGTCTGTCCAAGTGGGACCTAATCCAATCTGACTGGTGTTCTTTTAAGGAGAGGGTGTTTGGACACAGAGAGTGACACCGGGGTGGACACAAAGAGTGACACCGGGGTGCACACAGTGAGGACCATGGGAAGACGCACGGAGAAGAGGGTCACTGCAAGCCGAGCAGAGAGGTCTCAGAAGAGGCCTGACCTGTTGACACCTTGATCTTGGACTTTGAGCTTCCAGAACTGCAAGCAAATAATAGACATTTCTGCGATTTAGGCAGCCCTGGCAAATGAATCCACTTGGGTAACAGAGAGTCAGGGCACAAACCAGAAGAGCCTTTGACTTGCAGCTGATAGACACAGAGCCGCGGACAACCTCCAGAACGGGTTCCACAGCGGGGCTTTGGCATCAGAGCCTCCCCTCGGGGTCAGAGAGTGAGGAGAAGCGAGACTCGTGATGAAGGATGGGGAAGCGGGAGGCGGTCCGGATGGATTCCAGAGACAGGGCCAAAGCTCTTGGCTGGGATGTTAAATGCTCTTAGCAGGCTGTTTGTGCATGTGGATCAGGGGTAAGGGAGGCGGCCAGGGGGTGGTTATTTACAGAGTTAGAATCTGAACCGCCACGGGGCTGAATGTGTTGAAGGCAGAAGGCACAGATATTAATTAATTTTTATATTGTTTTATGAGCCTGTGTTGTTTTCAATTCAAGAGTGCTTATGTGGTTGGAAATAAACAAGTCTGATGTTTCTCAAGTTTAAAAACCCATTTGGGAGTTTGGCTTGATCCACTAAAGAAGTCTGGAAGCTGAAACACAGATATTGTTTTGACTTTTGGGAGGCATCCATAACGTTGCATCAGAATATTTATACCCTGAAGTCTCCGTTCACCATCATGCGTGAATTTATGTATTGCTTTTCTGGACACAGATGCAAATTTTTAAAGCACCCATAACTCAAAATGACACAAGCTCACTCTGGTGATTTGATATATGATGGGGACAAAATTATTAGTGTCTTTCTCCCTTCTTCCCTCCCCTCAGCTGTTACAAGGAACTAAGTCTTGGTTGGCTCCATTTCTTTTCCTTTCTTGCCCTTTAAGGAGAGATCAGCATCTGCCAGCTCAGTAGCTAGGCGTTTACAATCCAGAATTGGGGAAATAGTAGGAAGAGACAAGCTGGAGAGGCAGGAGGAATAGGGGAGGGCAAATCAAAAGAGAAATTTGTTAAGCTGCCTAGATTTTAGATAGATAGAGGGATGGATAGATAGCTAAATGGATGGATGATGGACGGATGGCTGGCTGGCTAGAGTGATGGATAGACAGATGAATGGCTAGATGATAAATGGATGGATAGATGGACAGACGGGTAGACAGGTAAAACCCAGGCAGCTTAGCATGTCTTTTGGTTTTCCCTTCCCTTTTTTCCTGTCTCTCCAGCTTGCCTTTTCCTATTTGTTTTCCCGAAGTCTATCTCTCTCTCTCTCTCTCTCTCTCTCTCTCTCTCTCTATTCACATAAAGAAGCCAGTGGCTTGAGGGAAGGAATAAAGGAATCATAGTGGACACTGTTGCTGTCCTCCCCAACACTGATTCTCTCTTATTATGTCAATAGCACCCCAATCTCCCTTTGCGGATGCTATCACTCTCTATTCCTAGTCTGTATGATTCACATACGTTCCTCAATTACCTTCTTCAGGAAGTGAACAGAGTCTTGATGATGAGTTTAGGATGAGCATGTGACAAATGCAAGGGGACAGGGTTGGCTCAATGAGAGCGAGCCCTGGGACTCTGCTTAGAATGCTGGAAAGGGAGACCTTTCCCAGTGGGTTTGCTAAACTGCTAAGATTCAGTCTGAGGGTAGTGGTGGTCATTTATGGAAAAAGCTTTCCAGAAAATGAAGCCAGTACAGAGGAAAGAGGAGCTGAGAAATGGAGTCTAAGTCAAAAGAACAACTCCTGGACTTCATGATTTTTGAGAAAAGAGAATATTTTATTTGGAAACTACTTTGAATTAGGATTCTGTCATGTATGACTCAAAGAGTGCTGACTGAAACAGAGATTCCAAGAGAAGCAGCTGCAGGGAACGGAAGAAAGGCCCGCCACTGATGCACTTCAAGAATGAAAAATAAAGATCCGAATGCCTCTGAATGGTATTTAGAAGCTGGACTGTGATACTGTGCATGTGATATCTCACCAAGACCAGACTAAGCGTGGTCCCTGGACTCAGTAGAGCTCTTTAGAGCAGGACTAGGAGGATTAGGAAAAGCCTTGCTTGCACGAAGATACTAGAAGCCATCCAGTCCTGTTTTCTATTTAATGCTTAGATCTCTTTAAGCATCTTGAAAAGGAACTCACTCTGATTCTATTTACACACCTCCAGGGATAAAGAACTTATTCCCATAAAGGCAGCTCGCCATGGGTTGAATTGTGTTCCCCCCAAAATATGTTGAAATCCTATCTGCCAGCATGTCCCCATATGACCTTATATATAAAATAGGGTCTTTGAAGATATAACCAAGTTAGAATGAGGTCATTAGGCTGGGTCCTAATCCAATGTGACTAATGTCCTTACAAGAAGAGAGACATATACAGAGAAGAAGGCCACATGGAGATAGAGACAGAGGCTAGAGTGATGCAGCTACAAGCCAAGACAGACCTGGGGCACCAGAAGCCGGGAGAGGCCAGGAAGGATCTACCCCCAAAGACGTCAGAGAGAGAGCAGAGCCACTGACAACACCTTGATTCTGGACTTCTAGTCTCTAACACCATGAGAGAATTCATTTCAACACAGGAAAAACAAAAAGGCTATTTTAAGCCACCCAGTTTCTGGCTTAGGAAACAAATAAACAGTTCCTTCCATTTTCAGCAAGTTTCATATCAGAATGCACTTCTTGATACTGAGCTAAAATGTAACTCTATGCAGCTACTGGCCTCAGCTCAGTCTTCTGGAGTCAGATTTATTTTTCCCTCTACAAAACAATCTTCAAGTATTCCAGGCTGTGATTATGTCCTAACTGACACATCTCTTCCTTTATGTCTAGGCTATTCACATCTTCATGCCTCTCAAAGCCTGGTATGGGTGACCATCTTTCAGTGGCCACCATAAACATGATTCAAGGAATCCTCGGTGTCTCCTTCAAGTTACGAGCTAACGAGGCTTGGGTTGGACTATAACCCATAAGTAGCGTAGCAGGTGCTACTTCTGAGAATCCTACAAAGTGGTACCTTTTCATTCACAATTTTAGAGAAATATGGTGATGGTTAACACTATGATGAAAAGCTGTTAGAAGAAAAAGCAAAACCATGAGATATAGAGAGAAGCTTGTCAAAGACAGCATTTTAGAAATACCTTGACTTATTAAAAAAAAAAGAATTAAATAATGCCATTTGCAGCAACATAGATGGACCTTGAGATTATCATACGAAGTGAAGTA